>VDFB02075321.1:431767874-431813495 GCA_007258455.2 Sequoia sempervirens | reverse complement strand
TTTGTCTTGTGGGGTATATGTTGGAAATTCCCAAAACCAGAGGAGCAATTAGCACTGGCAACCACAAAAAGAACAAAAAAAATGACCCCAGTTCATAGACCAACCCCATGTTCTGATAATCTCATGTAGAAGCAGTGTTAGCTTAGAAGATTTTCACTATGAATTAAATTGGTTATAACTGGTGGCCATCAATGCTTGCTTTGAATTTACAACACATATGTCCCAAAAACTGACCAAAATTACAGTTAGAGCATTTCCAAGCTTGTGTAATCGAAGCTCTCCGAAGTAGAGCTAAAAAGTGCCCAAATCTGGGAGTGAAAGTGGAGAAGACTGAGATTGATAAAAGGAATAATGGCAGTTCTAAGGCATATGCAAGTGACCTATTGGACAAGGCTTCAGAGACAGTTGAAGGGCTGTATACATTGAGAGACACATATTTGCCTAATGATCCCACTGATAAGAAAATTAGTGTCCACAGGGATTCAAACCTCACACTTGTTTTAATGTGTTTGTGACACCTTCCAAATTTGTTTTACCCGAAGTGCAGAGGTGGTAGTCATGCAGCTTCAAATTTATTTTTCAATTTGTTTTTACTTTTCCCCTTCCATGACACTTGTAATTTTGGTTCGATGGATTATTTTAAACCAACTGCCCACTTGTCTAACATAAAGAACGTTTGATGGCCATAAATGTGAAACGTGTTGTGGGAGTGTTTTCCTCTCCATACTTTGGGGATTATTCTTAACCGAAAGTCACAAACCTCAATTCGTGACTTCCTATACAAAAATTAAAAAGATAATCAAACTTTCTTTAATCACATTAGAGGAAAAAAGAAAAAGTTTATTTTCCATAGCATAGTCATAGCAACAAGGATAAGGATAAATATTGATGTGGAAGTATATCCTAAAGTTTTAAGCAAAGAATATGTATAGAAAGGCGCTTCAGTACATGTCACATCATTAGGCTAACATTTACTATATTTCTCAGCTCATTATCATTCATTATCATTATACTTACCACCAGATTAAGACAGAAGGATCATTAATGATTAAGCAAATATATATTCACTGTTATTATCAGAACTTCATTATCATTACTAGGAGGAGCTGGTAAGATACTATTTATTTAGTAATGGCACCTCTAGTCATCCTTCCTTCGTAGGCCTCTATGATCTCCATTTTAACAGCAATCTAATCTCAACAAAATCACACAAATTGGGATTATTAAAGGCTTGTGAAATGTGTTTCAATTCGTGGTTTTTCCAAGTACAATTCAAAATTTATATTTGTGACCATTTTAAGGAAAACCTTATACTTTTGTTCACACTCTGTTAATAAGACAGTTATAATCAACAAGACAATTGATTTATTCATATTCAACCATTTGCAACAAGCAATTGTAACACATTCAACAATCAATTTTTGCTTAAAAGTGAGAATGATTTTCTAAAGAAATCAGAATATTCTCTTCTCTACCCTAAGCAATAGTTTAGAAACATCTCTAAATCCATTCCTCATTCATCCCATAAACAAGGAGATTCCTCGAATGCATTTACAACAAAACATAATCCATCCAGTGGTAGGGACTGACACGCCGCTATTATGAACCTGTTGCATATCATGTTTCAAAGAATTCAAGATTATTCAAAGGGAGAGGAAGATTTAGGTAAAGGAATTGATGTGAGAGCACAACCCCAAATAGGTTAGTAGCTTTAAAAAATTGATAATTTGGAGGTGAAATGCATTGCCACCATGTGTGAAATCAAAAGCCTTTAGAATAGCTATTAAGGCAATGTCAGATGACATCCTATTCATGCATGGATCCAAAAACTATCGCTTGCCTTTAATAAATAACTCCTATTGCTCTATGGTTATCCTTAAGGAGTCCAGGCCAATTCTGAAAAATATGATAATTTACTAAGATATACATAGAGCCTACTGTGTTTGGAGCATTAAAACTTTCTATTTTTAAGGCATTGATCTAACTTGCTAAGTGCATTTCAACCCACGTCCTATTACTCTGTATTCTTATCATTCTTGGTCTGGCCTTTTCTCAAGTGTGATAATTAGAAGCATCGTTACATAGAAATTTATCATCACGTGATATAATTTTATTTTTTGACAAGAATAAAGATCAAATAAAAAATATAGACCTGATAAATTTTAGTCAGAAATTAAGGTCAAGCTTATCACCAACCTGTTGGTTTTAAATCTTAATTGCATTAATGAAGGGTACTCATTATGTTGCATACCCAAGTATTCTCCCAGTATCTCACAAATAGTTTATTATTTTGAGTAAAAAATAATTACAGATAATATATCACGAAAGTTTAGTCTAGAGTCTTCAAGGGATTATCAATTGAAGGCAAAAGATTTTGCTTGTATAAAACCCCCCAACATGATAATTAAACACAACCTTAACCCATAAAGATACAAAACCAATAGCTTCAAACTGACTTAAATTCTTGATAGCTGCATTTATCATGTTACCTATGTTATTCAAATTTTGTACCTTTTAGATTTTGACCTTGTGACCAAGCCTCAAGTGTAAGTCGGGCATTGCCAATCCACCTACACCAAGTGGTGCATAATTTGAACAATTCATTTGGCATAGCAGCCAGGTTTAAACTATTACAATTAAATTATCGAAATGATGTATTGTTTGGGTTATAATAGTTAAATGTAGGTTTTTATTTAGTGCACTGAGCACTCTACTACTATAAGAGAATCACTACAAGTAGCCTACAAATAAGTACTCTACCCTCATTCTGGAGCATTGGTTATGCTGCAAAGGCTCATCTTGACAATGTGGGACTAATTCTTTGCCCAAGGATAGCAGCCTTTGTGGTGCAAGCTCTTAGTTATTTGGATGGATTCATTTGTCTTTATAAACTTGAAACATTATCCATCTCCAATGGATTTGGGAAATGTGGAATCAGGGTATTCCACTCAGGGTATTCCACCCAGTATTTAATCATTTCCTTTTGTATGGCTAGGGTTTTTCCACAAAAAGGATGCATATAGACCAGTGATTACTTTCCTGAACTTTTAGGGGAAAATGATATATAGAGAATCTTTCAAACTTGTGATCCATATCATAAAGCCCATGCAAAAATTTTCAAAGCTACTCTTCTCCAGCATGACTAAGTATTGCTTGGCCTGCATCTATGCCTCAAAATGATGTTATTTTCATTATTCTTAAGGAATGTCATATCCGCACAAGCCTCGCAGAGAATCAGTAACCTGAAAACCTGCCCAAAATTCACTCAAAATCGATGCCAATAAAAGGGCATAAATTTAATGTTGCATTAACTAAATATTTATATTGTTAGATATAAATTTTGTAACGGTGAAATCCACATATCCATGACATTTGTTGTCAAGTTCTGTGTCATCCTCCACACTTTTGGCTTTGAAGTTGCTGTCTTTTGGTGATATTATCCACTTTACCTCTACTAATTGCAAATTGTCTTTGGTCTTTTCTCTGCATGGTCTTTTCTACAGTGTTACCTCACCATGACCATAAACTACTACTCCTTATAACTGTGACTTCTTTCAGTTGCTTTTTGCTCATACCTCTGATTTCACAATGTTGTCTGTAGTTTGGTATGTAGTTCCAGGGTTATTGATTTAGAATGCATTTTAAGTGTTTATAAGTGATTTGTGTTAAAAAAGTAGATTGGAAATTGGTGCAATGGGTGGAAGAAATGAATTTTAGAGAAAGGCATTTGAATAGACTAAGGTAATTTTAAAATAACAAACATAAATCTTTGAAATGATAGATAATTAATTACTGTGTCTATTCATTTTTGTGACTGGATTTTTGCAAAATATAAAACTTATAAAATTCAAACTACAAATAGCAATTAGGCTAGCAAATGGATGCAAATCTACTATGAGCATAAAAAATGAAATCAAAGACTTTTGAGGCCCATGTTTCTGGTTGTTGGTTGATTGAAGCTGGCTGTTGAATCAGCCAGATCTGGCAATGCTTGTATATGAGGATAGATTTTAGCTTCTTACCGAATCTTTTTGATAGATGCTTTTGTAATTGGCATTCGCTTTGCATTGTGTTCCCCCCTTTGAACTGGCTACTTATCACAAGTCTGACATGTCTATTCATTCATCTTATGAGAAGGATCTAATGGACTCTCCTCTATTTGGATACTCTTGAGTTTTTTTACTTTTATGTTTTAACCAACCAAATTTTGTAGTTCTTAAGAGGTAATGCCTTCAGTATTGAATCCTAGCACTGCATCTTGATTAGGAGTTTGAGTTTGGTATCAAAACAATAAAATAGGTTGTGTTTGTGTTAAAGAATTATGTGTTTTGCTTTGTTCTTTGTTTGCTATTTTTGTGTTTATTATTTCCTGTTTATTGGCTATTTCAGATTCTACAATTTTTTTATCATGTTTCAGATCATAAAATTCATGTTACAAAAATGTTATGAATGACTGATGATAGATCATTGATTGTGATTGGAAATGTAAATACAAAACATAGACAACTGTTCCAAAAGAAAACTTTTATATAAGAGGATGAATAGCTTGGTCGCATAGAAAAACATCCCTGTATGATAAGTTGTTTAGTTTGAAACGCTTCAGGAAAGCTTATCAGTTTAGCTTCGATTTTTGGCTACTTATCAGCATCGTTGATAGTAGGACACAATTTGTGCAGATTGTTGTCGTATGTCACTTGCCATGTTTTGATTCTGTGCACTGTTTATATTATGACAACACTCCGTTCAAAGTTATTCTTCTTAAAACTCCTCTTTGTACCCTCCTCAAGTTATATTTCCAGAGTAATCAACAACTTTCTTGTTTTATTATAAATTTTACCAATTCCCTATTGCTTAAGAAGGGATACTTCTCTTCTTGACCTTGACGATTTTTTGGTATTATTTAGTCTGGCATAAATCTTTGTGGTAAACTCTATTCAAAATAGTGCACTAAAGCAAGCATAAAAATTGTGGACCTAAAATTTGAACTTTCTTAGAGGAAGGCAAGATTTTTGTCTGAACTCTGAAATCTAATTTCATTTTCTATACTCATTTTCACCATACAATATTTTAATCTAGCTTCAAAAACAACAAATCATTACCTGTTGTGATTTTAGGCAAAGTCATTATTGAACATTTTTATGTTGAAATGTCAGCTAAAACTGTATCACTTTTACAAAGAGCTTACCCATAATTTTGGCACTATGCACAGTTCTCGTTATCTCTTCAAGCTGATATTTGTATCTCAAATTTGTAAACAAAGGGAAAATATGATCTTTCTATTTTATTTTATCCATTTTTTTTCTGCATTTTCCTTCACAACCTTGGCAATGTTTTTAGTGGACCTTTTCCAACATAGTATTTCTCAATTTTTAGCCACTTCAAGGACATTACTATTGGTTGCTTCTTTTATGACTTTCAGTTGTTTCTGAATGTTTTTTTCCTTTTTCTTTTCCTCTTGCTATTTTTTGATTGTGTGATATATTACAAGACCACAAATACAAGAATCAGTTCTGCAACAAAGTAGAGCAAAAACTTGGCTTATTAAATCAATAAATATGGTGAATTTTGCAAGAAATAATGTGTTTGTTTATATCCATGTTCTACAATTCCCTATGATTCTCATCTTCCATTTGCATGGCTATCATCTGCATCCCCTAAATCCAATTCTTAATGAGGTCACATGTCTCAATCTGATTTTGTAAAGAATTGTTACATTTGCATGGTATTCTTGCTTTGTCTTGTTAGTATATCAAAAACAAGTTCCACTAATGACTTCTTTATGATGTACTTTTTAAAGTTTTTTGTTGATTTTTATTACATGATGTCATGAACAATATATAACTATTTCATTATTCATTCAGGTATCCTGATTTTCCTATGTTTATCCTAATTTTTTTAGCAATCTGAATAATTAAATCTAATGCCATGTCCAGTTCACTGTCATCAACAGATAGACTGGAGTTTGGGAGTGAGACCATTTGCTTTATGGAATGCAAAACAAAATTGGTGAGTGTTCCATTAACTTGTTTCTTTATCTCCTTTTCAAGCTCTAATTTTATTACTTTCAAGTTTTCTTAACAGAAAAAATAAATAAAATTAATAAAGAGAAGTTTACAATAAAGTCCTTCACAATTTCCATAAGATTAACTCGCTTGCCATGATTTCGGTAAAACTTATTATAGGATTTAGTACACATCAATTATATATCATACCATTGTAACAAATTTATGTTCATTTCACAGTTTATATTTTTTGTTTTTTCTCTTTTCCTTGTTCTTAATGCTATTTTTATGATAGTTTTTTGACAATATTATTTGCTATTTAATGTATAGCAGCTACAGCCGAAGCTGTAAATGCAATGGTTGCCAGAGATAGAACATCTTCATATGCTAAACTTAATACTATCTCAGTTTTTTGCAAGGCAAAGCTATTTTCACAGACATAACAGTATACATCTCAAAATCTTAATACGTTAAACTTCCACTGTTCTTGGATGTATTCTTCAGTCCTCTTGACCTATATTGGTCATTCATGAAAGTTAATATAATATTTTTTCTCTCTGGGTCATTTGGTGCAGTTTTCACTTTTTATTCATACAACAAAAAGGTTTTATGCACATTTCAAAAATCATGACTCAGTCTCGTAAGTTAATTATTGTCTGATATATCTCAAAATAAGCATATGCATTTACTTAAGGAGTTTGACTAGCTTGAGAATTTTCAATTCCTCAAAATAAGCATATGCATTTGTGTTGTCCATTTAAATGTTGTGGCTAATTACGTTCAATTCCTGGATAACTTATAATGCTTAGAAATATGGGTGCTAGATAGTTGTATACTCTGTCAGATAAAATATTGTGCTTTGCTCATATATGTTTCTACACTAAATATTTCCTCTCAAATTTTTACTTCTTGTTATAAACTATAAATGAGTTTTACAGCCGAAAATAATTTTTATCAATTCCTAATTAAAAAAATTAACACAAAATTTGCTATATTGTCTTCGGCGTACCCATTGCACTTCATTGGTGTTACTAGTAATATGGTTACTTTATTTCCCCGCATAATAAAAGATACGGTGCAGTTCTTTCACGATATAATTTGTTATCTGAAATTGAAACAAGTGTGCGCATCTTGATAAAACTATGATTGTGACATAAAATGGAAAAGGATCTAGATTAACATAAACTGCCATTTATTTTTCCTTATATTACTGTTGGCATATTTAGCAAGCCTCTTGGGTGCTTACATTATAATTAGATTCAAAGGAAGTCATACGACTAAGCGCAAGTGGTAGGTTTTGATACTTTGACAAAAGCTGTTCTGGTGCTGCTTGCACGGCCATCTCTGAGAGGCAACGTCTTCTTCCAACAGTACCCTGTGCCCTCCAGATTGGCATGGATAACTACTGTGCAAAAACAATCCTCCAGGCATGCCTCTTGGCACGCAGCTTCACTAACACCAGTTGTGGTTTCATAATCATTCCCCGACCAATCTATGTGCCCTTTATTTACCATTTGTCCGCCGATTGCACTGCACTTGCTCGTCTGCTGCGACGGCATTTGAAAGCACCCCTTTGAAGGGTCGTTTCTGGCAACAAAGTCGAATCCAGGAGGACAACTACAACGGGAGTATTTGTCCACCACTTGACAGATTCCATTTAGACCACACTCGCCATACTCCGCGCACCCACTTCCCTTTACGTGCAGCAGGGAGCCCATAAGAATCACCAAGAAAAGCGTAGCAGAAGGAGCCATACCCACTGAAATATGATGCAGAAGGAGATTTACTTCAAACAAGTTCACAAGCGTTCTCTATGGAAGTGGAATAGATAGAGCTTTCTCATGGGCGTCTAGTGGATAATGCACGTTCAGGCGGTGTAGGCATGATATGATTCCCTGGACCCACTAAACATGGCAGGCATGTTGGCGACAAATGAAGCAGACAAGCACCCACAGATCGATTTTCTTTGTTTTTTTCTTTTTGTTCAAATCTATGAGTTGGCAGCCATAACGACACACAATTATTCTAATGAAGTCAAGCAATCCGCCTATGGCTGTGCTTGTACGAGGAAACGTAATCAAAGACGTTCGTGAGAAAAAAGGAGGGCTGCGCTTTAGTGGAGGATGACATAGACACACACATATATATGTATGGCAGATTCTGTTGTCACCATTGAAAATATATGCATAATGTGGAAATTCTCCATGTTGCGTGTGACGATAAATATACGCTATCCGTTGGTGTCAGCAGACCCGAGCCCTGTGTTCCTATTCCTCTAAAAGGACGAAGAATTAATTCATCTTTATCTTTTGGATAAAGCTTTTCATACTCCTTTCTTGAAACATTTTCTACCTTGCGTGTCAACAAATTTTTTAATGACGGTTATCTATTCAAGGGTGCCCTTAAAATATTATGATACACCTTAGTGTAAGTAAAATTATATATAAATCAAATATATATATCATTATAATTCTATATAAATTTTGACAGTCTATCCAAAATCTCTCCTTTCATCATTGTATTTTATGACAAAAATCTCTAAATATGGTCATTGGACCATCAAATTTAAGCCATGCTTCCTATACTCTTCCTTTGTCCCTCAACTTAGAAACAATGCAATTGCTAGTTCAAAAATCACACATTGTACAAATTAGCTGTTATTCTCTAGCACTTTTAAGGTAGACGTGAATACCTAAGTCCATCTACGGATATTGTTAATATTTTGTTTCTTTGAATTTTAATTAATTTTGTGTTCTTTTCTTCATAGTCGAGTACTTTTATTTTATTTTATTTTATTTGAAAACACAAACATATTAATTTTTAAATCTGAATGAGTTACATATAGGTTTCCAAACAATAATAATTGTTAATAAGGTTTATAGAATAAGAATTCAAGGAGGTTTACTACAGATCCACCTTCATTAATACTCAGAATATATAACAAAATCAAAATTAAGATAGCTAGAACACAAAAACAAACTATTAACCCAAACCATGATGAAGGAATGAAAGTAGATTTGAGGAATGAGATAAAGAAAGAGATCCCCAATCCATAATATTTCAGTTATAGTCAACATCAGAGGCTCTTTTAACCAAATAGTCGACAACAACATTCCACTCTCAATGAACATGAATAAAATAGATGGAATCAAAATTTCCTGATAGGTGAAGAATTTGTTCCACATACAATGCCAACCTCCAAGAAGACTCATAAAGTTTTTTATTATTCAGTAGGGAAACCAAAAACCATTGAATCCATCTCACAAATAATATTTTTCCAACCCACATCACATGCTTTCTACATAGCTACTAAGATAACTTGTGCCTCCATTTAATTATTTGTAGCAATCCCCATAGTTGAAGAAAAGAGGAAATGAACTAACCCAATACTATCCCTCGTAACTCCACCAATCCTTGCAGCACCTAGATTGCCTCGTGATGAGCCATTAGTGTTGCTTTTAAAATATCCCAATGGAGGAGGAGACCATTCACTAGCTCTCTTCATTTTTTAAATATCTAATCATAGAATAAGGATTAGAGGGTGTGGTCAATTTCCATAAATCTAACTTTGAAAAATTAGATTACTAGAAGAAGACAAAACAACATCTAGAGAGCAAATGGCCTATAAAGCTTCCTTCTTTGAATCTTTTTTTTTGCCAAATATATCAAATTAAAATCTAATAACCTTGGAAAATATGATGATTTATTTTTAATTTTTTTTACAAAGAATGAAAATAGGACCTGTATCTTAAGAAAAAAAATAATAGATATTGAAGTAGAAGTTTGGCCCATACTAGCAAAAATTTAGGCTTAGAAGAAGCCTAAATAAAAGATTGATTCCAAATATGGCATCATTGCCTCAACAATCTCTCTTAAAGAGAACAATGAAATAAAAAATGACACATTGTTCTCATCAATTCCACACAAAACACCTTTGGAATGACTTTGGAAACCCTTTTTTTGTATGTTGTCCTTGTAGTGTAAAAATTGTTTTCCCTTGCAATTTCACACTACACAATTTCCTCACTTCAGCCCTCTAATATAAGACACTTCAATTGTAAAATGCCAATATTTGAAATTGGTATTTTTCTAATTTTATGATAATCTTGATATTCTAAATACAAAAAATTCAGGATGGGAGTGCAATGTGCAAATATCTACATGGCATGCTAGCATCCCATAAAAATTCATGGTTATAGTGTTAGTTGGAGCATGAACTTCTCACTAACAATTTAGAAGTCATGCTCTTGCATGCAGTCAAACAGAGAAAAAAGTAGCACGACTTGCCTCTTTTGCACAAGGAAGTTAATTTTTCACATTTGAACCTTGAAAATCTACAACTCTTGAAGAAACTCTTTCATGTTTGTAACTAGCAAGCTATATTAGTATCATGCGTGTCATTTTCATTATTATTTTTTGTCCATCTTCGTGAGACTATAAAGAAAGATAAGATTAAGGAAACACCATTCTTCTTGGGGATTTGAAGGAACTTCTAGGTTATGTTATTCCAATATTCATGTTCCCTTTCTCCTCATATGATTTTTCTTGATTTCATTTGAAGATTTCAAATGGTAGCATAATTTACTTGTTGTTTTCTATGTTATTGTTAATAGATAAGTGTAGGATAATGGATATCCAAAAAGTGGCAATTTGACAAAAAAGTGACTGACAACTTTTTTGTTATTTGAATTTGATGAAATAAAAAGGGTTTATTGATAAAATTGTCAGTTTTTCACCAATATTTAAGATATGCCTTATTTTGAATTTCATAAATAATTATTATTGATTTTTTACATGCATTACGACTAAAGTCCTGATTGATAGGCTGATTGAAAAATATCTATAATTCTCAAATTATTTCACATTTTTCAAATCTAAAAGATGCGACATATTGTATTCTTCCCATACTATAGGATAAAAAGAATAAAGATTTATTTTCATAAATATTTTACCACGTTATGGTGGTCAAATAAACAAGTTTTAATACTTTAAAAAGTTCTAATTAAAAAATCATAACTAATTATTTACTTGCAAATAAATTACAAAAAAAAAATGTCACAATCGAGCATGTGTCTTTTACTTATGTTGAAAGTTTCAAAACAAATATTATTTTCTTGTACTTAGGTTGGTCGGACATACACCTTTTTTTTTCTTGAAAATTTAGTACAACTACATTGAAATTTTAAATTTTCACCAAATAGATTTACTTTTTTTTTTAAAAAGGACTAGTATCTTATAAACTACATTCAATTTTCTACAAATTCTATTCTTACATATTTTTTAGATTATGTTAATAACCTATCCAATTTTTATGTTGCGTTGCCTAAATCTACTCTTTTGAACTTCCATTGCCACTTAAGGGCCTAGGTTGGACCGCCATGATCTTGTACTAGCCCTAATACTTTAATTTTAAGTAATTTATATTATTACCTCCTCAAAACTATAAAAAAATTGACTATTGCAGAGGTTGGAAGACAAAAATGGGTGTTTAATTGAGGTAAGTGCCTCAAACAACCAGCCAAAAACATTTTTTTTCTTTCTTTTCATTATTTCTAGTTTTGTTTATGGAGAAGAATGTTTACTTGGTGATATACTTTCTAACTCTCCTTTCAATATTTTGATTGTTTAGAAAACTATTTTCATTTACATTTTTTTCATTTTAAATATTTTATGTATTTTGTCAATTCACTATTTTCATTTTGTACATGTAGGAATTTTTTTGGACATGATTTTGCTTTTTGTGAAGTATTTGGATTGGATGGAAATCCAATGTGAGGATGCATGCACGACATGATAGTGTATGAGGAAGATGCTTCTCAAAAGACACCATAGGTTCCCTAGAATTATAAATTTTCATTTCTATTGAAATAATTTTGTAATTTATCTTCTATACAAAGATAATTTCATTATTTTTATTGTAGCTAAGCATTTAAAATTGTAATTCATAATTTTTCAGTTTGGTTATAATTTTTGCAAAAGAATAATTAAAATAATTTTAATGCTATCGATTCATCTCAATGTAATAACTGGATTTATTCTTGAGAAAAGTTAGTATTTCTTTGTAATAATAGATTTCTATTTATCACATTTTGGTGAACCTTCCACTTTAACACAAAAATAATTTTATATTTTAAAAATAAAAAAATAGTACATTTTTTCTCTCATTATTTGTAGGTCTATTTAGATTGTGCATTGAAATGTCTTTTTATGAGGTTCAAAATCCAATATCTCCAATCAAGTAATGTATTTTAAAGAAGACTTTACACATATAATATGGAATTCTCAAGATCATTCACAACTCTAATCTTACTGGTCCTAATTATTTTAGAGAATAATGTGATACTAGGATGCCTTAATCATCCCTTCCAATAAGATTAGACCTTTCTTCCCCATCCAACACTCTCCTTGTGTTGATGCAAGATTTGACCATGAGACTACTCTTCAAGCCTTTAATTTTCAAATATAAAATTTAGAGTTTAATATTTCCACCAATTCTGAGATATTTTCCCAAGGACCTCCTCACTAAAGTAGTGCCATTCATTGACTCTATTCATAACATGTTGATAAACAAACCTCAATCATTAGAATTTATTAGAGGATTGACACACATTATCTTGAACATTGTCCCATTCTATAGTTCAATTTTCACAAACACAATAGATTATTATCAAAAAATTATTGGCATACAACTTTACATGTCAATGTTGACCCCTACCATGCACATGGTGAGTACTAGACCCATGACCATAGGTTCTCATCCTCCTTCTATTGGATTGTCTTTCGGCTTCTTCTGAAGAACCATTAGCACCTTCTTGCCCATTGGATTTACTACTTTCACATCTAGAACCTCACATAACTCCACCAATTTGTAAGGAAAGCTTAGGTGCGGAACAAACTCTCCTAATGTCAAAACTCAGGGAAGAATGTAGAGGTAACTTTAAATTTTCAATTATAGTCTAATTAAGATACGCTTGAAAGGAATAATAGAACAAATAAATGAACATATATAATTGAACACCAGATTTACGTGGGAAAACCTTTATGGGAGAAAAACCCACCACACCAAGAAAAACCTCTTTGTATTACAGTAAACAAAATTACATACAGAGTACACACTTCTCTTCTGATGTCAATTTACAGCAGCATAATTTCCTGATCAACTTTGTACAAAAATGCTCTGAGAAACATCCAATGAAACTACACAGATCAATTTGTATTTAATCGAACAACATGGTCACTCATCAAACTGTACACTGTCATCCGCCATTGCCCCAACATAGTCATTTTTCCTCACAGTCTTTTCATCTCCCTCACAGGAATGGTCACAACAGTCCAACTGCTAGCAGTTCACATTTCACTTCTCTGATTGACTCAAAACAGACCACATAGGATATACATTCGGTCAAGGTGTTCAAATTGTGTTGCATGTCGGTGAGACACTAGGCTGTGTCTCCCCGATGCCACAATGCCTGATTATCATTATCTCCCAAACTCAGTCTATCGCTAAGACATCACAACGATATCCACTACAGAACCATCGACCAGACTATCTCTATCAACGAGAGGTCATACCAAACACAAATCCATCTTGTGCAGATCTATTAGTGAGACAAGTGCTATCGGCAAGAGTTCTCACCAAAAGCACCTGCCTGTCGATGAGAGAAACCTTATCGCTAAGACTTCACACCGATGTTCAACTCGTGTAGCTCTATTGGCAAGAGATCATACCGATGTTCATACACATTGGCGAGAGGACCACTATCGCCAAGAGGTCATATTGAATGCACTAGCTTGTTAGTGAGACCACATCCATCGGCAAGAGTTCTTACCGAATGCAAACCCGCCAGCCAAGAGTCTTCCCAACGATCACTAGGAGCCAACCTATCGCTGATACTAGCGCTATCAGAATGAGTCACTCTGAAGTTCATACCATCTCCCTGATGGCATCCATCGCTAATGTGTAAAATCTCGGTGAGACATACTCTGTCAGAATGAGTCACTCTGAAGCTTCATAGCGATCGACTTGTCTTGCCAATTACTCTCGTCGGCAAGACAAAACCAAAGTCTCGGTGACCTGAGCACTTCAAATGTTTAGAACATAGCTACTAGTCAGTAAGACTTCCAGAGGGTCTCACCAACTTTTCTCTTTCAGGAGTTTACATGCCAGTAATATTGAGGCACATTTTCCAACAATCTCCCACTTGATGAAGATCTTATTGACATCTCTAGAGCACAACAAAACTACTGAAATTCATGGGCATTAAGTCCCATTGAACTAGCGCACCACCTAAACTTATCTGTGCTCATTGGCTTCGTCAATGCATCTGCAAAATTTTCCATAATACCCACTTTTTCTAAAGAGACCTTTCCATCCTCCACCATATCTCGTACAAAGTGATACTACACATCAATATGTTTTGTCCTAGCTTGGAAAGTAGGATTTTTTACCAAACAAATAGCACTCTGACTATCACAGTAAATTGTAATTATCCCTGCATCAAACCTTATGTTAGAACACAAATGTTTTAACTAGATTTCTTCTTTACAGGGGTGTGTTGCTACCATGTATTCTGCCCCTATAGAGGACAAATCGACTACAACCTGCCACTTACTTATCCAACTTACTGCACCACCATTCATCATGAAAATATATCCATAGGTGGATCTTCTGCTGTCAATGTCCCCTGCCCAATCAGAATCCACATAGCCTCCAATGCTAAGAGTCCTTTGTGATTCAACCAAATTTCCATGGTAACACAAAGCATATTCTGAAGTTCCCTTCAGATATCTAAACACCCTTTTCACAGCATCCCAATGTGTCCTTCCAGGATTTTCCATATAACGACTAAGTACTCTGACTGCTTGGGCAATTTTTGGCCTTGTATGGACCATTGCATACATTAAACTGTCAATTGCACTAGCATAAGGCACTCTGGTCATGTCCTCTATCTCAGTAGGAGATTTTGGATAGTCTTCATAGATAGCTTTGTTCCCTGCAAGACTAGAACAACTAGTTGCTTGCAATCAGTCATACAAAATCTCTCCAGAACAGTGTTAATATACTTACTCTGACTAAGCCAAAGTTTTCTACTCTTTCTATCCTTGGTTATTTCCATTCCCAAAATATACCTGGCTGCACCAAGATCTTTCATTTCAAACTTTGTAGATAATTGATATTTTAGATCAGAAATCATTAACTTACTATTTCCTATGAACAACATATCATCAACATAGAGAGCAATAATAAGAACACAATCATTTTCAGCTTTGTAATACACACAATGGTCAGATTTCAATCTTACAAATACCAATGACAAAACAAACATGTCAAACCTCTGGTACCACATTCCAAGAGATTGTTTTAATCCATATAGAGATTTTTTCAACATGCAAACCAGTTTTTATTTACCTTTTTTGACAAAGTGCTCACGCTGGGACATATAGATTTCTTCTTCAAGGTCACCATGAAGAAATGTTGTCTTCACATCCATCTGTTCAATCTCTAGGTCATACGCTGCTACAAGTGACAAAAGAAATCTAATAGACATTAGCTTAGCTACAAGAGAAAAAATTTCTCCATAATTAATTCCCTCTACCTGGGAATATCCCTTCGCAACCAACCTTGCCTTATACTTTCCACACTACCATCCAGACCTATTTTCCTTTTAAATACCCATTTGCAACCAACGGTTTTTCTGCCTTCAGGCAAGGGCACCAAACTCCAAGTATTATTCTTTTCTAATGATGTCATTTCTTCATTCATGGCTTCCAACCGAGAGTTTGAATCAGACATTCTAAATACCTCTTTCACAGTCCTAGGCTCATTAGTGCTAGGGATTAAAGCATAGGCACAAGTAGAATCTATCAAAGGAAACCCATATGTATCAGGTTGCTTTCTTTCACGTGTTGACCTCCTCACAGGTTGAGGCTAAGGTTGATCTTCTTCTTCAGAACTCTCAAAACTACTTGATCTCTCCTCAGTTTCAAGTACATTTTGAATTTTCAATTCCTCTTTATCTGGTGTCGGAGGAATTTCAACTACATCCCTTTTCTCTTTTGATTTTGTCTCTGACTGTGGATTCAAAGTAGAAGGCTTTAGCTCACAAAAAATAACACTTCTATTGTACAGAACCTTCTTCGTATCAGAATTCCAAAGCTTGTATCCTTTTATGCCAACACTATAATCAATAAAAATAAATTTAACAGCCTTGTTCTCCAATTTAGATCTTTTTTCATTAGGCACATATGCATATTCTTCATAGCCAAAGACACAAATATGTCTCATAGAGGGCTTCTTTCTAGACCATGCTTCCAAAGGTGTTTTCTCAACAAGAGCACAATTCGGAGAACGATTTATTAAATAACATGTTCTTGCAACTTCCTCAGCCCATAACTTATCCTCCAAGCTAGCACTACTTAGCATACTTCATGCTCTTTCCATCACTCTCCTATTGAACCTTTCAGCAACTCCATTTTATTACAGAGTGTAGGGTGTAGTTTTATGTCTTTTAATCCCATGATCTTTATAGTACCTCTCGAACTCATCACAACAAAACTCACCGCCATTATTAGTCCTTAAACATTTTATTTTTCTTCTAGTCTAATTTTCCACAAGGTTTTTAAATTCCTTAAAATGACTGAACACTTCTGCTTTACTTTTCAAAAAATAAACAAATTCCCTTCCTGAATAATCATCAATGAACGATACATAATATTTTGATTTAGACAAAGAAGGAACATTTACTGGACCAAAAACATCAAAATGAATGTAATCAAGTAAACCAGAATATTTATGAGGACTGGAGTAAAATGAAACACGGTGTTGTTTACCATATATACAATGTTCACAAAACTCAAATTCGAGGTTACAATCATCAAGCCCTTCAACCAGGTTTTTATTTTTCAAGGTTTTTAAACCTTTTTCACCAATGTGGCCAAGCCTATGATGCTAGAGCATAGTCTTTTCTACTAGAAGTTTAACTTCCATAGAATTTGCACTATCAGGAACTTTTTTCTCTTTTTCTCCATGAGTAGTTTTTTGTGACTTTACAGAGACACTATTTCATTGCACAGCATGTGCATCCAACTTATACAAGGTACCAATACAGACACCCCTAACTAGCACCATTGAGCCTCTAGTCATCTTCCAACCATTTCTAGAGAATGTGACTTGCACTCCAATATCATTCAGCTTACTAACAGAAAGTAGATTTTGAGCCAGACCTGGTATATGCATTACATTATTGATTCCCTTCACTCTTCCATCAGGGAATTGAATTCTGACTCTTCCACGACCAACTATTTCCAGAGATGAATCACTTGCAAAATACACCCTTCCACCATCGTATTTTTCTTACTTCGTGAACCAGTCTCTATGAGATTTCATGTGGAAAGATGCTCCAAAATCAACCAGCCAAACATTATCTAATGTCTGTGTAGCCAAGGCTGCAATGAAAGTGTTTGCATCACTCTGAGAAGAATCATAGTCAGAAGAATACTTCTGCTTCATCTTTTTCTTCTCTTTACAATCCTTTTGGACATGACCAAGTTTCCCACAATTCCAGCACTTCACCTTGGACTTCTTTCCAAGAGACTTTGATCTCCCCTCTTATTTGGATTTGGACTTCTTGTCCTTCTTCTTGCCTTTTTCTTTCAATCTGCCTCTAACAGCAAGAGCCTTATTTTCCATCTCAGAAGATTTTCTTCTCATCTATCCTGATAACAAAGAAGCAACAACATCTTCCATCTTAAAAGTGGATATTGTACTCCCACTAGCCATCACCAAGTGATCCCAAGAATCTGGAAAAGAACATAATAACAACATACAACAATCTTTTTCATCAATCTTCACACCCACAAATGCCAACTAAGCAATCAGCATGTTGAAAGCATTCAAATGATCAGCAATAGATGCTCCTTCCTGCATTTTCAAAGAGTATAGCTTCTTCCTCAAGAACAACTTATTCACCAAGGACTTGCCCTGATAAATAGCTCCTAGTCTTTTCCACAAAGAAGATGCAATCTTTTCTTCATGAACATTCAGAAGAACAGAGTCTACTAAACAGAGCCTTATCATTCCCTTTGATTTTTGATCTGCAAGGTCCCAATCCTCTTGCTTCATGCCTGTAGGCTTCGTTCTAGACATAGCAAGCCAAAGATCATGATCAACCAATAGATCTTCCATTTTAAGTTTCTACAACTCAAAATTGTTGCCATTGAATTTCTCAATTTCAATCTTTCCTGGCATGCTTGCCATCTTAATCTATAATTCGAATTACCAGACTTCTACAAGACTCCCACTGAACAAAATTGACTCAAAAAACCCAATGTACCCACAAGGATAACACAACTGGCTAGGCTATGATACCACTTGTAAGGAAAGCTTAGGTGCAGAACAAACTCTCTTAACGTCAAAAACTTAGGGAAGAATGCAAAGGTGACTTTAAATTTTCAATTACAGTCCAATTCAGATACGCTTGAAAGGAATAACAGAACAAATAAATGAACATACACAAATGAACACCAGATTTACATGGGAAAACCCTTACAGGATAAAAACCCACCACACCAAGAAAAACCTCTTTGTATTATAATAAACAAAATTACATACAGAGTACATACTTCTCTTCTGATGTCAATTTACAACAGCATAATTTCTTGATCAACTTTGTACAGAAATGCTCTCATAAACATTCAACGAACTTACACAGATCAATCTGTATTCAATCGAACAACACTGTCACTCATCGAACTATACACCGTCATTCGCCATTGCCCCAACATAGTCATTTTTCCTCACATTTTGTTCATCTCCCTCATAGGAATGGTCACAATAGTCCAACTACTAGCGGTTCACATTCCGCTTCTCTGATTTGCTCAGAACAGACCACATAGGATATACATTTGATCAAGGTGTTCAAACTATGTTGCATGTCGGTGAGAGACTCAGTCATGTCTCTGCCACAATGCCCGACTGTCATTATCACCCAGACTCACTCTATCGCTAAGACATCATAGCGATATCCACTGCAGAACCATCAGCCATACCATCGCTATCGGTGAGAGGTCATACCAAACACAAATTCAGCTTGTGCAGATCTATCGACAAGACAAGTTCTATCGACAAGAGTTCTCATCGAAAGCACCTACATGTCGGCAAGAGAAACCTTATCGCTAAGACTTCACATCGATGTTCAACTCATGTAGCTCTATCGGTGAGACCATCACTATCGGTGAGGGGTCATACTGATGTTCATACACATCGGCGAGAGGAACACTATCGCCAAGAGGTCATATTGAATGTACCAGCCTGTTGACGAGGCCACATCCATCGGCAAGAGTTCTTACCGAATGAAAACCTGCCAGCCAAGAGTCTTCCCGGTGATCACCAGGAGCCAACTTATCACTAAGACTAGCGCTACCAAAATGAGTCACTCTGAAGTTCATACCATCTCCCTGATGACATCCATCGCCAATGTGTAAAACCTCGACGAGACATACTTTGTCGGAATGAGTCACTCTGAAGCTTCATAGCAATCAACATGTCTTGCCGATGACTCCTGTCAACAAGACAGAACCAAAGTCTTGGCGACCTGAGCACTTCAAATGTTTAGAACAGAGCTGCTAGTTGGTAATACTTCTAGAGGGTCTCACCGACTTTTCTCTTTCAGTAGTTTACATGCCAGTAAGATTGAGGCACATTTTCCAACACAATTTCACGGATATAATTTATTCTATTATCAACCAATAATGCAAATATTAGACAACTAGAGAGCCAACTCACCTCTATGAATAACACTTATACATAGCCACTTATTTCCATATATTATAAAAACAATCATTTATCCTTATGTATCCTTTTCTCCCTCATGTGTGCAGTCTTTGAAGTGACTAGACCTTTAGGAAGTATAACAAAAAAAAAATCCTTAGAAACATGTTTTTACATTCACTACCTTATATAGTGACTTTTTATTTTAGGACATTTTTTAGCAAAGATCTTCCCATGGTTAGTGAAATACAACATTTGATTGTTTCATTCACTTTTGGATAACTCTATTAATATTTTTGAATATTTAATTAATCAATTCCCCTAACACAATTTTCTAGTTAATATTAGACCGTGCATGTCACATTTACTAATCGCATCCATTACAAGCAAGGATAGAGAAAAAATTAAATAATTTTATTCTTCATTATCATCTCTCTTTTCTCATATTTCATATGCACTACTAGACCTTGATGTAAAATAAGTGTTCATTAAAACTCTACAGCTAATCTACATAATAATATTATTTAATTGGAATATAACTCTTTTTCACATATTTGCATAGTTTTGTGAGATTATTTGTATTTTATGAGTCAATATGGAGGATCTACCTCATTGACTCCCAATAATTCCTGAACCATAGATTTTTGGTTCCTATGTACTTCTCTAGCTCTTCTATAGTTTTTCACCTAAAAGGAGAGAGATAGGACCAAAATTGCTAAGGGTTCATTCAAATTAGGATGTGTATGATATTATTTAAGTTAAATGAAGTGAAAAAAATTCTATTAAGTGATATAAAAGACTGATTATGAATGCAAAATCTAAGAATTATGCTACGTTGGAAAACACATTATGTTTGCAAAATCACCTAGAAATGAATACAAAACTAAACAAAATTGAACCAAACTAAAAGTGCACACTTGGAAATTTGATGAAGACTGGAAATTACATTTGAAATGTTGTTGATGCTATTTTTCAGGCCTGGACGGACTCATTTGCCATTTTGGGAAAATCAGTCCCAGTTCTATCAAACTATACCAGAACCTCTTTCTGACAAAAGGGTATCCAAAAATTTAAAACTCCAAAAAATGACAATGGGGTGGGACTCATTCGCCACCCATGGTGAATGAGTCCACTTTTGAATTTCTAGATTTTCAAAGGTGGATTCTAAAGCTTTTGATCTGCACTTTGACTTCCTATAGGTGTCTGCTTTCAAAATTCTGATTTACATGCCTGAAAATGATTTTTTGTTCGTACTTTGACTTTTTGAATGAAGAGGATACTTGAGAAACCTTTCAACTTGATCTTCAATTATTTCCAAGTTTCTAAGGGATCTAAATCTGCAAACACATAAGAAGAGAAGAAGAAATGTTGAATGTTAAGGCATGGGGATTTGTCTTGGTCAAACCCAATTTAGATAATTAAACCAAAATGATGAAAGAATGGAATGAAACATGCAATAATGGAATATATTACCTTACCATGATGATAAATCTTGAAATTTTATAGCACAACATGAAGATTCAGCCCTTGAATGTCTTTAGAAGCTTTCTTGATATCTTGCAATGATAAAACCCTAAGTTGCTTGACTTGAGATGAAAGATTTGTGGATGAACGAATGATGAGAGATAAACGATGTGACAATGAGTTTAGAGATGTGATTTTATAGGAAATTCACCCATTTTACTCATTAATACCTCATCACAGGCTAACATGAAGCAAAATTAAACTCAAATTTCACTTTTTTCCCACTTAAAGGTCAAAATTGGGCCAAATGGGACTCATTCCCCACACATGGTGAATGGGTCCCACTTGGATGGGACTGATTCACCATGTATGGTGAATGGGTCCCATAGGGGCTATTTTGATAGCTCATATGCCAAGACATAAGGAAATAAGGTCTAAATTGCAATCTTGTCAGGTATTGATCAATTTAAACCTCGAGATGGACAATATGGGTTAATATGGGCCTATTAGTGATGATGTAAATGTTAAATATGGATTGGGACACAAAAATCAATGTGAAAGTGTGATAAAATACACTTTACAACACTAAAATGAGGTCCACATAGCCCAAGAAGGCACAAAAATCAATAGAATGTGCAAGACACATTACAACACTAATTTAAGTTAAGAACCTTCTAGATTGATGTAATAATGTTATTAAACATATTTTATAATATTAAATTAGGAAGAAATGGGTTCATTAAGTCTAGAAAATCATGAAAGGATCTTACAACACCTGAATCAAGGCCTCATTAAGTCCAATTAATCTCATTTCAAGCAAAGGACCCTTTTTTTCTATGGAAAATTTAGCCCCCACTTTAGTGATAAGATGAACTTGCTTCAAACTCACACTAAAGTAGATATTCAAGAGATATCCTCATGTACAGATGCAAATGACAAAGAATGACATAGATCAAAGGAGGTGGTCAAGCCCCCAGG
Source organism: Sequoia sempervirens (assembly GCA_007258455.2). Taxonomy (NCBI): domain Eukaryota; kingdom Viridiplantae; phylum Streptophyta; class Pinopsida; order Cupressales; family Cupressaceae; genus Sequoia; species Sequoia sempervirens. The sequence continues at coordinate 431,791,283 of VDFB02075321.1, read as the reverse complement.
ATCAAAGATCCTAAGTCAAGCCCCCAAGGTACAAAATCATGCAATGGCAAGAACTAAAGAAGAGAAGGACAAGGTGAAAAAGATGTACTCACTCTAGGGCCACAAAACTTCAGGTCATCTACAGGGTGAGAAGGCCACAATATACTTACTCTGGGGCCATGGAACTTTTGGTTTTTGCAGGGTGAGAAATCCCAAAAGGGTAAGATACATATGCTAGTTTGTATGCACGTACAAACACAAAGGTGGCTATGGGGAAAATCCATGCCACTAGGTGTGCTTCCCGCTCAACCATATCAAATTTATAACTGTTGATAACTTTAATAAGGTGCCACAAAGGAAAATGATTTTTTTGAGCTCCATGAGCTTTGTATGCTTGACACTCATAGGAATTGTTAATGCATAATAGTGTAAGGATTATTCAAAGGGATTTTTCTCTGTTCGTGCAAGGACTCATCTTAGGGGAAATTGTGATTAATGTACCCAAGAGAGGATGTGTCAAAAAGAAGTATCATGCTCTTGGAGGAAATCAAGCCCACTAACTCCACCAAGAAAAGAATGCATCTCAAGAAGAAAGGAATTGTGCAATGAAATGTGAGTGGTGATGTATGGCCCCCACTTTAAAGCAGTTGCAAGAACCCGTACTATGAGCAATTTCTTTAAAGTAAGAGAAGAGAGAAGAAGACATGAGAGCTTACTCGAAAATCCCTATGCCAAGTCATATGTTTCTGATAAGCTACATCATGAAAAAAAGGGAGTATGCCATATGCGATCCAACTTAAGGCATGTCATCCACATCCCAATCTTTCTCTTAAGTATTCATGAAAGTTTAACGACTAGCCAAAGGAGGTAATTAAAAGTGACATAAGAGGACAAGGCTACCGAACCCCTTGCCCCCACTTAGTGTAGGACAAAGGTGAGCTGAAATGATTAATGAGACCCATGCTAGATTGAAAATCAATAGCAACTAGAGGAATGAGGTGCCCCCACATAGGGAAGCAAACCAAACTCCTAAAAATGTTTTATTTAATGACTCAAGGAATGACATTCATTACTGGTGTGACCATGAAATCTATGATATGCAAAAAATGAAGTCTTGGAATAACATTTTTTTCGAGTTTTGGGAGGGAGGGTGATCAAGTGATCTTGGAGGACTCTCGACAAGATACCCTCTTGATCAAGAGGAGACTGCAGTCTTGTGATTTGTTTCAAAGATACATCTTGATTAGTATTGGATGTCATACTTACACAAGACTGTTTAGATTGTGAGATTTTGTTCTCTCCATTATAGGAGGATACAAAATCTAACAAATTCAAATCATGAGTGTTGTGTGAGATGACATTGACATTAAGCGAAAGGTGTAATTATGTGTTGCATGTTTGATGAAGGATGATATTCAAGACCATTAGTTGTTAAGGATGATTTAGAAGGGTGTTGTGTGATATTGTTGATGTTGGGTGGAGGGTTGGTGATCTCTATTATAGGAAAATAACTGAGACCATGAGTTTTTTGTTGTGTGAGAGGGTCGATAGGGTTGTGCATACCTTATTCTCGAGCACCATATCCTTATCCACTATATCCCTTTTCTTTCATAAGCTCATAACCTTTTCCATAAAGCATTTTCATGGCTTTTAGATTGGGTGGTTGTTTGTTATTTTGTTCGTCAAAGGTTGTGTAGTTTGATTATTTGTCTAAAGTGGTTGAGGTGGATGCTTTCAAAATGTCTTCTAAAGTTGGTGTTGACATGATTGTTGTGTCTTTCCCCTTTTTTCAATCTTTGTGGATGATTTTGTATTCTCCCATGAAGTCATACGCAAAATCCAAGGAACCCCAATCATCTTCCAATAATGTAGTGTGATGTTCAATGTGTTTTCCATTTTGTTGTGTAGGTTCCACTTGTGTGGTTGGTGTTAATGTGTTCAAGGGGTTCTCTTTAGTATTGTCAAGTTGTAAGACACTATAAGGTTCAGAGTCAACGTTAAGGGTGTATAATTTGTTGTTGTAAATGTATTTCATTTTACAATGAAGAGTGGAGGGCACACCGTTCATGGCATGAATCCACTGTCTTCCTAAGATAAGATTACATGAAAGTTCATAAGGCATGGCATGGATTGGTGTATTAAAGGTGACCACTCTAGCGGTAAGAGGCATAATGATTACCCCAAGTGGTTTATTTTTGACATTGTCAAATCCCTTAATAGATAAAGAGTTAGGTTGAATGGTGGATCTATGAATGCCAAGATTATCCAAAAGACTCACACTACACACATTATGAGCAGAACCATTGTCTACAAGAGTTTTGTTTATGCCCATTGTGTGGTATTGAGCGATGATCATGAAAGCTTCATTTTGTTTTCACAACTCTAAAGGAGGGAGCTCATGTTGATGGAAAGTAATGTCAAGATTTGTGCTATGGATTAAAGCTACCACACCATTCAGAGTTGTACTATACAATTTTTTGTAAGGTTGTTTGAAGAATAGTGTGGTAATTTGATGAGTTCTAAAGTAAATCCCAGAGGGAAAATTTTGCAGGAGTATTATTTAACTGTTCAAGAAGATCATACTCCTTTTTTTGTTGGATGTAATGAGGAGTAATAGGTGGATTGGGTAAAGGTAAAGGGGTTGGGGTTGGTTGTAGCAATTGCAGATTATTTCAAGTGTTATATGTATGAGCAACGATATTATAACTCTATTGTTGCGTTACATTATTATTAGGTTGGTAGAGGATGAGTTGAGGTTTGTTTTGAGTTTGTTGCTTATGTGATGGTGGGTAAAGAATTAGGGGATTATTTGGATATCCCATAGGGTATGTATGTGTTTCATTGATGGAGGGGCATCAAATGGACACTTGTGCATTTATAAACTTAGCAATCTTGGTTTGATGTATCTCTAAGGAAGGACAATTGAGAATCATTGTTTTATCTAAGGAAGAGACATGATTATTGTTTTCATTTTCTAGCACCATGATATTCTCCCTAGAAGGAGATCATTTAGAAGAGCAACAAGCCACATTTTTTTGACAAGTAAGGCTAGGTTCATCCAAAATGACTTCATCACTAATAGGGAAATGATCAATGATGGGATTATGAAGAGGGGGATGGTTATGAGAAGGTGTTGGTTGAGTGTCTAATGTTGTTAAGGTCTCATTCTCGTGTGCTATGTTATCTACCTGACTAGGAGAGCTTGTAATATGTTCATCCAAGTTTGAAGTGTGTAAATTAGCTTCATCACAAGTGAGGGAGGCATCAATAGAAGGATCACTATGGTTTTCAAATAGATTATCCCAAATGGAAGGAGCATTAGGGAAGGGAGGGTCAAGATTCTCATGACTCTTAATAGGGATTTCTTCTAATACCAACCTAGCCTCTGGACATCAAGGAGGGATATTAGGAGATGGAAAAGTTTGATTTTCATGGGTATGGAGATTAGGTAAGGTGGTATTTAGGATTTCATCTTCTGGTTTTCTAATGTCTTCCAAAGGTTGAAGAGGAGAGGGGCAATCAAGACTCACAGTACTTGTAGCTCCTTTCACCAAAATACCTTTGTCACTATAGGAGAGGTATTGGGAGAAGAAAAATTATGAGTTTCATGATTGTCTACACTTGCATCCTCTTGTGTTATTGTATTCTTTCAAATCCGATAAGTACTAGGAGGGTATGCAAAATGCTTATCAAATGTTTTACTTTCTTGTCCTAGGTTATGTTCATGAAAAATAGAATCATACAAGCCACTTACTATTCTAGAAACATGGAATGATTTAAGAGAACACATACTAACATGAGAAAGTAAATAAAGTGCAATACAATAAATTAAAATGAAATGCAATTTTCAGATATGAAACAAGGTAATGTTCTTATTATACTATGTACCAAGCAGAAAATGACATGAAAAATGTAAAATGCAAAATGAAGCAATGCATGACATGAGCTATTTGAAGTGATATCTAGTGAAATGCATGCTATAGAAATACAAATAACTAATATAGGCTGGTTAAGGCACCAAAATGAAGCTGAAAAACAAAGTTTTCAGTTCTATAAAATGTAGTTTTAAGGGTCAAAAGGGACTGATTCGCCCAAGGTGGCGAATGAGTCCCAGTATGAAATTTTTTCAAATTTTTTAGAATTTTTTGAGGGATTTCTATGGCTTTTGAGTGCTATGATGCAGAAATAATTGAAAAATGCAAAATTTTATAGAATTGAAATGAATTTAAATGTTACAAATGCAAGCAAAATGCACTTTTTTTTATGAATGTAAAATTTGAAACCTAGTATGCTAATTAACTAATGAATATCCTAAATGCAAAGTTAATCTAACGCTATATCTATGATGAAAGACTCAAAAATCAGATAAGAAAGTGTTTGAAAAGCAAGTTCACCAAAATGAACTATAGATTTTTGGTTCCTATGTACTTCTCTAGCTCTTCTAGGGTTTTTCACCTAAAAGGAGAGAGATATGACCAAAAATTTTAAGGGTTCATTCAAATTAGGATGTGTATGATGTTATTTAAGTAAAAAATGAAGTGAAAAAAATTCTATTAAGTGATCTAAAAGACTGATTATGAATGCAAAATCTAAGAATTATGCTATGTTGGAAAATGCATTGTGAATTGCAAAATCACCTAGAAATGAATGCAAAATTAAACATAATTGAATCAAACAAATAGTGTGCACCTATAAATTTGATGAAGATTGTAAATTATATTTGAAATGTTGTTGATGCTATTTTTCAGGCCTAGAGGGACTCATTCACCATTCTGGGTGAATCAGTCCCAGTTCTGTCAAACTATACCAGAACCTGTTTCTAACAAAAGGGTATCCAAAAATGTAAAAATCTAAAAACTAAACTTGGGGTGGGAATCATTCAGCACCCATGGAGAATGATTCCAATTTTGACTTTCTATATTTTCAAAGGTGGATTTTGAAGCTTCTAATCTACACTTTGACTTCCTATAGGTGCCCACTTCCAAAATTATGATCTACGGGCCTAAAAAATGAGTTTTTGTTGGTAATTTGACTTGTTGAATGAAGAGGATACTTGAGAAACCTTGAAACTTGATCTTCAATGATTTACAAGTTTCTAAGGGATCTAAATCTACAGACACACAAGAAGAGAAGAAAAAATCTTGAATGTTAGGGCATGGGGGTTTGCCTTGGTCAAACCTCATTTAGATAATTAAACCAAAATGATGAAATAATGGAATGAAACATTAAATAATGGAATATATTACCTTTCCATGATGATAAATCTTGAAAATTTGTGGCACAACATGAAGATTCATCCCTTGAATGTCTTTAGAAGCTTTCTTGATATCTTACAATGATAAAACCCTAAGTTGCTTGAATTGAGATGAAAGATTTGTGGATGAATGAATGATGAGAGATAAGAGATGTGAAAATGAGTTTATAGAGGTGATTGTATAGGTAATTCACCCATTTTACTCATTAATACCTCATCACAGGCTGACATGAAGCAAAATTAAACTCGAATTTCACTTTTATCCCGCTCAAAGGTCAAAATTGGGCCAAATGGGACTCATTCACCATACATGGAAAATGGGTGCCACCTTGATGGGACCAATTCACCATGTATGGAAAACGAGTCCCACAGGGGCTATTTTGACAGCTCAAATGCCAAAAGATAAGGAAATAAGGTCTAATTTGCAACCTTGTCGGGTATTTGATCAATTTAAGCCTCGATATGCCCAATATGGGTTAATATGGGCCTATTAGTGATGATGTAAATGCTAAATAGGAATTGGGATAGAAATCAATGTGAAAGTGTGATCAAATACACTTTACAACACTAAAATGAGGTCCACATAGCCTAAGAAGGCACAAAAATCAATGTGAATGCACAAGACACATTACAACACTAATTTAAGTTAAGAACCTTCTATATTGATGTAATAATGTTATTAAAAATATTTTATAATATTAAATTAGGAAGAAATGGGTTCATTAAGTCTAGAAAAGCGTGAAAGCATCTTGTAACACTTGACAACACCTTTACAAGACATCGTTAAATGCCTTTGAAAGGGTCCAAGATTTAGTGTGGATGCATAAAATTCCTCACAACACCTATATCAAGGCCTCATTAAGTCTAGTTAATCTCATCTCAAGTAAAGGGTCCTTTTTTCTATGGTACATTACCCAAGAAAATTTTTCTTATTTGCAAAATTATAAGAAAAATAAAATTTTCCAGTTAAACACAAATGCCATAAACAACTCTCAAAATTATAAAGTTCCTATTATAATGCCTTAGAAGTGTACAAAGTTTACTAAAATATCGAAATAATTATACAACATCATGGAAAAATCACTAGAAATTGATAGTTTAGCTTATTCCTATTTAATAATAACAATAAAAACTACAGTAGATGCATTGTGGTACCACATATGAGGGCTAAACAATAAGTTGGGGGATACATGAGGTTGTGCAACATTTCTCAATCTTCAAAGATTTCATTTGTATCATTCTTAGAACTATATATGAATCTTATATCCCTTAAGTAGCCTTAAGAACACTTGAACATCCTTAAATAATATATAATAATGTTAAATCTCATAAAGGGATAAACAAATTTGAAAGAAGAGTATAATTAAGAGTATATGTTAATTTAATAGGTAAAATTCAAGATGAAAAGGCATTAAGAGGATGTATAAGGGACGGAAAAGTGCATATTTATGAAAAAATTATATATGAGTGAGAGAGAAGGATATGGATGAGTAATATTAATGAGATATATGGAAGATATATGTGTGTAAGATATGTATAGAGAAAGAGAATGAAGATATAATGTGACATATATGTGAGAGATATATATGTGGATAATGGATAAATAAATTTATATTTTACCTTTTTATTATTTTGTTCTCTATTGAAGCATAATTAGTCCACCACATAAGTGCTAATCCTTCATGTTAGAAACCAAGATCACCTACATGCAATCACCTATCACATGCAAAAGACATGCAAAACCAAAGAAGATGTTCTGTAAACCTCAAAGTAAAAATGCATTAAAGAGAATCAATTATTACAAAGAGATCAATCCTTATGAAGGAGATCAAGAAACCCTAAAAGGGAAACCCTAAATGTAACAAAGATCACCTGCATGCAATCACCTGTCACATGCAAAAGACATGCAGAACCAAAGAAGATGTTTTGTAAACCTCAAATTAAAAATGCATTAAAGAGAATCAATTATTACAAAGAGATCAATCCTTATGAAGGAGATCAAGAAGCCCTAAAATGGAAACCCTAAATGAAACCCTAGTGTGCACACTTAATAATTAATCAATTATTAATGTTCCTAAGTTTAGCTTAAGTAACTAAAGGAATAAGTGACTTAATCAATTAACCAATATGATATAATTAATTAAGTGGAACAACTTATTACTCTAACACCCCCCCTTAAGATGAACTTAGGAAGAAGCTAAAACACTAGAAGAAGATGCATGAAAGCAAAGATGGGTCCCGACAACTAGGCCTGATTAGGTACCCATTTACAAATGCAAGAATGAGGTAGAGAAGGAAACACCCAGTGGGACAAAACCCCCCTACAATGTGATGACATGTTGCAAAGAAGCACTGGAACTTGAAACTGACAAGAAAGGAAAGATACTTTTGTTTACTACTAAAACTAGATGAGAGACACTGATTGACTCAAGGAATCATGATAAAGCAATAGCAAACCCGAAGCCATGGAACACTCGAAAACTCCAAACGGGAGCAACCCTAGAATCTATGAAGCAGCAAGCAATTATTGAATGATGTATTACTGAAAACAAAGTGCAAAGATGCAAGATGCACCCTCCCAACTGCCAAAACATCCAAGTAATCTCCAAACAACCCATCGGGCCAAATCTAGACTAATTGATCAACCTGGGACAGATATAGAAAAAGTGCATGGACAACAACATAGAGCTCCTCAATACCTTTCCAACACCGCAAAGATAGCGAAAATTAGAGATCGTGGCAAAAAGTTATGAGCTCGGAAGTCCAAAATAAACATCTAACTTCAAATAGCAATAAATATAGAAAATAAGTAAAATATTGAAAAATAAACAGCACTATTGGAAATTCCTTGGAACCAGCTTTCTGGCGATATCTTGTTTGTCTGATTTCAATACTGTATGCCCAAGTTATGACCAAAAGAAAAAAAACTGCTCTTTTAGGGCAAATCAAGGCTAGGAGGGCCAAAGAGGGTCGTACGGTTGGGTGACATCATGCTGACGTCAGTGGTTCATGGGCCTAAATTTGACGGCCATCTGGCCATCGCCACAAAAAGTTGGCCCCCTTGCAAAAAAAATTTGATAGAGCCCTTGGTCGCTGATATAACCAGGGGCTGGGTGCCGGAGTTGGCCGGGGGCCGGGTGAGGAGCGCCTGGTCCCCCATAGGATCTCGGCCGATGTAGCAGAGCCCGCAGGGGGCTGTGAGGGAGCCAGTGGCGGGTGAGTTGGGCATCGCCTAGTGGCACGGTGGTGGCGGAGATTTTTTGAACAAGAGGCACCAGATTTTGCAAGAAAATTTCAATTTTTTTTTATTTTTTTGAAATTTCTCGCCTCGAACTATGTGTTGGGGAGGCCGTATGGCCCCTTAGACAAAAAAAATTGCCTCCTGGATCGACTGCACCAAAATCGACGAAACGACAGGCATTTTTAGGGCTTTTGGCTACTACGAACGTGATGGTGACCTCCGTTTGTGCTCAAACTGCTCCAAAAATTTGGCTACCCCCAAATCTTGCAAAAAAAATGCCTGTGGAAACCCTTGCATTAGAAACTCACTAAAAGGCCATATCTTCAGATCACGAACAAGTAGTTGTAGGTCTGGAGCCCCGATACCATGTTAGAAACCAAGATCACCTGCATGCAAAGGGATACCTATCACATGCAAAAGACATGCAAAACCAAAGAAGATGTTATGTAAACCTCAAAGTCAAAATGCATTATTCAAAATCAATTATTACAAAGAGATCAATCCTTATGAAGGAGATCAAGAAACCCTAGTGTGCATACTTAATAATTAATCAATTATTAATGTTCCTAAGTTTAGCTTAAGTAACTAAAGGAATAAGTGACTTAATTAATTAACCAATATGATATAATTAATTAAGTGGAACAACTTATTACTCTAACACTTCTTTTATCCATCACAATATGGTATAAATACAAATTGAAAGAGAATATGCCAAGAAATTTAATTTGCATCCCCTCCTTTTCAATAGTTTTGTTTCATTATTAGGACCCTGATAAGATTAGAACTACAAGAAAGAATTTTACATAAGAAAATCCTTAACGACAATGTATTATAGAAAGGAAGATATTTATTTGTAAGATGCACTTGATCCTATCCTATGAGAGTGGTTAGGCACCTAGTGGGTTGAACTGAAAGAGGGAGATCCTAAAGAGGATCCCCATAATGTTAATGTAGTATTAAGTTTAACTTAGGTTAATTATTTGGGTGGTTTTTTCCTGTATCAGTTAGTTTTTCTCCTGTTGCATTTTTCATTCCCTTAAAAGGCTTGTATAGTATGTATTTTACCATATCATTTTGAATATCATTCTCGATATTTCGTAGAATAACCATTTTGTTTCTTGCATGTATCTATGAGGGTGTTTGTTGTTGTAGGTTGAGGATCTTGCAAAGGAGCTATCATATATCCTAAATGATATCAGAGCTCCTCCTCCTGCTCACCTTCCTGGAGAGTTTCTACCAAGGAGATCCAAGCAATTTTTTGCTTGCTAAAGTTTTTTTGGCATTTGAAATTTATTAAATTTTAAAAATTTCATTATTTCAAATTATTCATCATTTTCCTATTGCTGACAATTGGAGGCATTGTTTCTGAGCATGATTTTCCTATTGTTTGTGATTGGAGGGCCATTTTTCTATTGAAGAGGTAGCTATTTTGAGGGGTCGTTTGAAATCCTAGGTCATGAATCATCCGCAAGAGGTTGTGATTCCTCATTGGATTTAGTGATCTAAAACTCTTGTGGGTTGTGTTTTTGTTGGAAATTGTGCCTCTACTTTCTAGCTTGTATCTCTTCATTCTTGGCCGATCTCCCTCGTTGTCACAACACTGGTTGTTTTGGTAATGTTGTCGCGGTGTTTGGAAGTTTTGTAACTTCTTGATTGGCCAACCTCCTTTATTGTCATGGCATCACTGGTTTCCGTAACTTTGTAACCTTGTCACAAAGTTTGGAGGTTATGTAACTTCTCCACTGGGCAACCTCCTTTGTTGTCATGGCATCAGTGGTTATGGTAACTTAAGAACCTTGTTGCAATGTTATGAAGTTTGTTTTTTCTTCAATTGGGTGACAATGGTATCGACTTGTCACAGGGATCAATAAATCCATAACTTGTTTGTGGTGGTTATGAAGTTATCATTTTTAGCGACATGCTGATGGGCATTCACTTTGGTGGGGCCATGTCAATGGTTGGTTTGACCGCAGGTGTATGAGTGAGTTGGTAATCAAAAGGGATAACTCATGGATACCTAAAGTCTTTCAGCTTTTGTTTATAAACTAATGACTATTAATATTCTGCACCAATGTGGGATAATGTTGACAGTTGAGTTTCTTGGCAGTTGAGCGAACTAAATCGGTTTTGGACAGTACATTCCTAGAAACCAAATTGATATGTTTCCATGCATGGTATCTCGAAGGTTGTAATGGTTGAGCTGTGATGCTATTTGGTAAGGCTAAGGCTATGAGGCTGGCTGGTAAGGCCGAGCTGGGAGAGAGAGAGTCGAGGGCTAGAGCAGGAGTGAGGAAGTTTAGAAGCAAGGTTATGCTGCCAAAAAAATATCTCCTGATAGAATGTCTTGATTGATCTTTTGTTAATCTACACTATATACTATGTGAGAGTATTGTAATAGTTCGAAGGTTGTAATGGACTAATAGGTTGATTAGGGAAATGAAAAAATGGGAGAGAGGGTCTACACTGTATACTGAAAGAGGGTATTGTAACAATGTGAAGATCGTATAAGGGGTTATGCTGCCAGTTTGTCTCTAGAATGAAACATGATGTAATCTCTATAAAATCTTAGTGCTTGAGTTGTATTTGTAAATTTTTTGTTGCATGAATAATACAATGGTGATCTGGGCTTTTGGAGTGTAGGGTTTTTTTTACCCGAAAGGGTTTTCCCCACATAAATCTATGTGTTTTATCTCATCTTTCATGTTTCATGTTCTTAGTTAGAATCTGTTAATGTTTTTTGTTGAAACTAGATTTACATGTGCTTCTCTCATAAGGGTTAATGTGGAAATGCACTGTGTCTGATTTTGCTTTGTGGCATAGTTGTACGTGTCTTTGAGGAAGTTTAAGAAATTAAAATTTACTGAAGGCACTACTATTCTTGGAGGTTTCTCTGAGATGATCAAAATTCCCTAACAAGTGGTATTAGAGCATTCTTTTGGTTGCTGGTTCTGGGTGTTTCTCCTATGAAGATTTCTTAGTTTGTCAAGCTTGAGGAAATATGGAAGAATCAACTGATGTATTGATCCTTTGGTGAGTGGAAGTCTTGTGGTATTCAAAGACAACACGCAGCATGAAGGATGGTGAAGATGGAGAAAAAGGAGTTGGTCATGTTGAATTGATGTGATTTGTGTCTCCTAGTTGGGAGTGGTATAACCTTAATGTATGAGGTGGAATTTTTCTTTGCTTCATGGTTTTGTTGCAACAAAGCTTTCATATTGGGTGTCTATGTGAGAGGCTCCTTGGTGATATGGAGAAGCTTGGGTTGTTTCTCAGCCATGGAAGAGAGTGCTTATGTTGGGTGGTGTTTCCTGGTGTTGGAAGGCATTATTTTTTGTTAACCCTGAATGCATGAAAGCTATCAAGTTAATTATTGAATGATTTGAAAGCTTCTGCAATAGCCTATCTCTTTCTCAGATGCATGTGCTTATTGGTGGTTTCAAATTTGGTTTGAAATAGGCCTAGAGTTCCTAAACTATTGTTCCTTTTAAGAATGTGTTGTACTTGCATATTGTATTATTTTTGTAGGTTTTACATTGTCAATAAAACTTGTTGATTGCTTGATGGATTCCTAGACAATGGTGCTCATTTTGGACATGTTTAGCAAATCAGATTTGGTCATGATCTGGTGTTGGAGTCTTGGTGTCTACATGATTATCTTCTTGGATATCTCAGTTTGTGATTACTAATGTTATGATGGGTTTGCACGTTCAATGGAATTGATCTTTGAGTTATGTGGTTGGTGGTTTAGCTACCCATTGGCTACAATGAGATAACTCGAATGTGGACTGTCTATATCCACGAGGTTGATAGAATGTTGGTGCATATCTGTTAGTTGGCCTTGTTTGTGGTCACTTGTGCATTGGTGTGGTTTCTTTGGGATGAGAATATGGATGGTGTTGAGTACCTGAATAGTCAGTTATAGGGACCTATAGCATGTTGTATCATGATGTCATGGATAGCTTGGATACACTCCTTTGTGTAAGATTTTGACAGTGATGGTAATCTCTGCTTGTTTTGGAGATCTTGGTGCCACTTGATGGACATGTTGTGTGGACTTGAAGGATTTTTAGATTAGCATATGTTGGTTCATGATGCTTGAGAAGCTCAATTGTCATGGTTTAGTGGGAGCTTTAGCAATGACTATGGATTCATCACTTGGTGGTGAATGTTTTTCTTTAGTGTTGGAGATGTTACCAAGAGGAGCCCTTAGATATTGTTGCTATAGAAGGGTTCTTTCACATTTTCATGGACACTATTTGAGGATGTGTAACATCTTGAACCATGGAGGACAACTGGATTATTTGGCTAAGGTGTTGGTGTGCTTGACATGTGATGTCGGTTTTGAGTTTGTTTGCTTTATGTCATGGTATACTCTTTCTTATGGACTTGAGTTTTGACATTGTGCATGGCACTTGAAACCATGGTAAAGTCACTTAGAGTATGGTATCTCCTAAGGGGGATGCATAGATCATGGTGTCATGATAAGTTCTTGTTTCAGATGTGTGGAGATTTGACAGTGGTTTGGAGTTTCTTTGTGGTTTGAGTACATTGGTTATATGCTTGAGAACTTCATGTTAAGTAGAATAATGTAGTTTGGAGATCAACATGGGATGATTGTTTGTAGGTGCTCAAGGATACATGGAGAAGAAGGTGAGGCAATAACTCTTTTGAGATGAGAAAGGTGTTGATTACAATTGAAAGTCTGAGTAACCTACACCTTAGTTGGACATGAGTTCAACAGAGACCAATGAGGAGATTGCTCTTGGATGAGTCATGGTGGCTTGTATATCTTGGAGGAGAATTTTCTTTTCCCACTCTTGGTCTACTTAGTAGTTTATCTAAGAGGTTTTTTCCCATTATATCTTTCAAGTGTGTTTTATGCTTTCTTTCATGATATGGATCTTGAATTGTTGTTAAATGGTTCTGGAGGATTCATAATGGAAGGTGGACATCTCCTTGATCTTTTGTGTTATATCATTTATTGATAAGAACTGGTAGGAGATAGTTATATGGGTTGATTTCCTGAGATGGGAAATGAGGTAGTTTGATCTTCTTTAAGAGGCTTACATCCATTTTTTATTACATGTTACATATGTTAAGTTTGATCTTGGTGATTGAATGGTTGGGAATTGTTATGGTTTTTTCTTTGGGATGTGAAGGATATCATATTTGACACAGTTAGCTTTTAGAGGTGTATGTAGGAGGATTTTCTACAGGCTTATGATGTGCAGGGGTGCTCTTTTTGGTCTCGGTAGTCTTCCTAGATGTTTGGTTTCACATAACATTGGTTTGAGGTTTGGTCAGAGTTGTAGTGATCTCTAGTTTGTGATCATGTGTTTTCACTCATGTTCTTGGGTGATGACATGGAGGTTCTTAATATCTTTCTTCTATTAGGTGTGGAGAACTTCGAAGAGCTTTGGAAGACTGTTAAGAGAAATGATTCTTGTAGTAGTTGGTTATAGTTTGTGCATATCATTTTGGATATTTCCTTGGTACTACATGGTTACATTTTGTATGTGATATCATTGGTAGACTTGTTATACCTTTGATCTTTCAGATTTGGTGTTACCCATGCAGTGGGAGTTCCTGAATGTGTTTTTTCTTCTTTGACTAGTTGGCACATGGAGCTTTCTTTTGGATTACATTGGTTGGTTATGTTGGTGGCATAAGTTTACTAATGTTCGATACCTTTAAGGTATGCATGATTGGATGTTCTAGCACTTGTTGTGGGTACTACTTTCAATCACATGGGCTTATAAGTTGGATGGAAACAGTCAGATTGATTGTTGTTCTAGCTGATGCTTTTTATCTTGTTTTCTAGAGTGGTGGCAGTATGTTGTTGTTGATATCACTGGGATATTTTTCTCGTGTTTGTTGGACTGGTGCATATTCACCCTGGCTTGTACCTTTCTTCCATAGGTGGCATGTTGTAAGATGATAGGGATTGTTTCCTGAATGATGGACATCTTAGATATTGTTGTAGAAGTCTTGATGGAGCATGAGAGCGTGTTTTAGATCTATGTGATTTCATGGAAGACTGTGATTGGTTGCAATGTTGGATAGTTAGTTGCAGTTGGATACTTGGTTTTGTTGTAGATTGTCTTGTAGACTGTTATATGTGGAAACTTATTGATTGGTCCTGAATGTTGTTGATCAGAGACTTGAACAAAATAGGGTCTGAACTGGTGGTGTCGTTGTAATCTTAGTAGTTCTTGAGTGCTTTGGAGGAAGCCAGTAATTCTTCATCAAGTGGGAGATTGTTGGAAATTGTGCCTCTACTTGTTGTCTTGTATCTCTTCATTGTTGGCCGATCTCCCTCATTGTCGCAGCATCGGTGTTTTTTGTAACCTTGTTGTGGTGTTTGGAAGTTTCGTAACTTCCTAATTGGCCGACCTCTTTTGTTGTCATGACATCACTAGTTTCCATAACTTCATAACCTTGTCACAGAGTTTGGAGGTTTCGTAACTTCCCCACTGGGTGACCTTTATTGTTGTGGTATTGGTGGTTATGGTAACTTAAGAACCTTGTTGGGGAGTTATGAAGTTTGTGTTTTCTTTGACTGGGTGATAGTGGTATTGCCTTGTCGTGGGGATCGGTAAATCCGTAAATTGTTTGTGGTGGTTATGAAGTTATCATTTTTAGCCACACATCCACAGGTGTTCACTTTGGTGGGGCCATGTTGATGGTTTGTTTGACCATGGGTGTATGAGTGAGTTGGTAATCAAAAAGGCTAACTCGTGGATACCTAAAGTCTTTAGGCTTTTGTTTATAAACTAATGAATATTAATATTCTTCACCAAAGTGGGATAATTTTGATGGTTGAGCTTCTTGGTGGTTGAGCAAATTGAATCAGTTTTGGACAGTAGATTCCTAGAAACTGAATTGATGCGTTTCCATGCATGGTATCCTGAAGGTTGTAATGGTTGATCTGAGAGGCTAGTTGGTAAGGCCGTAGGGCTGGCTAGTAAGGTCAAGGCTATGAGGCTAGCTAGTAAGTCCAAGGTGATGAGGTTGAGCTGGGAGAGAGAGAGCCGAGGGCTGGAGTAGGAGTGAGGAAGTTTAGAAGCAAGGTTATTCTGCCAAAAAAAATCTCTCCTGATAGAATGTGTTGATTGATCTTTCATTTTTAATATACATTGTATACTGTGTGAGAGTATTGTAATAGTGTGAAGGTTGTAATGGACTGAGAGGTTGATTAGGGAAATGAAAAAAAGGGAGAGAGGATCTACACTATATACTAAAAGAGGGTATTGTAACTATGTGAAGATCATATAAGGGGTTATGCTACTAGTTTGTCTCCAAAATGAAACATGATGTAATCTTTGTAAAAGCTTAGTGCTTGAGTTGTATTTGTAACTGTTCTATTGCATGAATAATAAAATGGTGATCTGGACTTTTGGAGTGTGGGGTTTTTTACCCGAAAGGGTTTTCCCCACATAAATCTATGTTTTTTGTCTCATCTTTCATGTTTCATGTTCTTGGTTATAATCTATTAATGTTTGTTGTTGAAACTAGATTTACATGTGCTTCTCTTAGAATGGTTAATGTGGAAATAAATTGTGTCTAATTCCGCTTTGTGGCACAGTTGTACATGTCTTTGAGGAAGTTTAAGAAATTAAAAGTTACTAAAGGCACTATTGTTCTTGGAGGTTTCTTTGAGATAATCAAAATTTCCTAACATATTTTAGCCTTTAAGGGGGTGATGTGAATCAATTGCAAGCTATAAAATCTCTCCATGTTGTGCTGAAACTCTTCATGACTATTCTTCTTAAGGATCATTTTTCCTTTGAGGAGGGTGTGATTCTCTTCTTGGGTGGTCCCAATTTGGCACAATTGGAAGGCAGATTTGGGGGTCAATTGTGCATCCATAGGCTATGATTTCTCATAGGCAATGATTTCTTTGTGCTAACCCACACCCTCACCCTGATTCAAACACAAGAACAAGAGACATCAATTTGAAGGATTCTTTGCTAATTTTCAACTGCAAAGGCACAAATCTAATTGGGTCCTTGCAATTTCTTCTATTGGAGGATGCCATTAATTTGCAGGCTACAAACCATTCTTGTGGCATTGTTTTGTCCATACATAATCTATTAATCAAACTTTATATTTTATAAGGTTTCAACTACAATAAATATTTAGGGCTTCTATGCAACTAAAGTGGAGGTGGACCCATTTGGAAGATTGTTGGAAAAATAATCCCACATTGGTAGCATGAGGCATCTTTTTGTTATTTAAATAGCTTTTCACTCCCTTTGTTTGGTGTGAGCAAGTCTCATAGGTTTTGAAGAGGCTATATTGCATGTACAGATTCAAGTACATATTCAATTTTTTTCAATTCCTGAGTGATATTTTTTTATCTTGAAAAAATAATCTCGAGAGGCTACATTGGTTGATTTTTTGGAGTTTTGAGTTGTATCAGTTTGGTGTATTTTTCTTGCTTTTGGTACAAATTTCTATCATGGCTACTCCTGATTTAGTTGAACTTTTAACCCCCAATAACTACCATACCTAGAAGATTAAAATGTGTAGGTTGCTCCAATCTAAAGGTTTTTGGTCTATATTGAATGATACGCAACCCACTTTCACCAAAGAGTATGAAACATTTGCTCACGAAACAAGTGTGATGAAGATTTGGATCTAATATCTTTGCATGTTTTTTATAGTCTTCTTTTCCATATTGAGTGTAATGTAAGATTTAGCTATGGAGATATCCACCCAAGGTCTAAAGGCCTATGGAAATTAAAAAAAACTCAAAAGATCAATATGACAAGAATAAAATGTATTCCTATTAATGAATGCAAAAAGAATCAATGGAGTTGTGTACAATGTAGTAGAGACCCCTTGGTTATATAGCCAAGGTGAGGTACAATATGTCATAATATTATGACAAGTGTCTTAATCATATGACATGAGACAACTTATCACTACTATCTAGGTCACATGTGTTACAAGTCAAAATATAAGATAATAACTATTGACAACTAACACCTAGAAAGATTCCTTCCTAGGACCTAAGTAAACTTAACATGTAAATAAGTCCCCTAGTAATGAATTAACTAGGTACAAGATTTTATTTACACCAACACCCCCCCTTAAGTGCAACTTAGGGAGTAGAAAATTACTATGCAAATGACACAAAGATGCAAGTGAAATGACAAAGAAATCTCTCACAAACAAAGAAAAGGAGAAAACCTAGTGGGACAAAACTCCTCACCAAAAGAGAGATGAAATAAAAGAAAGAAATTCTCTCAATGATGAATGAGAAAGATAAAACCACATGTGAGGAAAATGTCCCCCCCATAAGAGAGAAGAAGAAGAGAGACAATGTAACCCCCCCCTCAATGTTATGTCTCCTACAATGGTAGAAGGTCGACATTGAATGTTGAAGATGATCCAATCTCATCAACAACATTCCTCCCCTTAGGAAGAAACAAAACCATAAATGTATGTAGGATTTCAGGAATATGGATGATGGATGATGTATTTGAAGCATTCTCAAGTGTCTCCAAGTTGTTGTCAAAAGCTAACACACTCCAAATATGTGTTCTAGGCCACACTGTTGAAGAGGACAATCCATAATCTAGTAGAGATGAATGTAGAGCACAATCCAAAGACAATGATACCTCCTCTAAAGAAAAAAAATTCTCCTCCAATTTTTTTCTAAGAGTATCTACAGTCTTGTCAAAATACAAAGGATGATCATGTAGAGATTAAACAAGAGGGTCAAGTTGTTCCCTCACAACAACTAAAGAAGGATCTTCTCCATCAGAAATAAGATGAATGTCATCAATGATGTCTCCCAAATATGCAAGATGAGACTCTGTAAACAAGTTTTAAATAGCTATCAAGAAGTCATCCAAAGTAGCTAAATCTAAAAGACAATGAATATCCTACTACATTGAATCATAAGAATCCATATCTATAGCAATACAAGCATCATCAACTGCAACAGTAGATGAAGGAGATAGAATGCATGGCTCAATAATTGTATCTAATGTGAGAACTCCCAAGTAAAAATAGCCAAATATCTCCTCTAAATCATGGTTCATAGTAGAAGTGTGATCAATAGCCGAAGGAATAATGTCACCATCAGAAGTAAAATATGCAAAGGTACACAACTGATATGAATTATCAACCATCCTAGTAGCAATGATCTCTCTACTCTCCAAGTCTTGAATGATGACTGAATTAGGTGTGAACTCCATAGTTCTCCCATCTCCACCATTTGTAATCTGATATATGGAAAGAAGATTGTTTGTCAAATGAGGATCACAAAAAAAATCCTTGAAATTTTTGTCCTAAAAAATAATAGATCCCTTCCCAATTACACTTGTGTATGTATTGTTTCCCATCAAAATAGAATACATAGTACAAGGCTTAAAAGAAGAGAATATAGACTATGAATATGCCATATGATGAGATGCTCCTAAATCTAGAAGCTATCTCCCTGATCCATGACCTGGAAAGGTACAAAGAGCATGTCCTTTATTTCTCAATGTAGAAGCTTGACCTTTGTCCTTTTTAGACTGTTTTGAGGAAGAAGGAGGAGGTGATTCAGACATTCTAAAAGGAAAATCAATGTGATTATTTTTTAGAATATGTTTCAACTCATCAATAACCTTATTATAACAATAGCGTTCTTCATGTCCATCCTTTTTTGCAATATGCACAAGTAAGCCTCTCCTTCTTAGATGATTCCCCTTTACAAGAGGTTTTCTTCTTTGCTTGATCTAGATGTTGATTATTCTTTTCTTTCTTCTATTTCGTGACATATTTTGATTCATTCACCTGGCTAACCAACAATGCTTGAACTTTAGAATTCTTGATAAGACCCATTGAGATAAGCTTTTGTTTCTCATGTATCAACATCTTATAAAATGATGCAAATGAAGGTGTAGTATATGTAGACCCCATAGTCAATCTATGAGTATGAAATCTAGAAACAAAAGAAGCATAATTAAGACCAATTTTCTTCATTATATTGTAGAACAACTGAATGTCCTTCTTATCAATTCCATATGCTTTACATTTCTCTCTTAGATCATTAACCTTAGTGATGTAGTCTTGGATGTTGTCAAAGTTTTTAGGATCAAGGCTCATCAATTCATTATCAATTTGGTAGCCTCTTGCTTCATCTATAGTACCATACAATGTTTACAATTTATCCCAAGCTTCATGAGAATTTTTGCATGACTCAATTTGAACAAAAATCTTGAGAAACTAGTCTATGAAGACTTCTAAAAGAAACACATAATTCATAATATGGAACCAACTATTCATCACATTCCATATTTACAAGCTTGTTGTTTAGAGGAATACGTAAATACGTATTTGGTTGTTTTTCTCATAATTGGCTTGGTCTAAGCCAAATCATTAGAAACTTATCAAATGAATTGAATTCATCTAAAGTGGTGTCTATATTTTATTTAACTTTTAATTGAATTCAAACTCTTTACCTAGCATTTACACCATTCCATGTGCTAACAATAACTCTTCCTATATGCACAGGTCAAATGTTTCCTATAATACTAATTTTTCAGCACTAACTTTACCATGAAAATGTTTAGGATTAAGTGTTATTCCTAGGTGCTAGTCTAAGCATTAAATCCATTCCTTATCCCTTTGTAAGTGGTCACTATAAGTTTCCATATGTTGTTTTATTCCCTTTATATAGCACGTTGCTATATTGGCTTACCATCTTAACATTCTACACAACACTTTATTCACTATGATTTAATATAAACATTGCACTATAATATGCTTTATAGATTATGCACAGCAAAAATAAACTCATGCATTCCATCACTTTTATCAATAATGATATGTCCAATTTAATACCTAGCATTGCGCTATTATATGAAGCACTATATTCACCTTATATCGGCCTTATCATATATCCAATAATTTGGCCAAAGTATTTATATAACATTACTAAATAGCATTTAACGCTATATATATATTCTTTGACAAATAAATTTTTCTAAACAATCCACTTGACATTCAAATGAATGAGATCAAGTTTTAATATTTCATATACAATATCGTATGTATAGACATATCTATATAAATATATCATTCCACTCATATGGATACTCCATCACGTCACACATACATGTATATCAATCATGTGTGTATGTATATATGCATACTCATATCATGCTACTATTTCATATCAACATAAATACATTCACATCCTCGTTGAAACACATATACATTAAGTGTATACATATATATACACACATATATATAATTGATTCCCCGTGTGCATATATTATTGTAAGTATTTCTACTTACATACATGTTCACATGCTTATGCTCTCTCATGCATATATTAATATATATATACCCATATACATGTATACATTTAATGTTCATATGAATCAACATAAAGATAACTATATGGAAAGCTCAAAGTATCAATGATTCAATCACAAAATTCAATCCAAGAATGCTCCTAACAGAAATCATGATCATGTCTAATGCAAACACGTCTAAAGGATGACTTGTCAATATCTAGAGACTATGACTTGACTCAACTATACTTAAAAGTGAGTGTGTGGGTGATCCCACAATAGTGGTTTACACTTTCTAGGAGATCTTGCTTTTTGTTGAAATCGCATATTTTTAGAAAATATATGATTCAAGTCTTGAAAATTTCCATTTAAAGGATTCCAAATGAAGAGGGTTTAATTAAACCGCCTTAGATCAAATCCCCTTGGATAAAACCCCGCTAGTTTTAAACCATACCTATAATGGAGTCTCTTTTACACCTATCAAAATACTGATAAAAAACCACTTTTGATTTACCTTTTGGCGAATCAAATGAATTCATTTAAATTTTATTTTTTTAAAGTATGTAGTCCTTATTATAAGTTTCCCAAAAAGTATAATTTTAAATAAATTTTATTTGATTATTATATTTATTTTGTATTTCTTGTGAATGTTGGGTTTTCACCAAAAATCAAGATCTATGTTCTACACGTTGAAAAATAGTAGATTATCAAAGAAAAAAAAAATTATAAAAAATATGCATGCACTAGATATTGATTTCCTTGATCCAAAAAAAAAATAAGAAGAATTTGTATACATACAAAAAAGTTGTCTTAGCAAATAAACCTATGTTTAAATTGTAACTGGTTAGACTTCAAAACTTAATTAAGAAAAAAAATATTCAATAAAAAATTATGAAACCAAGTGCATGCACTAGATATCATATTTACAAATCTAAATTAGAAAAAATAGAATTTTATCCTTTTGTAGAAAAAAATTATGTGTTAGAAAGTACACATCACTCTTTAAAAATGTTGTTTACTGTTAAAATATAGTTTTTGAAGGAGATAGAAAAAGAAATGCAATTTGATTCCAAAAAAATTCAAAATATATATTTAGAATCTATAGAAAAAATTTCACAAATCAATATTTTGCATTATCTTCAAATTCTCGATGGTTTAGCAACTATAGGTACTCGAAAGTGAAGATTTAGTTGAAAAAATTCAGTTCAATGTCCAATTTCGCCAAGAATTGTAAACAAATATTGTGGGAACACCCATGTGTGAAAGCTCAGTTAGGCTTCATTAAAGGTTACCTGACTAAAAAATTCTATTGAGTGATACTTCCCCTCCCTTCTGGAGGTGTAAACCTACACTAGCATCCAACTTGGCACATTTGCAATGGTAGTTAGACATTCACATGAAATCCACTTTCATCATAAAACATTAGAATATTCATATTGCAATATGTATATTCTTTCATTGTACTTCATGAATATAAACATAATTACTCCTTCAAAGCAATAATAACTTAATACCTATTTCAATATTCCATTACTTTATCAAACATATCAAAATATGATTGCATTGAATACCATCCTATTTACCAGTGAAGGTAAAGTAACTCAGTAACAATAAGACAGGGTGTAACACCAAACCCTAGGGAAACAAGGAAACCTTCCATCTTGGTTTTCCAAAATGTATAATTCATCCCATCAAACAAGGGAGCCTCCTTCTTGTGTGCCATCTGGATCTACCTCAAGTGGTTAGGCTTCTTTCAAGGAACCTTTCTCTAATACCAATTATTAGATGCTTTAAATGGGTATGTGCAGGATTATCATAGAAAAAACAGGCCCTTAAGTGGCAATGAAAATTCAGAAAAATCAGAGTTAGGCAACTTGACATAAAAATTTGAATAAGTTATCTATATTATTTCAAAAATATGTAAGAATAGAATCTGTGGCAAATTGAATGTAGTTTCTAAACTACTAAGTTTATTTTTTTTTTAAAAGTCTATTTGGTGAAAAATTGAAATTTCTCAATGCAATAGTAATTTAAATTTCAAAGAAAAATAAGAAGTAGGTGTTTGTCCACCACCCCAAGTAACTACAATAAAATGATAATATTTTTATAATATTTTAGATATAAGTAGAGGAATCATGTCCGATGTGACGATATATTTTTTGTAATTTTTCCAAGTAAATAAATAATTATGAATTTTTATTACAACTTTTAAAAAATATAAAAACTCGTGATGTCCTAATTACCTTAACTTGGTCAAAACTTCATAAAATTCATTTTTTTTTTAAATCCTATAGTATGTGAAACATAGAATGTGATGCATATTTTGGATTCAAAAAATATGATACCCTTTGAAAGTTATAGATGTTTTTCAATCAACCTATCAATCAGGACTTTAGTCATAATTCTAATAGAAAATGAATAATAATTATTTATTAAATTCGAAGTAAAGAATAATTTATATTGCTGGAAATTTGAGAGTCTCCTCTACAAACCCTTTTCGTTTCATCAATTTTGGCTAGAAATAAAGTCATCAACCACATTGACGAAGTCTAGAAAAACAACGTGAGTTGTCAAACACGTTTTTTGCGTTGACTTCTTAGTATTGGCATGTCCAAGCCAAATACCAAAGCAAGCCTGAG
>VDFB02075321.1:431532654-431767774 GCA_007258455.2 Sequoia sempervirens | reverse complement strand
GTCTAACCAGTTACAATTTAAACATAGGTTTATTTGCTAAGACAACTTT
This sequence comes from Sequoia sempervirens, assembly GCA_007258455.2. Taxonomy (NCBI): domain Eukaryota; kingdom Viridiplantae; phylum Streptophyta; class Pinopsida; order Cupressales; family Cupressaceae; genus Sequoia; species Sequoia sempervirens. The sequence continues at coordinate 431,767,725 of VDFB02075321.1, read as the reverse complement.
TTTGTATGTATACAAATTCTTCTTATTTTTTTTTTGGATCAAGGAAATCAATATCTAGTGCATGCATATTTTTTATAATTTTTTTTTTCTTTGATAATCTACTATTTTTCAACGTGTAGAACATAGATCTTGATTTTTGGTGAAAACCCAACATTCACAAGAAATACAAAATAAATATAATAATCAAATAAAATTTATTTAAAATTATACTTTTTGGGAAACTTATAATAAGGACTACATACTTTAAAAAAATAAAATTTAAATGAATTCATTTGATTCGCCAAAAGGTAAATCAAAAGTGGTTTTTTATCAGTATTTTGATAGGTGTAAAAGAGACTCCATTATAGGTATGGTTTAAAACTAGCGGGGTTTTATCCAAGGGGATTTGATCTAAGGCGGTTTAATTAAACCCTCTTCATTTGGAATCCTTTAAATGGAAATTTTCAAGACTTGAATCATATATTTTCTAAAAATATGCGATTTCAACAAAAAGCAAGATCTCCTAGAAAGTGTAAACCACTATTGTGGGATCACCCACACACTCACTTTTAAGTATAGTTGAGTCAAGTCATAGTCTCTAGATATTGACAAGTCATCCTTTAGACGTGTTTGCATTAGACATGATCATGATTTCTGTTAGGAGCATTCTTGGATTGAATTTTGTGATTGAATCATTGATACTTTGAGCTTTCCATATAGTTATCTTTATGTTGATTCATATGAACATTAAATGTATACATGTATATGGGTATATATATATTAATATATGCATGAGAGAGCATAAGCATGTGAACATGTATGTAAGTAGAAATACTTACAATAATATATGCACACGGGGAATCAATTATATATATGTGTGTATATATATGTATACACTTAATGTATATGTGTTTCAACGAGGATGTGAATGTATTTATGTTGATATGAAATAGTAGCATGATATGAGTATGCATATATACATACACACATGATTGATATACATGTATGTGTGACGTGATGGAGTATCCATATGAGTGGAATGATATATTTATATAGATATGTCTATACATACGATATTGTATATGAAATATTAAAACTTGATCTCATTCATTTGAATGTCAAGTGGATTGTTTAGAAAAATTTATTTGTCAAAGAATATATATATAGCGTTAAATGCTATTTAGTAATGTTATATAAATACTTTGGCCAAATTATTGGATATATGATAAGGCCGATATAAGGTGAATATAGTGCTTCATATAATAGCGCAATGCTAGGTATTAAATTGGACATATCATTATTGATAAAAGTGATGGAATGCATGAGTTTATTTTTGCTGTGCATAATCTATAAAGCATATTATAGTGCAATGTTTATATTAAATCATAGTGAATAAAGTGTTGTGTAGAATGTTAAGATGGTAAGCCAATATAGCAACGTGCTATATAAAGGGAATAAAACAACATATGGAAACTTATAGTGACCACTTACAAAGGGATAAGGAATGGATTTAATGCTTAGACTAGCACCTAGGAATAACACTTAATCCTAAACATTTTCATGGTAAAGTTAGTGCTGAAAAATTAGTATTATAGGAAACATTTGACCTGTGCATATAGGAAGAGTTATTGTTAGCACATGGAATGGTGTAAATGCTAGGTAAAGAGTTTGAATTCAATTAAAAGTTAAATAAAATATAGACACCACTTTAGATGAATTCAATTCATTTGATAAGTTTCTAATGATTTGGCTTAGACCAAGCCAATTATGAGAAAAACAACCAAATACGTATTTACGTATTCCTCTAAACAACAAGCTTGTAAATATGGAATGTGATGAATAGTTGGTTCCATATTATGAATTATGTGTTTCTTTTAGAAGTCTTCATAGACTAGTTTCTCAAGATTTTTGTTCAAATTGAGTCATGCAAAAATTCTCATGAAGCTTGGGATAAATTGTAAACATTGTATGGTACTATAGATGAAGCAAGAGGCTACCAAATTGATAATGAATTGATGAGCCTTGATCCTAAAAACTTTGACAACATCCAAGACTACATCACTAAGGTTAATGATCTAAGAGAGAAATGTAAAGCATATGGAATTGATAAGAAGGACATTCAGTTGTTCTACAATATAATGAAGAAAATTGGTCTTAATTATGCTTCTTTTGTTTCTAGATTTCATACTCATAGATTGACTATGGGGTCTACATATACTACACCTTCATTTGCATCATTTTATAAGATGTTGATACATGAGAAACAAAAGCTTATCTCAATGGGTCTTATCAAGAATTCTAAAGTTCAAGCATTGTTGGTTAGCCAGGTGAATGAATCAAAATATGTCATGAAATAGAAGAAAGAAAAGAATAATCAACATCTAGATCAAGCAAAGAAGAAAACCTCTTGTAAAGGGGAATCATCTAAGAAGGAGAGGCTTACTTGTGCATATTGCAAAAAAGGATGGACATGAAGAACGCTATTGTTATAATAAGGTTATTGATGAGTTGAAACATATTCTAAAAAATAATCACATTGATTTTCCTTTTAGAATGTCTGAATCACCTCCTCCTTCTTCCTCAAAACAGTCTAAAAAGGACAAAGGTCAAGCTTCTACATTGAGAAATAAAGGACATGCTCTTTGTACCTTTCCAGGTCATGGATCAGGGAGATAGCTTCTAGATTTAGGAGCATCTCATCATATGGCATATTCATAGTCTATATTCTCTTCTTTTAAGCCTTGTACTATGTATTCTATTTTGATGGGAAACAATACATACACAAGTGTAATTGGGAAGGGATCTATTATTTTTTAGGACAAAAATTTCAAGGATTTTTTTTGTGATCCTCATTTGACAAACAATCTTCTTTCCATATATCAGATTACAAATGGTGGAGATGGGAGAACTATGGAGTTCACACCTAATTCAGTCATCATTCAAGACTTGGAGAGTAGAGAGATCATTGCTACTAGGATGGTTGATAATTCATATCAGTTGTGTACCTTTGCATATTTTACTTCTGATGGTGACATTATTCCTTCGGCTATTGATCACACTTCTACTATGAACCATGATTTAGAGGAGATATTTGGCTATTTTTACTTGGGAGTTCTCACATTAGATACAATTATTGAGCCATGCATTCTATCTCCTTCATCTACTGTTGCAGTTGATGATGCTTGTATTGCTATAGATATGGATTCTTATGATTCAATGTAGTAGGATATTCATTGTCTTTTAGATTTAGCTACTTTGGATGACTTCTTGATAGATATTTAAAACTTGTTTACAGAGTCTCATCTTGCATATTTGGGAGACATCATTGATGACATTCATCTTATTTCTGATGGAGAAGATCCTTCTTTAGTTGTTGTGAGGGAACAACTTGACCCTCTTGTTTAATCTCTACATGATCATCCTTTGTATTTTGACAAGACTGTAGATACTCTTAGAAAAAAATTGGAGGAGAATTTTTTTTCTTTAGAGGAGGTATCATTGTCTTTGGATTGTGCTCTACATTCATCTCTACTAGATTATGGATTGTCCTCTTCAACAGTGTGGCCTAGAACACATATTTGGAGTGTGTTAGCTTTTGACATAAACATGGAGACACTTGAGAATGCTTCAAATACATCATCCATCATCCATATTCCTGAAATCCTACATACATTTATGGTTTTGTTTCTTCCTAAGGGGAGGAATGTTGTTGATGAGATTGGATCATCTTCAACATTCAATGTCGACCTTCTACCATTGTAGGAGACATAACATTGAGGGGGGGGTTACATTGTCTCTCTTCTTCTTCTCTCTTATGGGGGGGACATTTTCCTCACATGTGGTTTTATCTTTCTCATTCATCATTGAGAGAATTTCTTTCTTTTATTTCATCTCTCTTTTGGTGAGGAGTTTTGTCCCACTAGGTTTTCTCCTTTTCTTTGTTTGTGAGAGATTTCTTTGTCATTTCACTTGCATCTTTGTGTCATTTGCATAGTAATTTTCTACTCCCTAAGTTGCACTTAAGGGGGGGTGTTGGTGTAAATAAAATCTTGTACCTAGTTAATTCATTACTAGGGGACTTATTTACATGTTAAGTTTACTTAGGTCCTAGGAAGGAATCTTTCTAGGTGTTAGTTGTCAATAGTTATTATCTTATATTTTGACTTGTAACACATGTGACCTAGATAGTAGTGATAAGTTGTCTCATGTCATATGATTAAGACACTTGTCATAATATTATGACATATTGTACCTCACCTTGGCTATATAACCAAGGGGTCTCTACTACATTGTACACAACTCCATTGATTCTTTTTGCATTCATTAATAGGAATACATTTTATTCTTGTCATATTGATCTTTTGAGTTTTTTTTAATTTCCATAGGCCTTTAGACCTTGGGTGGATATCTCCATAGCTAAATCTTACATTACACTCAATATGGAAAAGAAGACTATAAAAAACATGCAAAGATATTAGATCCAAATCTTCATCACACTTGTTTCGTGAGCAAATGTTTCATACTCTTTGGTGAAAGTGGGTTGCGTATCATTCAATATAGACCAAAAACCTTTAGATTGGAGCAACCTACACATTTTAATCTTCTAGGTATGGTAGTTATTGGGGGTTAAAAGTTCAACTAAATCAGGAGTAGCCATGATAGAAATTTGTACCAAAAGCAAGAAAAATACACCAAACTGATACAACTCAAAACTCCAAAAAATCAACCAATGTAGCCTCTCGAGATTATTTTTTCAAGATAAAAAAATATCACTCAGGAATTGAAAAAAATTGAATATGTACTTGAATCTGTACATGCAATATAGCCTCTTCAAAACCTATGAGACTTGCTCACACCAAACAAAGGGAGTGAAAAGCTATTTAAATAACAAAAAGATGCCTCATGCTACCAATGTGGGATTATTTTTCCAACAATCTTCCAAATGGGTCCACCTCCACTTTAGTTGCATAGAAGCCCTAAATATTTATTGTAGTTGAAACCTTATAAAATATAAAGTTTGATTAATAGATTATGTATGGACAAAACAATGCCACAAGAATGGTTTGTAGCCTGCAAATTAATGGCATCCTCCAATAGAAGAAATTGCAAGGACCCAATTAGATTTGTGCCTTTGCAGTTGAAAATTAGCAAAGAATCCTTCAAATTGATGTCTCTTGTTCTTGTGTTTGAATCAGGGTGAGGGTGTGGGTTAGCACAAAGAAATCATTGCCTATGAGAAATCATAGCCTATGGATGCACAATTGACCCCCAAATCTGCCTTCCAATTGTGCCAAATTGGGACCACCCAAGAAGAGAATCACACCCTCCTCAAAGGAAAAATGATCCTTAAGAAGAATAGTCATGAAGAGTTTCAGCACAACATGGAGAGATTTTATAGCTTGCAATTGATTCACATCACCCCCTTAAAGGCTAAAATATGTTAGGAAATTTTGATTATCTCAAAGAAACCTCCAAGAACAATAGTGCCTTTAGTAACTTTTAATTTCTTAAACTTCCTCAAAGACATGTACAACTGTGCCACAAAGCGGAATTAGACACAATTTATTTCCACATTAACCATTCTAAGAGAAGCACATGTAAATCTAGTTTCAACAACAAACATTAATAGATTATAACCAAGAACATGAAACATGAAAGATGAGACAAAAAACATAGATTTATGTGGGGAAAACCCTTTCGGGTAAAAAACCCCACACTCCAAAAGTCCAGATCACCATTTTATTATTCATGCAATAGAACAGTTACAAATACAACTCAAGCACTAAGCTTTTACAAAGATTACATCATGTTTCATTTTGGAGACAAACTAGTAGCATAACCCCTTATATGATCTTCACATAGTTACAATACCCTCTTTTAGTATATAGTGTAGATCCTCTCTCCCTTTTTTTCATTTCCCTAATCAACCTCTCAGTCCATTACAACCTTCACACTATTACAATACTCTCACACAGTATACAATGTATATTAAAAATGAAAGATCAATCAACACATTCTATCAGGAGAGATTTTTTTTGGCAGAATAACCTTGCTTCTAAACTTCCTCACTCCTACTCCAGCCCTCGGCTCTCTCTCTCCCAGCTCAACCTCATCACCTTGGACTTACTAGCTAGCCTCATAGCCTTGACCTTACTAGCCAGCCCTACGGCCTTACCAACTAGCCTCTCAGATCAACCATTACAACCTTCAGGATACCATGCATGGAAACGCATCAATTCAGTTTCTAGGAATCTACTGTCCAAAACTGATTCAATTTGCTCAACCACCAAGAAGCTCAACCATCAAAATTATCCCACTTTGGTGAAGAATATTAATATTCATTAGTTTATAAACAAAAGCCTAAAGACTTTAGGTATCCACGAGTTAGCCTTTTTGATTACCAACTCACTCATACACCCATGGTCAAACAAACCATCAACATGGCCCCACCAAAGTGAACACCTGTGGATGTGTGGCTAAAAATGATAACTTCATAACCACCACAAACAATTTACGGATTTACCGATCCCCACGACAAGGCAATACCACTATCACCCAGTCAAAGAAAACACAAACTTCATAACTCCCCAACAAGGTTCTTAAGTTACCATAACCACCAATACCACAACAATAAAGGTCACCCAGTGGGGAAGTTACGAAACCTCCAAACTCTGTGACAAGGTTATGAAGTTATGGAAACTAGTGATGTCATGACAACAAAAGAGGTCGGCCAATTAGGAAGTTACGAAACTTCCAAACACCACAACAAGGTTACAAAAAACACCGATGCTGCGACAATGAGGGAGATCGGCCAACAATGAAGAGATACAAGACAACAAGTAGAGGCACAATTTCCAACAATCTCCCACTTGATGAAGAATTACTGGCTTCCTCCAAAGCACTCAAGAACTACTAAGATTACAACGACACCACCAGTTCAGACCCTATTTTGTTCAAGTCTCTGATCAACAACATTCAGGACCAATCAATAAGTTTCCACATATAACAGTCTACAAGACAATCTACAACAAAACCAAGTATCCAACTGCAACTAACTATCCAACATTGCAACCAATCACAGTCTTCCATGAAATCACATAGATCTAAAACACGCTCTCATGCTCCATCAAGACTTCTACAACAATATCTAAGATGTCCATCATTCAGGAAACAATCCCTATCATCTTACAACATGCCACCTATGGAAGAAAGGTACAAGCCAGGGTGAATATGCACCAGTCCAACAAACACGAGAAAAATATCCCAGTGATATCAACAACAACATACTGCCACCACTCTAGAAAACAAGATAAAAAGCATCAGCTAGAACAACAATCAATCTGACTGTTTCCATCCAACTTATAAGCCCATGTGATTGAAAGTAGTACCCACAACAAGTGCTAGAACATCCAATCATGCATACCTTAAAGGTATCGAACATTAGTAAACTTATGCCACCAACATAACCAACCAATGTAATCCAAAAGAAAGCTCCATGTGCCAACTAGTCAAAGAAGAAAAAACACATTCAGGAACTCCCACTGCATGGGTAACACCAAATCTGAAAGATCAAAGGTATAACAAGTCTACCAATGATATCACATACAAAATGTAACCATGTAGTACCAAGGAAATATCCAAAATGATATGCACAAACTATAACCAACTACTACAAGAATCATTTCTCTTAACAGTCTTCCAAAGCTCTTCGAAGTTCTCCACACCTAATAGAAGAAAGATATTAAGAACCTCCATGTCATCACCCAAGAACATGAGTGAAAACACATGATCACAAACTAGAGATCACTACAACTCTGACCAAACCTCAAACCAATGTTATGTGAAACCAAACATCTAGGAAGACTACCGAGACCAAAAAGAGCACCCCTGCACATCATAAGCCTGTAGAAAATCCTCCTACATACACCTCTAAAAGCTAACTGTGTCAAATATGATATCCTTCACATCCCAAAGAAAAAACCATAACAATTCCCAACCATTCAATCACCAAGATCAAACTTAACATATGTAACATGTAATAAAAAATGGATGTAAGCCTCTTAAAGAAGATCAAACTACCTCATTTCCCATCTCAGGAAATCAACCCATATAACTATCTCCTACCAGTTCTTATCAATAAATGATATAACACAAAAGATCAAGGAGATGTCCACCTTCCATTATGAATCCTCCAGAACCATTTAACAACAATTCAAGATCCATATCATGAAAGAAAGCATAAAACACACTTGAAAGATATAATGGGAAAAAACCTCTTAGATAAACTACTAAGTAGACCAAGAGTGGGAAAAGAAAATTCTCCTCCAAGATATACAAGCCACCATGACTCATCCAAGAGCAATCTCCTCATTGGTCTCTGTTGAACTCATGTCCAACTAAGGTGTAGGTTACTCAGACTTTCAATTGTAATCAACACCTTTCTCATCTCAAAAGAGTTATTGCCTCACCTTCTTCTCCATGTATCCTTGAGCACCTACAAACAATCATCCCATGTTGATCTCCAAACTACATTATTCTACTTAACATGAAGTTCTCAAGCATATAACCAATGTACTCAAACCACAAAGAAACTCCAAACCACTGTCAAATCTCCACACATCTGAAACAAGAACTTATCATGACACCATGATCTATGCATCCCCCTTAGGAGATACCATACTCTAAGTGACTTTACCATGGTTTCAAGTGCCATGCACAATGTCAAAACTCAAGTCCATAAGAAAGAGTATACCATGACATAAAGCAAACAAACTCAAAACCGACATCACATGTCAAGCACACCAACACCTTAGCCAAATAATCCAGTTGTCCTCCATGGTTCAAGATGTTACACATCCTCAAATAGTGTCCATGAAAATGTGAAAGAACCCTTCTATAGCAACAATATCTAAGGGCTCCTCTTGGTAACATCTCCAACACTAAAGAAAAACATTCACCACCAAGTGATGAATCCATAGTCATTGCTAAAGCTCCCACTAAACCATGACAATTGAGCTTCTCAAGCATCATGAACCAACATATGCTAATCTAAAAATCCTTCAAGTCCACACAACATGTCCATCAAGTGGCACCAAGATCTCCAAAACAAGCAGAGATTACCATCACTGTCAAAATCTTACACAAAGGAGTGTATCCAAGCTATCCATGACATCATGATACAACATGCTATAGGTCCCTATAACTGACTATTCAGGTACTCAACACCATCCATATTCTCATCCCAAAGAAACCACACCAATGCACAAGTGACCACAAACAAGGCCAACTAACAGATATGCACCAACATTCTATCAACCTCGTGGATATAGACAGTCCACATTCGAGTTATCTCATTGTAGCCAATGGGTAGCTAAACCACCAACCACATAACTCAAAGATCAATTCCATTGAACGTGCAAACCCATCATAACATTAGTAATCACAAACTGAGATATCCAAGAAGATAATCATGTAGACACCAAGACTCCAACACCAGATCATGACCAAATCTGATTTGCTAAACATGTCCAAAATGAGCACCATTGTCTAGGAATCCATCAAGCAATCAACAAGTTTTATTGACAATGTAAAACCTACAAAAATAATACAATATGCAAGTACAACACATTCTTAAAAGGAACAATAGTTTAGGAACTCTAGGCCTATTTCAAACCAAATTTGAAACCACCAATAAGCACATGCATCTGAGAAAGAGATAGGCTATTGCAGAAGCTTTCAAATCATTCAATAATTAACTTGATAGCTTTCATGCATTCAGGGTTAACAAAAAATAATGCCTTCCAACACCAGGAAACACCACCCAACATAAGCACTCTCTTCCATGGCTGAGAAACAACCCAAGCTTCTCCATATCACCAAGGAGCCTCTCACATAGACACCCAATATGAAAGCTTTGTTGCAACACAACCATGAAGCAAAGAAAAATTACACCTCATACATTAAGGTTATACCACTCCCAACTAGGAGACACATATCACATCAATTCAACATGACCAACTCCTTTTTCTCCATCTTCACCATCCTTCATGCTATGTGTTGTCTTTGAATACCACAAGACTTCCACTCACCAAAGGATCAATACATCAATTGATTCTTCCATATTTCCTCAAGCTTGACAAACTAAGAAATTTTCATAGGAGAAACACCCAGAACCGGCAACCAAAAGAATGCTCTAATACCACTTGTTAGGGAATTTTGATCATCTCAGAGAAACCTCCAAGAACAGTAGTGCCTTCGGTAAATTTTAATTTCTTAAACTTCCTCAAAGACACGTACAACTGTGCCACAAAGAAAAATCAGACACAATGCATTTCCACATTAACCCTTATGAGAGAAGCACATGTAAATCTAGTTTCAACAAAAAACATTAACAGATTCTAACTAAGAACATGAAACATGAAAGATGAGATAAAACACATAGATTTATGTGGGGAAAACCCTTTCGGGTAAAAAAAACCCTACACTCCAAAAGCCCAGATCACCATTGTATTATTCATGCAACAAAAAATTTACAAATACAACTCAAGCACTCAGATTTTATAGAGATTACATCATGTTTCATTCTAGAGACAAACTGGCAGCATAACCCCTTATACGATCTTCACATTGTTACAATACCCTCTTTCAGTATACAGTGTAGATCCTCTCTCCCATTTTTTCATTTCCCTAATCAATCTATTAGTCCATTAGAACCTTTGAACTATTACAATACTCTCACATAGTATATAGTGTAGATTAACAAAAGATCAATCAAGACATTCTATCAGGAGATATTTTTTTTGGCAGCATAACCTTGCTTCTAAACTTCCTCACTCCTGCTCTAGCCCTCGACTCTCTCTCTCAGCTCGGCCTTACCAGCCAGCCTCATAGCCTTAGCCTTACCATCTAGCCTCATGACCATCCCTACGACCTTACCAACTAGCATCACAGCTCAACCATTACAACCTTCGAGATACCATGCATGGAAACATATCAATTTGGTTTCTAGGAATGTACTGTCCAAAACCGATTTAGTTCACTCAACTGCCAAGAAACTCAACTGTCAACATTATCCCACATTGGTGCAGAATATTAATAGTCATTAGTTTATAAACAAAAGATGAAAGACTTCAGGTATCCACGAGTTAGCCCTTTTGATTACCAACTCACTCATACACCTGCGGTCAAACCAACCATTGACATGGCCCCACCAAAGTGAATGCCCGTCAGCATGTCACTAAAAATGATAACTTCATAACCACCACAAACAAGTTATGGATTTATTGATCCCCGTGACAAGTCGATACCATTGTCACCCAATTGAAGAAAACACAAACTTCATAACATTGCAACAAGGTTCTTAAGTTACCATAACCACTGATGCCATGACAACAAAGGAGGTTGCCCAGTGGAGAAGTTACATAACCTCCAAACTTTGTGACAAGGTTACGAAGTTACGGAAACCAGTGATGCCATGCCAACAAAGGAGGTTGGCCAATCAGGAAGTTACAAAACTTCCAAACACCGCGACAACATTACCAAAACAACTAGTGTTGTGACAACGAGGGAGATCAGCCAAGAATGAAGAGATACAAGCTAGAAAGTAGAGGCACAATTTCCAACAAAAAAACAACCCACAAGAGTTTTAGATCACTAAATCCAATGAGGAATCACAACCTCTTGCGGATGATTCACGACCTAGGATTTCAAATGACCCCTCAAAATAGCTACCTCTTCAATAGAAAAATGGCCCTCCAATCACAAACAATAGGAAAATCATGCTCAGAAACAATGCCTCCAATTGTCAGCAATAGGAAAATGAAGAATAATTTGAAATAATGAAATTTTTAAAATTTAATAAATTTCAAATGCCAAAAAAAATTTAGCAAGCAAAAAATTGCTTGGATCTCCTTGGTAGAAACTCTCCAGGAAGGTGAGCAGGAGGAGGAGCTCTGATATCATTTAGGATATATGATAGCTCCTTTGCAAGATCTTCAACCTACAACAAAAAACACCCTCATAGATACATGCAAGAAACAAAATGGTTATTCTACGAAATATCGAGAATGATATTCAAAATGATATGGTAAAATACATACTGTACAAGCCTTTTAAGGGAATGAAAAATGCAATAGGTGAAAAACTAACTGATACAGGAAAAAACCACCCAAATAATTAACCTAAGTTAAACTTAATACTACATTAACATTATGGGGATCCTCTTTAGGATCTCCCTCTTTCAGTTCAACCCACTAGGTGCCTAACCACTCTCATAGGATAAGATCAAGTGCATCTTACAAATAAATTTCTTCCTTTCTATAATACATTGTCGTTAAGAATTTTCTTATGTAAAATTCTTTCTTGTAGTTCTAATCTTATCAGGGTCCTAATAATGAAACAAAATTATTGAAAAGGAGGGGATGCAAATTAAATTTCTTGGCATATTCTCTTTCAATTTGTATTTATACCATATTGCGATGGATAAAAGAAGTGTTAGAGTAATAAGTTGTTCCACTTAATTAATTATATCATATTGGTTAATTAATTAAGTCACTTATTCCTTTAGTTACTTAAGCTAAACTTAGGAACATTAATAATTGATTAATTATTAAGTGTGCACACTAGGGTTTCTTGATCTCCTTCATAAGGATTGATCTCTTTGTAATAATTGATTTTGAATAATGCATTTTGACTTTGAGGTTTACATAACATCTTCTTTGGATCTGCATGTCTTTTGCATGTGATAGGTATCCCTTTGCATGCAGGTGATCTTGGTTTCTAACATGGTATCAGGGCTCCAGACCTACAACTGCCTATTCGTGATCTGAAGATATGGCCTTTCAGTGAGTTTCTAATGCAAGGGTTTCCACAGGCATTTTTTTTGCAAGATCTGGGGGTAGCCAAATTTTTGGAGCAGTTTGAGCACAAACGGAGGTCACCATCGCGTTCGCAGTAGCCAAAAGCCCTAAAAACACCTGTCGTTTCGTCAATTTTGGTGCAGTCGATCCAGGAGGCAATTTTTTTTGTCTAAGGGGCCGTACGGCCTCCCCAACACATAGTTCGAGGTGAGAAATTTCAAAAAAATTAAAAAAATTGAAATTTTCTTGCAAAATCTGGTGCCTCCTGTTCAAAAAATCTCCGCCACCACCGTGCCACTAGGCAATGCCCAACTCACCCGCCACCAGCTCCCTCACAGCCCCCTGCGGGCTCTGCTGCATCGGCCGAGGTCCTATGGGGGACCAGGTGCTCCTCACCCGACCCCCAGCCAACTCCGCCACCCAGCCCCTGGTCATATCAGCGACCAAGGGCTTTGTCAAATTTTTTTTGCAAGGGGGCCAACTTTTTGTGGTGATGGCTAGATGGCCGTCAAATTTAGGCCCATGAACCACTGACGTCAGCATGATGTCACCCAACCGTACGGCCCTCTTTGGCCCTCCTAGCCTTGATTTGCCCTAAAAGAGCAGTTTTTTTCTTTTGGTCATAACTTTGGCATACAGTATCAAAATCAGACAAACAAGATATTGCCAGAAAGCTGGTTCCAAGGAATTTCCAATAGTGCTATTTATTTTTCAATATTTTACTATTTTTCTATATTTATTGCTATTTGAAGTCAGATGTTTATTTTGGACTTTCGAGCTCATAACTTTTTGCCATGATCTCTGATTTTCGCTATCTTTGCGGCGTTGGAAAGGTATTGAGGAGCTCTATGTTGCTATCCATGCACTTTTTCTATATCTATCCCAGGTTGATCGATTAGTCTAGATTTGGCCCGATGGGTTGTTTGGAGATTACTTGGATGTTTTGGCAGTTGGGAGGGTGCATCTTGCATCTTTGCACTTTGTTTTCAGTAATACATGATTCAATAATTGCTTGCTGCTTCATAGATTCTAGGGTTGCTCCCGTTTGGAGTTTTTGAGTGTTCCATGGCATCGGGTTTGCTATTGCTTTATCATGATTCCTTGAGTCAATCAGTGAATCTCATCTAGTTTTAGTAGTAAACAAAAGTATCTTTCCTTTCTTGTCAGTTTCAGGTTCCAGTGCTTCTTTGCAGCATGTCATCACATTGTAGGGGGGTTTTGTCCCACTGGGTGTTTCCTTCTCTACCTCATTCTTGCATTTGTAAATGGGTACCTAATCAGGCCTAGTTGTCGGGACCCATCTTTGCTTTCATGCATCTTCTTCTAGTGTTTTAGCTTCTTCCTAAGTTCATCTTAAGGGGGGGTGTTAGAGTAATAAGTTGTTCCACTTAATTAATTATATCATATTGGTTAATTAATTAAGTCACTTATTCCTTTAGTTACTTAAGCTAAACTTAGGCACATTAATAATTGATTAATTATTAAGTGTGCACACTAGGGTTTCATTTAGGGTTTCCCTTTTAGGGTTTCTTGATCTCCTTCATAAGGATTGATCTCTTTGTAATAATTGATTCTCTTTAATGCATTTTTACTTTGAGGTTTACAAAACATCTTCTTTGGTTCTGCATGTCTTTTGCATGTGACAGGTGATTTCATGCAAGTGATCTTTGTTACATTTAGGGTTTCCCTTTTAGGGTTTCTTGATCTCCTTCATAAGGATTGATCTCTTTGTAATAATTGATTCTCTTTAATGCATTTTTACTTTGAGGTTTATAGAACATCTTCTTTGGTTTTGCATGTCTTTTGCATGTTATAGGTGATTGCATGTAGGTGATCTTGGTTTCTAACATGAAGGATTAGCACTTATGTGGTGGACTAATTATGCTTCAATAGAGAACAAAATAATAAAAGGTAAAATATAAATTTATTTATCCATTATCCACACATATATCTCTCACATATATGTCACATTATATCTTCATTCTCTTTCTCTATACATATCTTACACACATATATCTTCCATATATCTCATTAATATTACTCATCCATATCCTTCTCTCTCACTCATATATAATTTTTTCATAAATATGCACTTTTCCGTCCCTTATACATCCTCTTAATGCCTTTTCATCTTGAATTTTACCTATTAAATTAACATATACTCTTAATTATACTCTTCTTTCAAATTTTTTTATCCCTTTATGAGATTTAACGTTATTATATATTATTTAAGGATGTTCAAGTGATCTTAAGGCTACTTAAGGGATATAAGATTCATATATAGTTCTAAGAATGATACAAATGACATCTTTGAAGATTGAGAAATGTTGCACAACCTCATGTATCCCCCAACTTATTGTTTAGCCCTCATATGTGGTACCACAATGCATCTACTGCAGTTTTTATTGTTATTATTAAATAGGAATAAGCTAAACTATCAATTTCTAGTGATTTTTCCATGATGTATAATTATTTCGATATTTTAGTAAACTTTGTACACTTCTAAGGCATTATAATAGGAACTTTATAATTTTGAGAGTTGTTTATGGCATTTGTGTTTAACTGGAAAATTTTATTTTTCTTATAATTTTGCAAATAAGAAAAAATTTCTTGGGTAATGTACCATAGAACAAAGGACCCTTTACTTGCGATGAGATTAACTAGACTTAATGAGGCCTTGATATAGGTGTTGTAAGGCATTTTATGCATCCACACTAAATCTTGGACCCTTTCAAAGGCATTTAACGATGTCTTGTAAAGGTGTTGTCAAGTGTTACAAGATGCTTTCACGCTTTTCTAGACTTAATGAACCCATTTCTTCCTCATTTAATATTATAAAATATTTTTAATAACATTATTACATCAATATAGAAGGTTCTTAACTTAAATTAGTGTTCTAATGTGTCTTGCGCATTCACATTGATTTTTGTGCCTTCTTAGGCTATGTGGACCTCATTTTAGTGTTGTAAAGTGTATTTGATCACACTTTCACATTGATTTCTATCCCAATCCCTATTTAGCATTTACATCATCACTAATAGGCCCATATTAACCCATATTGGGCATATCGAGGCTTAAATTGATCAAATACTCGACAAGGTTGCAAATTAGACCTTATTTCCTTATCTTTTGGCATTTGAGCTGTCAAAATAGCCCCTGTGGGACTCGTTTTCCATACATGGTGAATTGGTCCCATCAAGGTGGCACCCATTTTCCATGTATGGTGAATGAGTCCCATTTGGCCCAATTTTGACCTTTGAGCGGGATAAAAGTGAAATTCGAGTTTAATTTTGCTTCATGTCAGCCTGTGATGAGGTATTAATGAGTAAAATGGGTGAATTACCTATACAATCACCTCTATAAACTCATTTTCACATCTCTTATCTCTCATCATTCATTCATCCACAAATCTTTCATCTCAATTCAAGCAACTTAGGGTTTTATCATTGTAAGATATCAAGAAAGCTTCTAAAGACATTCAAGGGATGAATCTTCATGTTGTGCCACAAATTTTCAAGATTTATCATCATGGAAAGGTAATATATTCCATTATTTAATGTTTCATTCCATTATTTCATCATTTTGGTTTAATTATCTAAATGAGGTTTGACCAAGGCAAACCCCCATGCCCTAACATTCAAGATTTTTTCTTCTCTTCTTGTGTGTTTGTAGATTTAGATCCCTTAGAAACTTGTAAATCATTGAAGATCAAGTTGCAAGGTTTCTCAAGTATCCTCTTCATTCAACAAGTCAAATTACCAACAAAAACTCATTTTTTAGGCCCGTAGATCATAATTTTGGAAGTGGGCACCTATAGGAAGTCAAAGTGTAGATTAGAAGCTTCAAAATCCACCTTTGAAAATATAGAAAGTCAAAATTGGAATCATTCTCCATGGGTGCTGAATGATTCCCACCCCAAGTTTAGTTTTTTGATTTTTACATTTTTGTATACCCTTTTGTTAGAAACAGGTTCTGGTATAGTTTGACAGAACTGGGACTGATTCACCCAGAATGGTGAATGAGTCCCTTTAGGCCTAAAAAATAGCATCAACAACATTTCAAATATAATTTACAATCTTCATCAAATTTATAGGTGCACACTATTTGTTTGATTCAATTATGTTTAATTTTGCATTCATTTCTAGGTGATTTTGCAATTCACAATGCATTTTCCAACATAGCATAATTCTTAGATTTTGCATTCATAATCAGTCTTTTAGATCACTTAATAGCATTTTTTTCACTTCATTTTTAACTTAAATAACATCATACACATCCTAATTTGAATGAACCCTTAAAATTTTTGGTCATATCTCTCTCCTTTTAGGTGAAAAACCCTAGAAGAGCTAGAGAAGTACATAGGAACCAAAAATCTATAGTTCATTTTGGTGAACTTGCTTTTCAAACACTTTCTTATCTGATTTTTGAGTCTTTCATCACAGATATAGCGTTAGATTAACTTTGCATTTAGGATATTCATTAGTTAATTAGCATACTAGGTTTCAAATTTTACATTCATAAAAAAAAGTGCATTTTGCTTGCATTTGTAACATTTAAATTCATTTCAATTCTATAAAATTTTGCATTTTTCAATTATTTCTGCATCATAGCACTCAAAAGCCATAGATATCCCTCAAAAAATTCTAAAAAATTTGAAAAAATTTCATACTGGGACTCATTCGCCACCTTGGGCGAATCAGTCCCTTTTGACCCTTAAAACTACATTTTATAGAACTGAAAACTTTGTTTTTCAGCTTCATTTTGGTGCCTTAACCAGCCTATATCAGTTATTTGTATTTCTATAGCATGCATTTCACTAGATATCACTTCAAATAGCTCATGTCATGCATTGCTTCATTTTGCATTTTACATTTTTCATGTCATTTTCTGCTTGGTACATAGTATAATAAGAACATTACCTTGTTTCATATCTGAAAATTGCATTTCATTTTAATTTATTGTATTGCACTTTATTTACTTTCTCATGTTAGTATGTGTTCTCTTAAATCATTCCATGTTTCTAGAATAGTAAGTGGCTTGTATGATTCTATTTTTCATGAACATAACCTAGGACAAGAAAGTAAAACATTTGATAAGCATTTTGCATACCCTCCTAGTACTTATCGGATTTGAAAGAATACAATAACACAAGAGGATGCAAGTGTAGACAATCATGAAACTCATACTTTTTCTTCTCCCAATACCTCTCCTATAGTGACAAAGGTATTTTGGTGAAAGGAGCTACAAGTACTGTGAGTCTTGATTGCCCCTCTCCTCTTCAACCTTTGGAAGACATTAGAAAACCAGAAGATGAAATCCTGAATACCACCTTACATAATCTCCATACCCATGACAATCAAACTTTTCCATCTCCTAATATCCCTCCTTGATGTCCAGAGGCTAGGTTGGTATTAGAAGAAATCCCTATTAAGAGTCATGAGAATCTTGACCCTCCCTTCCCTAATGCTCCTTCCATTTGGGATAATCTATTTGAAAACCATAGTGATCCTTCTATTGATGCCTCCCTCACTTGTGATGAAGCTAATTTACACACTTCAAACTTGGATGAACATATTACAAGCTCTCCTAGTCAGGTAGATAACATAGCACACGAGAATGAGACCTTAACAACATTAGACACTCAACCAACACCTTCTCATAACCATCCCCCTCTTCATAATCCCATCATTGATCATTTCCCTATTAGTGATGAAGTCATTTTGGATGAACCTAGCCTTACTTGTCAAAAAAATGTGGCTTGTTGCTCTTCTAAATGATCTCCTTCTAGGGAGAATATCATGGTGCTAGAAAATGAAAACAATAATCATGTCTCTTCCTTAGATAAAACAATGATTCTCAATTGTCCTTCCTTAGAGATACATCAAACCAAGATTGCTAAGTTTATAAATGCACAAGTGTCCATTTGATGCCCCTCCATCAATGAAACACATACATACCCTATGGGATATCCAAATAATCCCCTAATTCTTTACCCACCATCACATAAGCAACAAACTCAAAACAAACCTCAACTCATCCTCTACCAACCTAATAATAATGTAACGCAACAATAGAGTTATAATATCGTTGCTCATACATATAACACTTGAAATAATCTGCAATTGCTACAACCAACCCCAACCCCTTTACCTTTACCCAATCCACCTATTACTCCTCATTACATCCAACAAAAAAAGGAGTATGATCTTCTTGAACAGTTAAATAATACTCCTGCAAAATTTTCCCTCTGGGATTTACTTTAGAACTCATCAAATTACCACACTATTCTTCAAACAACCTTACAAAAAATTGTATAGTACAACTCTGAATGGTGTGGTAGCTTTAATCCATAGCACAAATCTTGACATTACTTTCCATCAACATGAGCTCCCTCCTTTAGAGTTGTGAAAACAAAATGAAGCTTTCATGATCATCGCTCAATACCACACAATGGGCATAAACAAAACTCTTGTAGACAATGGTTCTGCTCATAATGTGTGTAGTGTGAGTCTTTTGGATAATCTTGGAATTCATAGATCCACCATTCAACCTAAATCTTTATCTATTAAGGGATTTGACAATGTCGAAAATAAACCACTTGGGGTAATCATTATGCCTCTTACCACTGGAGTGGTCACCTTTAATACACCAATCCATGCCATGCCTTATGAACTTTCATGTAATCTTATCTTAGGAAGACAGTGGATTCATGCCATGAACGGTGTGCCCTCCACTCTTCATTGTAAAATGAAATACATTTACAACAACAAATTATACACCCTTAACGTTGACTCTGAACCTTATAGTGTCTTACAACTTGACAATACTAAAGAGAACCCCTTGAACACATTAACACCAACCACACAAGTGGAACCTACACAACAAAATGGAAAACACATTGAACATCACACTACATTATTGGAAGATGATTGGGGTTCCTTGGATTTTGCGTATGACTTCATGGGAGAATACAAAATCATCCACAAAGATTGAAAAAAGGGGAAAGACACAACAATCATGTCAACACCAACTTTAGAAGACATTTTGAAAGCATCCACCTCAACCACTTTAGACAAATAATCAAACTACACAACCTTTGACGAACAAAATAACAAACAACCACCCAATCTAAAAGCCATGAAAATGCTTTATGGAAAAGGTTATGAGCTTATGAAAGAAAAGGGATATAGTGGATAAGGATATGGTGCTCGAGAATAAGGTATGCACAACCCTATCGACCCTCTCACACAACAAAAAACTCATGGTCTCAGTTATTTTCCTATAATAGAGATCACCAACCCTCCACCCAACATCAACAATATCACACAACACCCTTCTAAATCATCCTTAACAACTAATGGTCTTGAATATCATCCTTCATCAAACATGCAACACATAATTACACCTTTCACTTAATGTCAATGTCATCTCACACAACACTCATGATTTTAATTTGTTAGATTTTGTATCCTCCTATAATGGAGAGAACAAAATCTCACAATCTAAATAGTCTTGTGTAAGTATGACATCCAATACTAATCAAGATGTATCTTTGAAACAAATCACAAGACTGCATTCTCCTCTTGATCAAGAGGGTATCTTGTCGAGACTCCTCCAATATCACTTAATCACCCTCCCTCCTAGAACTCGAAAAAAATGTTATTCCAAGACTTCATTTTTTGCATATCATAGAGTTCATGGTCACACCAGTAATGAATGTCATGCCTTGAGTCATTAAATAAAACATTTTTAGGAGTTTGGTTTGCTTCCCTATGAGGGGGCACCTCATTCCTCTAGTTGCTATTGATTTTCAATCTAGCATGGGTTTCATTAATCATTTCAGCTCACCTTTGTCCTACACTAAGTGGGGGCAAGGGGTTCGGTAGCCTTGTCCTCTTATGTCACTTTTCATTACCTCCTTTGGCTAGTCGTTAAACTTTCATGAATACTTAAGAGCAAGATTGGGATGTGGATGACATGCCTTAAGTTGGCTCGCATATGACATACTCCCTTTTTTTCATGATGTAGCTTATCGAAACATATGACTTGGCATAGGGATTTTTGAGTAAGCTCTCATGTCTTCTTCTCTCTTCTCCTACTTTAAAGAAATTGCTCATAGTACGGGTTCTTGCAATTTCTTTAAAGTGGGGGCCATACATCACCACTCACATTTCATTGCACAATTCCTTTCTTCTTGAGATGCATTCTTTTCTTGGTGGAGTCAGTGGGCTTGATTTCCTCCAAGAGCATGATAATTCTTTTTGACACATCCTCTCTTGGGTACGTTAAGTACAATTTCCCCTAAGATGAGTCCTTGCACGAACAAAGAAAAATCCCTTTGAATAATCCTTACACTATTATGCATTAACAATTCCTATGAGTGTCAAGCATACAAAGCTCATGGAGCTCAAAATAATCATTTTCCTTTGTGGCACCTTATTAAAGTTATCAACAGTTATAAATTTGATATGGTTGAGCGGGAAGCACACCTAGTGGCATGAATTTTCCCCATAGCCACCTTTGTGTTTATACATGCATACCAACTAGCATATGTATCTTACCCGCTTGGGATTTCTCACCCCACAAAAACCAAAAGTTCCATGGCCCCAAAGTAAGTATATTGTGGCCTTCTCACCCTGTAGATGACCTAAAGTTTTGTGGCCCTAGAGTGAGTACATCTTTTTCACCCTGTCCTTCTCTTCTTTAGTTCTTGCCATTGCATGGTTTTGTACCTTGGGGGCTTGACTTATGATCTTTGATCCTGGGGGCTTGACCACCTCCTTTGATCTATGTCATTCTTTGTCATTTGCATCTGTACATGAGGATATCTCTTGAATATCTACTTTAGTGTGAGTTTGAAGCAAGTTCATCTTCTCACTAAAGTGGGGGCTAAATTTTCCATAGAAAAAAAGGACCCTTTGCTTGAAATGAGATTAATTGGACTTAATGAGGCCTTGATTTAGGTGTTGTAAGATCCTTTCATGATTTTATAGACTTAATGAACCCATTTCTTCCTAATTTAATATTATAAAATATGTTTAATAACATTATTACATCAATCTAGAAGGTTCTTAACTTAAATTAGTGTTGTAATGTGTCTTGCACATTCTATTGATTTTTGTGCCTTCTTGGGCTATGTGGACCTCATTTTAGTGTTGTAAAGTGTATTTGATCACACTTTCACATTGATTTTTGTGTCCCAATCCATATTTAATATTTACATCATCACTAATAGGCCCATATTAACCCATATTGTCCATCTTGAGGCTTAAATTGATCAATACCTGACAAGGTTGCAATTTAGACCTTATTTCCTTATCTCTTGGCATATGAGCTATCAAAATAGCCCCTATGGGACCCATTCACCATACATGGTGAATCAGTCCCATCCAAGTGGGACCCATTCACCATGTGTGGGGAATGAGTCCCATTTGGCCCAATTTTGACCTTTAAGTGGGAAAAAAGTGAAATTTGAGTTTAATTTTGCTTCATGTCAGCCTGTGATGAGGTATTAATGAGTAAAATGGGAAAATTGCCTATAAAATCACATCTCTAAACTCATTTTCACATCGTTTATCTCTCATCATTCATTCATCCACAAATCTTTCATCTCAAGTCAAGCAACTTAGGGTTTTATCATTGCAAGATATCAAGAAAGCTTCTAAAGACATTCAAGGGCTGAATCTTCATGTTCTGCTATAGAATTTAAAGATTTATCATCATGGTAAGGTAATATATTCCATTATTGCATGTTTCATTCTATTCTTTCATCATTTTGGTTTAATTATCTAAATTGGGTTTGACCAAGACAAATCCCCATGCCTGAACATTCAACATTTCTTCTCTTCTTATGTGTTTGCAGATTTAGATCCCTTAGAAACTTGGAAATAATTGAAGATAAATTTGCAAGGTTTCTCAAGTATCCTCTTCATTCAAAAAGTCAAAGTACCAACAAAAAATCATTTTCAGGCTTGTAAATCAGAATTTTGAAAGCAGACACCTATAGGAAGTCAAAGTGCAGATCAGAAGCTTTAGAATCCACCTTTGAAAATCTAGAAATTCAAAAGTGGAATCATTCACCATGGGTGGCAAATGAGTCCCACCCCAAGGTCATTTTTTGGAGTTTTAAATTTTTGGATACCGTTTTGTCAGAAAGAGGTTCTGGTATAGTTTGATAGAACTGGGATTGATTTTTCCAAAATGGCAAATGAGTCCCTCCAGGCCTGAAAAATAGCATCAACAACATTTCAAATGTAATTTCCAGTCTTTGTCAAATTTCTAGGTGCCCACTTTCAGTTTGATTCAGTTTTGTTTAGTTTTGTATTCATTTCTAGGTGATTTTGCAAACATAATGTGTTTTCCAGCATAGCATAATTCTTAGATTTTGCATTCATAATCAGTCTTTTATATCACTTAATAGAATTTTTTTCACTTCATTTGACATAAATAATATCATACACATCCTAATTTGAATGAAACCTTAGCATTTTTGGTCCTATCTCTCTCCTTTTAGGTGAAAAACTGTAGAAGAGCTAGAGAAGTACATAGGAACCAAAAATCTATGGTTTAGGAATTATTGGAAGTCAATGAGGTAGATCCTCCATATTGACTCATAGAATACAAATAATCTCACAAATCTATGCAAATATGTGAAAAAGAGTTATATTCCAATTAAATAATATTATTATGTAGCTTAGCTGTAGAGTTTTAATGAACACTTATTTTACATCATGGTCTAGTAGTGCATATGAAATATGAGAAAAGAGAGATGATAATGAAGAATAAAATTATTTAATTTTTTCTCTATCCTTGCTTGTAATGGATGAGATTAGTAAATGTGACATGCACGATCGAATATTAACTAGAAAATTGTGTTAGGGGAATTGATTAATTAAATATTCAAAAATATTAATAGAGTTATCCAAAAGTGAATGAAACAATCAAATGTTGTATTTCACTAACCATGGGAAGATCTTTGCTAAAAAATGTCCTAAAATAAAAAGTCACTATATAAGGTAGTGAATGTAAAAACATGTTTGTAAGGATTTGTTTTTTGTTGTACTTCCTAAAGGTCTAGTCACTTCAAAGACTACATACATGAGGGAGAAAAGGATACACAAGGATAAATGATTGTTTTTATAATATAGTGAAATAAGTGGCTATGTATAAGTGTTATTCATAGAGGTGAGTTGGCTCTCTAGTTGTCTAATATTTGCATTGTTGGTCGATAATAGAATAAATTATATCCATGAAATTATGTTGGAAAATGTGCCTCAATCTTACTGGCATGTAAACTACTGAAAGAGAAAAGTCGCTGAGACCCTCTAGAAGTATTACCGACTAGCAGCTGTGTTCTAAACATTTGAAGTGCTCAGGTCGCCAAGACTTTGGTTCTATCTTGTTGACGGGAGTCATCGGCAAGACATGTTGATTGCTATGAAGCTTCAGAGTGACTCATTCCGACAGAGTATGTCTCATCAAGGTTTTACACATTGGCGATGGATGTCATCAGGGAGACGCTATGGACTTCAGAGTGACTCATTTTGGTAGCGCTAGTCTCAGCGATAAGTTGGCTCCTGGTGATCACTGGGAAGACTCTTGGCTAGCAGGTTTTCATTTGGTAAGAACTCTTGCCGATGAATGTGGCCTTGTCAACATGCTGGTACATTCAATATGACCTCTTGGCGATAGTGTTCCTCTCGCCGATGTGTATGAACATTAGTATGACCCCTTGCCGATAGTGATGGTCTCACCGATAGAGCTACATGAGTTGAACATCGATGTGAAGTCTTAGCGATAAGGTTTCTCTCGCCGACAGGCAGGTGCTTTCGATGAGAACTCTTGTCGATAGCATTTGTCTCATTGATAGATCTGCACAAGATGGATTTGTGTTTGGTATGACCTCTCACCGATAGCGATGGTCTGGCCGATGGTTCTGCAGTGGATATCGCTATGATGTCTTAACGATAGAGTGAGTCTGGGCGATAATGACAGTCGGGCATTGTGGCAGAGACATGACTAAGACTCTCACCGACATGCGACACAGTTTGAACACCTTGATCAAATGTATATCCTACGTGGTCTGTTCTGAGCAAATAAGAGAAGTGGAATCTGAACCGCTAGTAGTTGGACTATTGCGACCATTCCTATGAGGGAGATGAACAAAATGTGAGGAAAAATGACTATGTTGGGGCAATGGCGAATGACGGTGTATAGTTCGATGAGTGACAGTGTTGTTCGATTGAATACAAATTGATCTGTGTAAGTTCGTTGAATGTTTCTGAGAGCATTTCTGTACAAAGTTGATCAAGAAATTATGCTGCTGTAAATTGACATTAGAAGAGAAGTCTGTACTCTATATGTAATTTTGTTTATTATAATACAAAGAGGTTTTTCTTGGTGTGGTGGGTTTTTATCTTGTAAGGGTTTTCCCATGTAAATCTGGTGTTCAATTGTGTATGTTCATTTATTTGTTCTGTTATTCCTTTCATGCGTATCTTAATTGGACTATAATTGAAAATTTAAAGTCACCTTTGCATTCTTCCCTAAGTTTTTGATGTTAGGAGAGTTTGTTCTGCACCTAAGCTTTCCTTACAAGTGGTATCATAGCCTAGCTAGTTGTGTTATCCTTGTGGGTATGTTGGGTTTTTTGAGTCAATTTTGTTCACTGGGAGTCTTGTAGAAGTTTGGTAATTCGAATTATAGATTAAGATGGCAAGCATGCTAGGAAAGATTAAAATTGAGAAATTCAATGGCAGCAATTTTGAGTTGTGGAAACTTAAAATGGAAGATCTATTGGTTGATCATGATCTTTGGCTTGCTATGTCCAGAACGAAGCCTACAGGGATGAAGCAAGAGGATTGGGACCTTCCAGATCAAAAATCAAAGGGGATGATAAGGCTCTATTTAGTAGACTCTGTTCTTCTGAATGTTCATGAAGAAAAGATTGCATCTTCTTTGTGGAAAAGACTGGGAGCTATTTATCAGGGCAAGTCCTTGGTGAATAAGTTGTTCTTGAGGAAGAAGCTATACTCTTTGAAAATGTAGGAAGGAGCATCTGTTGCTGATCATTTGAATGCTTTCAACATGTTGAATGCTTGGTTGGCATCTATGGGTGTGAAGATTGATGAAGAAGATTGTTGTATGTTTTTATTATGTTCTTTTCTAGATTCTTGGGATCACTTGGTGATGGCTAGTGGGAGTACGAAATCCACTTTTAAGATGGAAGATGTTGTTGCTTCTTTGTTATCAGGACAGATGAGAAGAAAATCTTCTGAGATGGAAAATAAAGCTCTTGATGTTAGAGGCATATCGAAAGAAAAAGGCAAGAAGAAGGACAAGAAGTCCAAATCCAAATAAGAGGGGAGATCAAAGTCTCTTGGAAAGAAGTCCAAGGTGAAGTGTTGGAATTGTGGGCAACTTGGTCATGTCCAAAAGGATTGTAAAGAGAAGAAAAAGATGAAGCAAAAGTATTCTTCTGACTATGATTCTTCTCAGAGTGATGCAGACACTTTCATTGCAACCTTGGATACACAGACATCAAATAATGTCTGGCTGATTGATTTTGGAGCATCTTTCCACATGAAATCTCATAGAGACTAGTTCACTGAGTAAGAAAAATATGATGGTGGAAGGGTGTATTTTGCAAGTGATTCATCTCTGGAAATAGTTGGTCGTGGAAGAGTCAGAATTCAATTCTCTGATGGAAGAGTGAAGGGAATCAATGATGTAATGCATATACCAGGTCTGGCTCGAAATCTACTTTCTGTTAGTAAGCTAAATGATATTGGAGTGCAAGTCACATTCTTTGGAAATGGTTGGAAGATGACTAGAGGCTCAATGGTGCTAGTTAGGGGTGTCTGTATTGGTACCTTGTATAAGCTGGATGCACAAGCTGTGCAATGAAATAGTGTCTCTGTAAAGTCACACAAAGCTACTCATGGAGAAAAAGAGGAAAAAGTTCCTAATAGTGCAAATTCTATGGAAGTTAAACTTCTATCAGAAAAGACTATGCTCTAGCATCATAGGCTTGGTCACATTGGTGAAAAATGTTTAAAAAACTTGAAAAATAAAAACCTGGTTGAAGGGCTTGATGATTGTAACCTCGAATTTGAGTTTTGTGAACATTGTATATATGGTAAACAACACCGTGTTTCATTTTACTCCAGTCCTCATAAATATTCTAGTTTACTTGATTACATTCATTTTGATGTTTTTGGTCTAGTAAATGTTCCTTCTTTGTCTAAATCAAGATATTGTGTATCGTTCATTGATGATTATTCACGAAAGGCATTTGTTTATTTTTTGAAAAGTAAAGTAGAAGTGTTCAGTCATTTTAAGGAATTTAAAAACCTTATGGAAAATTAGACTAGAAGAAAAATAAAATGTTTAAGGACTAACAATGGCGGTGAGTTTTGTTCTAATGAGTTCGAGAGGTACTATAAAGATCATGGGATTAAAAGACATAAAACTAAACCCTACACTTTGCAATAAAATGGAGTTGCTGAAAGGTTCAACGAGAGAGTGATGGAAAGAGCATGAAGTATGCTAAGCAGTGCTAGCTTGGAGGAGAAGTTATGGGTTGAGGAAGTTGCAAGAACATGTTATTTAATTAATCGCTCTCCGAATTCTGCTCTTGTTGAGAAAACACTTTTGGAAGCATGGTCTAGAAAGAAGCCCTCTATGAGACACATTTTTGTCTTTGGTTGTGAAGCATATGTATATGTGCCTAATGAAAAAATATCTAAATTGGAGAACAAGGCTGCTAAATTTATTTTTATTGGTTATAGTGCTGGCATAAAAGGATACAAGCTTTGGAATTCTGATATGGAGAAGGTTCTGTACAATAGAAGTGTTATTTTTTGTGAGCTAAAGCCTTCTACTTTGAATCCACAGTCAGAGAAAAAATCAGAAGAGAAAAGGGATGTAGTTGAAATTCCTCCGACACCAGATAAAGAGGAATTGAAAATTCAAAATGTACCTAAAACTAAGGAGAGCTCAAGTAGTTCTGGGAGTTCTGAAGAAGAAGATCAACCTTACCCTCAGCCTGTGAGG
Organism: Sequoia sempervirens; assembly: GCA_007258455.2. NCBI lineage: Eukaryota > Viridiplantae > Streptophyta > Pinopsida > Cupressales > Cupressaceae > Sequoia > Sequoia sempervirens. Next base: position 431,739,835 of record VDFB02075321.1, on the reverse strand, counting down.
AGGTCAACACGTGAAAGAAAGCAACCTGATACGTATGGGTTTTCTTTGATAGATTCTACTTATGCCTATGCTTTAATCCCTAGCACTGATGAGCCTAGGACTGTGAAAGAGGTATTTAGAATGTCTGATTCAAACTCTTGGTTGGAAGCCATGATTGAAGAAATGACATCATTAGAAAATAATAATACTTGGAGTTTAGTGCCCTTGCCTGAAGGCAGAAAAACTATTGGTTGCAAATGGGTATTTAAAAGGAAAATAGGTCTGGATGGCAGTGTGGAAAAGTATAAGGCAAGGTTGGTTGCGAAGGGATATTCCCAGGTAGAGGGAATTAATTATGGAGAAATTTTTTCTCTTGTAGCTAAGCTAATGTCTATCAGATTTATTTTGTCACTTGTAGTAGTGTATGACTTAGAAATTAAACAGATGGATGTGAAGACAACATTTCTTCATGGTGACCTTGAAGAAGAAATCTATATGTCCCAACCTAAGCACTTTGTCAAAAAAGGTAAATAAAAACTGGTTTGCAAGTTGAAAAAATATCTATATGGATTAAAACAATCTCCTGGAATGTGGTACCAGAGGTTTGACACGTTTGTTTTGTCATTGGTATTTGTAAGATCGAAATCTGACCATTGTGTGTATTACAAAGCTGAAAATGATTGTGTTCTTATTATTTCTCTCTATGTTGATGATATGTTGTTCATAGGAAATAGAAAGTTAATGATTTCTGATCTAAAATCTCAGTTGTTTGCAAAGTTCAAAATGAAAGATCTTGGTGCAGCTAGGTATATTTTGGGAATGGAAATAACCAAGGATAGAAATAGTAGAAAACTTTGGCTTAGTCAGAGTAAGTATATTAACACTGTTCTGGAGAGATTTTGTATGACTGATTGCAAGCAACTAGTTGTTCTAGTCTTGCAGGGAACAAAGCTATCTATGAAGACTGTCCAAAATCTCCTATTAAGATAGAGGACATGACCAGAGTGCCTTATGGTAGTGCAATCGACAGTTTAATGTATGCAATGGTCCATACAAGGCCAAAAATTGCCCAAGCATTCAAAGTACTTAGTTGTTATATGGAAAATCCTAGGACACATTGGGATGCTATGAAAAGGGTGTTTATATATCTGAAGGGAACTTCAGAATATGCTTTGTGTTACCATGGAAATTTGGTTGAATCACAAAGGACTCTTAGCATTCGAGGCTATGTGGATTCTGATTGGGCAGGGGACATTGACAACAGAAGATCCACCTGTGGATATATTTTCATGATGAATGGTGGTGCAGTAAGTTGGATAAGTAAGTGGCAGGCTATAGTAGATTTGTCCACTATAGGGACAGAATACATGGCAACAACACACCCCTATAAAGAAGCAATCTAGTTAAAACGTTTGTGTTCTAACATTGGGTTTGATGTAGGGATAATTACAATTTACTGTGACAGTCAAAGTGCTATTTGTTTGGCAAAAAATCCTACTTTCCAATCCAGGATGAAACATATTGATGTGTAGTATCACTTTGTACGAGATATGGTGGAGGATGGAAAGGTATCTTTAGAAAAAGTGGGTACTATGGAAAATTTTGCAGATGCATTGATGAAGCCAGTGAGCATAGATAAGTTCAGGTGGTGTGCCAGTTCAATGGGACTTAGTGCCCATGAATTTTAGTAGTTTTGTTGTGCTCTAGAGATGTCAGTAAGATCTTCATCAAGTGGGAGATTGTTGGAAAATGTGCCTCAATATTACTGGCATGTAAACTCCTGAAAGAGAAAATTCGGTGAGACCCTCTGGAAGTCTTACCGACTAGCAACTATGTTCTAAACATTTGAAGTACTCAGGTCATCGAGACTTTGGTTCTGTCTTGCTGATGAGAGTCATTGGAAAGACATGTCGATCGCTATGAAGCTTCAGAGCGACTCATTCTAACAGAGTATGTCTCACCGAGATTTTACACATTGGTGATGGATGCCATCAGGGAAACAGTATGAACTTTAGAGTGACTCATTCAGATAGCGCTAGTCTCGGTGATAGGTTGGCTCCTAGTGATCGTCGGGAAGACTCTTGGCTGGCGGGTTTGCATTTGGTAAGAACTCTTGCTGATGGATGTGGTCTCACCGACAAGCTAGTGCATTCAATATGACCTCTTGGCGATAGTGTTCCTCTCGCTGATGTGTATGAACATCGGTATGATCTCTTGCCGATAGAGCTACATGAGTTGAACATCGGTGTGAAGTCTTAGCGATAAGGTTTCTCTCATCAACAGGTAGGTTCTTTTGGTGAGAACTCTTGCCGATAGCACTTGTCTCACCGATAGATCTACATAAGATGGATTTGTGTTTGGTATGACCTCTCATTGATAGCGATAGTTTGGCCAATGGTTCTGTAGTGGATATAGTTGTGATTTCTTAGCGATAGAGTGAGTCTGGGCGATAATGATTGTCAGGAATTGTGGCATCAGGGAGACATGGCCTAGTGTCTCATCGACATGCAACACAGTTTGAACACCTTGGCCGAATGTATATCCTACATGGTCTGTTCTGAGTCAATCAGAGAAGTGAAATGTGAACTGCTAGCAGTTGGACTGTTGTGACCGTTCCTGTTAGGGAGATGAACAGACTGTGAGGAAAAATGACTATGTTGGGGCAATGGCAGATGACAGTGTATAGTTTGATTAGTGGCAATGTTGTTCGATTGAATACAAATTGATCTATGTAGTTTCGTTGGATGTTTCTAAGAGCATTTTTGTACAAAGTTGATCAGGAAATTATGTTGCTATAAATTGACATCAGAAGAGAAGTTTGTACTCTATATGTAATTTTGTTTACTGTAATACAAAGAGGTTTTTCTTGGTGTGGTGGGTTTTTCTCCCATAAAGGTTTTCCCACGTAAATCTGGTGTTCAATTATGTATGTTCATTTATTTGTTCTGTTATTCCTTTCAAGCGTATCTTAATTGGATTGTAATTGAAAATTTAAAGTTACCTCTACATTCTTCCCCGAGTTTTTGACATTAGGAGAGTTTGTTCTGCACCTAAGCTTTCCTTACAAATTGGTGGAGTTATGTGAAGTTCTAGATGTGAAAGTAGTAAATCCAATGGGCAAGAAGGTGCTAATGGTTCTTCAGAAGAAGCTGAAAGACAATCCAATGGAAGGAGGACGAGAACCTATGGTCATGGGTCTAATACTCACCATGTGCATTGTAGGGGTGAACATTGACATGTAAAGTTGTATGCCAATAATTTTTTGATAATAATCTATTGTGTTTGTGAAAATTGAACTATAGAATGGGACAATGTTCAAGATAATGTGTGTCAATCCTCTAATAAATTCTAATGATTGAGGTTTTTTTATCAACATGTTATGAATAGAGTCAATGAATGGCCCTACTTTAGTGAGGAGGTCCTTGGGAAAATATCTCAGAATTGGTGTAAATATTAAACTCTAAATTTTATCTTTGAAAATTAAAGGCTTGAAGAGTAGTCTCATGGTCAAATCTTGCATCAACACAAGGAGAGTGTTGGATGGGGAAGAAATGTCTAATCTTATTGGAAGGGATGATTAAGGCATCCTAGTATCACATTATTCTCTAAAATAATTAGGACCAGTAAGATTAGAGTTGTGAATGATCTTGAGAATTCCATATTATATGTGTAAAGTCTTCTTTAAAATACATTACTTGATTGGAGATATTGGATTTTGAAACTCATAAAAAGACATTTCAATGCACAATCTAAATAGACCTACAAATAATGAGAGAAAAAATGTACTATTTTTTTAATTTTTAAAATATAAAATTATTTTTGTGTTAAAGTGGAAGGTTCGCCAAAATGTGATAAATGGAAATCTATTATTACAAAGAAATACTAACTTTTCTCAAGAATAAATCCAGTTATTACATTGAGATGAATCGATAGCATTAAAATTATTTTAATTATTCTTTTGCAAAAATTATAACCAAACTGAAAAATCATGAATTACAATTTTAAATGCTTAGCTATAATAAAAATAATGAAAGCATCTTTGTATAGAAGATAAATTACAAAATTATTTCAATAGAAATGAAAAGTTCTAATTCTAGGGAACCTATGGTGTCTGTTGAGAAGCATCTTCCTCATACATTATCATGTCATGCATGCACCCTCACATTGGATTTCCATCCAATCCAAATACTTCACAAAAAGCAAAATCATGTCCAAAAAAATTCCTACATGTACAAAATGAAAATAGTGAATTGACAAAATACATAAAATATTTAAAATGAAAAAAATGTAAATGAAAATAGTTTTCTAAAGAATCAAAATATTGAAAGGAGAGTTAGAAAGTATATCACCAAGTAAACATTCTTCTCCATAAACAAAACTAGAAATAATGAAAAAAAAGAAAAAAAATGTTTTTGGGTGGTTGTTTAAGGCGCTTACCTCAATTAAACACCCATTTTTGTCTTCCAACTTCTGTAATAGTCATTTTTTTTATGATTTTGAGGAGGTAATAATATAAATTACTTAAAATTAAAGTATTAGGGCTAGTACAAGATCACGGGGGTCCAAACTAGGCCATTAAGTGGCAATGGAAGTTCAAAAGAGTAGATTTAGGCAACTCGACATAAAAATTGGATAGGTTATTAACATAATCTAAAAAATATGTAAGAATAGAATTTGTAGAAAATTGAATGTAGTTTATAAGATACTAGTCCTTTTTTCAGAAAAAAGTAAATCTATTTGGTGAAAATTTAAAATTTCAATGTAGTTGTACTAAATTTTCAAGAAAAAAAAAAAGGTGTATGTCCGACCAACCTAAGTACAAGAAAATAATATTTTTTTTGAAACTTTCAACATAAGTAAAAGACACATGCTCGATTGTGACATTTTTTTTTTGTAATTTATTTGCAAGTAAATAATTAGTTATGATTTTTTAATTAGAACTTTTTAAAGTATTAAAACTTGTTTATTTGACCACCATAACCTGGTAAAATATTTATGAAAACCAATCTTTATTCTTTTTATCCTATAGTATGGGAAGAATACAATATGTCACATCTTTCAGATTTGAAAAATGTGAAATAATTTGAGAATTATAGATATTTTTCAATCAGCCTATCAATCAGGACTTTAGTCATAATGCATGTAAAAAATCAATAATAATTATTTATGAAATTCAAAATAAGGCATATCTTAAATATTGGTGAAAAACTGGCAATTTTATCAATAAACACTTATTATTTCATCAAATTCAAATAACAAAAAAGTTGTTAGTCACTTTTTTGTCAAATTGCCACTTTTTGGACATCCATGATCCTACACTTATCTATTAACAATAACATAGAAAACAATAAGTAAATTATGCTACCATTTGAAATCTTCAAATGAAATCAAGAAAAATCATATGAGGAGAAGGGAACACGAATATTGGAATAACATAACCTAGAAGTTCCTTCAAATCCCCAAGAAGAATGGTGTTTCCTTAATCTTATCTTTCTTTATAGTCTCACGAAGGTGGTGAAAAAAAATAATAATGAAAATGACATGCATGATACTAATATAGCTTGCTAGTTACATACATGAAAGAGTTTCTTCAAGAGTTGTAGATTTTCAAGGTTCAAATGTGAAAAATTAACTTCCTTGTGCAAAAGAGGCAAGTCATGCTACTTTTTTCTCTGTTTGACTGCATGCAAGAGCATGACTTCTAAATTGTTAGTGAGAAGTTCATGCTCCAACTAACACTATAACCATGAATTTTTATGAGATGCTAGCATGCCATGTAGATATTTGCACATTGCACTCCCATCCTGAAATTTTTGTATTTAGAATATCAAGATTATCATAAAATTAGAAAAATACCAATTTCAAATATTGGCATTTTACAATTGAAGTGTCTTATATTAGAGGGCTGAAGTGAGGAAATTGTGTAGTGTGAAATTGCAAGGGAAAACAATTTTTACACTACAAGGACAACATACAAAAAAAAGGGTTTCCAAAGTCATTCCAAAGGTGTTTTGTGTGGAATTGATGAGAACAATGTGTCATTTTTTATTTCATTGTTCTCTTTAAGAGAGATTGTTGAGGCAATGATGCCATATTTGGAATCAACCTTTTATTCATGCTTCTTCTAAGCCTAAATTTTTGCTAGTATGGGCCAAACTTCTACTTCAATATCTATTATGTTTTTTTTCTTAAGATATAGGTCCTATTTTCATTCTTTGTAAAAAAAATTAAAAATAAATCATCATATTTTCCAAGGTTATTAGATTTTAATTCGATATATTTGGCAAAAAAAAAGATTCAAAGAAGGAAGCTTTATAGGCCATTTGCTCTCTAGATGTTGTTTTGTCTTCTTCTAGTAATCTAATTTTTCAAAGTTAGATTTGTGGAAATTGACGACACCCTCTAATCCTTATTCTATGATTAGATATTTAAAAAATGAAGAGAGCTAGTGAATGGTCTCCTCCTCCATTGGGATATTTTAAAAGTAACACTAATGGCTCATCACGAGGCGATCTAGGTGCTGCAAGGATTGGTGGAGTTACGAGGGATAGTATTGGGTTAGTTCATTTCCTCTTTTCTTCAACTATGGGGATTGCTACAAATAATTAAATGGAGGCACAAGTTATCTTAGTAGCTATATAGAAAGCATGTGATGTGGGTTGGAAAAATATTATTTGTGAGATGGATTCAATGGTTTTGGTTTCCCTATTGAATAATAAAAAACTTTATTAGTCTTCTTGGAGGTTGGCATTGTATGTGGAACAAATTCTTCACCTATCAGGAAATTTTGATTCCATCTATTTTTATTCATGTTCATTGAGAGTGGAATGTTGTTGCTGACTATTTGGTTAAAAGAGCCTCTGATGTTGACTATAACTGAAATATTATGGATTGGGGATCTCTTTCTTTATCTCATTCCTCAAATCTGCTTTCATTCCTTCATCATGGTTTGGGTTAATAGTTTGTTTTTGTGTTCTAGTTATCTTAATTTTGATTTTGTTATTTATTCTGAGTATTAGTGAAGGTGGATCTGTAGTAAACCTCAAATTTTTATTCTATAGACTTTATTGACAACTATTACTGTTTGGAAACCTATATGTACCTTATTCAGATTTAAAAATTAATATGTTTGTGTTTTCAAATAAAATAAAATAAAATAAAAGTACTGGGTTATGAAGAAAAGAACACAAAATTAATTAAAATTCAAAGAAACAAATATTAACAATATCCGTAGATGGACTTAGGTATTCACGTCTACCTTAAGAGTGCTAGAGAATAACATCTAATTTGTACAAAGTGTGATTTTTGAACTAGCGATTGCATTGTTTCTAAGTTGAGGGACAAAGGAAGAGCATAGGAAGGCGTTGCAAGTAGAAAATGTATCAAGAAAGGGGTATGAAAAGCTTTATCTAAAAGATACAGATAAATAAATTCTTCGTCCTTTTACAGGAATAGGAACACAGGGCTCGGGTCTGCTCACACCAACGGATAGCGTATATTTATCGTCAGACGCAACATGGAGAACTTCCACATTATGCATATATTTTCAATGGTGACAATAGAATCTGCCATACATATATATGTGTGTGCGTATGTCATCCTCCACTAAAGCGAAGCCATTCATGTTTTTTCACGAACGTCTTTGATTACGTTTGCTCGTCCAAGCACAGCCATAGGCGGATTGCTTGACTTCCTTAGAATAATTGTGTGTCGTTATGGCTGCCAACTCATAGATTTGAACAAAAAGAAAAAAACAAAGAAAATCGATCTGTGGGTGCTTGTCTCCATCGTTTGTTGCCAACTTGCCTGCCATGTTTAGTGGGTCCAGGGAATCTTATCATACCTACACCGCCTGAATGTGCATTATCCACTAGACGCCCATGAGAAAGCTCTATCTATTCCACTTCCATAGAGAACGCTTGTGAACTTGTTTGAAGTAAATCTCCTTCTGCATCGTATTTCTATGGGTATGGCTCCTACTGCTACGCTTTTCTTGGTGGTTTTTATGGGCTCCCTGCTGTACGTACAGGGAAGTGGGTGCGCGGAGTATGGCGAATGTGGTCTAAATGGAATCTGTCAAGTGGTGGACAAATACTCCCGTTGCAGTTGTCCTCCCGGATTCGACTTTGTTGCCAGAAACGACCCTTCAAAGGGGTGCTTTCAAATGCCGTCCCAGCAGACGAGTAAGTGCAGTCCAATCGGCGGACAAATGGTAAATAAAGGGCACATAGATTGGTCGGGGAATGATTATGAAACCACAACTGGTGTTAGTGAAGCTGCGTGCCAAGAGGCATGCCTGGAGGATTGTTTTTGCACAGTAGTTATCCATGCCAATCTGGAGGGCACAGGGTACTGTTGGAAGAAGACTTTGCCTCTCAGAGATGGCCGTGCAAGCAGCACCAGAACAGCTTTTGTCAAAGTATCAAAACCTACCACTTGCGCTTAGTCGTATGACTTCCTTTGAATCTAATTATAATGTAAGCACCCAAGAGGCTTGCTAAATATGCCAACAGTAATATAAGGAAAAATAAATGGCAGTTTATGTTAATCTAGATCCTTTTCCATTTTATGTAACAATCATAGTTTTATCAAGATGCGCACACTTGTTTCAATTTCAGATAACAAATTATATCGTGAAAGAACTGCACCGTATCTTTTATTATGCGGGGAAATAAAGTAACCATATTATAATATAGTTAATAGTAATAGAATTAAATAAAGAGTTTAGTTTAAAAATAAGATTTAACATGTAAGATGATTATTGTAGCTTTGTTTCATTTTTTTATGTAAATAGTGATTGATGATTGGAGTCTAATTGTTTGAACTATTGCAAATATGTCTAGAATATCGACTTTCCTCTTTGACAAGGCTATATATATGGTTTGATCCTCATGTCACGATTTTGTCCCCTACTCTTTTGCTCCTCTGTATGAGTGCACTCGAGCTTTCCACCATGTTTGAAAGTTATTAGTGTAGAAAAGAACCTTTTAAAGGAATTATTATGGACAAAGGGAAACATTTGAGACTTGATAGCATTTGAGTCCCAATATTGATAAATAAGATGGTAAGACATGTTGTATGACGACAATGATGCTTAGGAGATACATTAAAATATAGTATTTGTTTAGGAAAATGCTGATGCAAGCATTGAGTCTCTCTCTATTTGTATAATGTGAATTGAATCCATCTAATCTAATAGTTTATTAATGAACATGTGCTTGTTCTCGGACACAAGGCCACTCTAGTGCTCAATATGGAGTATTTGACATGCAAGTAGATGGGCAATGGTTATATTTTCTAAAAGGGCTACATCAAGAAAGCTTGTAAGAAAATTAGTAGGGAGAATAAGGTTCAAATGACAACCTATTTAGGGAATAGATGCACACTCTTGAAATAAGAGTGAATGCAAAGAGATCTATGTTGATTTTCTAGTTTATGATTCTCATATGAAATTGCACCCATATGAGCATCAAACAAAGGAAGCCTATATTTAGGAATTGAGAAGTTGATTATTTCTTGAATTTTCAATGAGCTCATATGGAATAATTTTGCAATGAACCCATCTGCTTTTAAAAACTCAAATCACCATAATTAAAAAAATAAAAAATATTGTATAAATATAGTGTCGTAAATTGTTACCTTTGACAATTTCACACTAGGATTAGCTCCCTTGTGTGTCTAGACCTAATTGTATTGCAAGTATGATGGTGTTGTCATTGGTGACAACTATGCAGTGATTGAGAGATATTGTTGCTTTGATTAGTTGCATGATGTTGCGTAATTCAAATTTTAAAGTTGTTTCCACAGGTAATGGCTGACCTAGTGTTTACTCTACATTTGAAGATGTTTAAGCATTAATGAAAGTGTAGCATGGCATGTGAGAGTTAACTTGGCTCCCAGTTAAGTTTTGTATTGGTCCACCATCATTCCTACCCACCGCGAGAATGCTTAGTGCTTAAATGCAAGGTGAATTGATGTAAGATGAAGTGTGGAATAGAGTTGAATTTTGTGATGCAAAATTAAGTGTAGAAGTGTGGAATGCAGTGTAAGCTATAATGAAAGATTATTGAATATAGTGAGCTAAGGTGTCTTGATCTTCTAAAGATTGCAAGTGTTGTTGAAAATATTGTGGTTAATTCTCTGTTGCATTGAGATCATGTTCTCTATGTAACATTCTATCTTATTTCTCCTTTCTATTCTGACAATGATCTTGGGTTGTGATCATTTCTAGAGAATGTGTCACATTCTGATAGTGAGCCTCTTTGTACCAATTTTGTAATTACTTATATTGTGAGCTAATCCTCACCATGGTTTTTCCCTTCTATGGTTCTCTAGTAAATCTATTGTTCTCTTTGCATGGTGTTGATTGTCCCAGTTTTTGTTATTTTCTTTTCATGTTTAAACATTATAACAAATTAAGCATTTATTGAATGCATGTGGATCTAGTTGTTGTTGATGGTTTTAATGTTTTAATTTGATACAATTGATTCATTTCCCTCTTAGTTTTCTTGTTCATTCAATAATTAGTATCAAAGTAAGGTTCCTTGGAAGAAAGCTTAACCACTTGAGGTAGATCTGAGATGGTGAGCAAGAAAGAGATCCCAATGTTGGATGTCACAAACTATGCATTCTAGAAAGTGAAGATGGAAGGCTATTTGATTTACCTTGGAATTGATTTCGCTAAAGCTATAAAGAATGTATATAGCATACCTCTAAATGGACCAAGAACAAGTGATGAAATTAAGGCTTATGAAATAGTTGGTAAGGCAAGGTTTTGTTTTTTTTGAGTAGTCTTTCACATACTAGAAATTAGTGAAAGTTATGGATCTAAAAATAGCTAAAAAAGTTTGGGATAAGCTAGAAAGTATTTATGAAGGAGATGATAAGGTTAAACAATCTAAGTTACAAAATTTGAAGAAACAATTTGAAACTTTATGAATTTTTGAAGATGAAACAATTACAAGCTACATTTAAAGGGTTGAAGAACTAGTAAGTGAGCTATGAGAGGTCTTGGTGCACAATTCAAAGAGCTTAAAGTGGTAAAGAAAATTCTAAGAACTCTTCCTAATTCTTATAGTGAAAATGAAAAGGTTTTTGCTATTGAGGAAGTTGCAAACTTTAATACATACACTAGAGATCAATTATTTGGCACACTAACTTCATTTGAAATGAGAAAAATTGGTCCGACGAATGGTGTAAAAGTGGAGGCTGCTTTCAATACTAAAAAATAAAAAAAGGTGAAGATTCGAAGGGAGATGATCTTAATGATGTGAAAGCTAACTTTGTAAGAAGAATGAAAAAGGGCACTGGTAAGTACGAAGATAAATTACCTTTCAATTTTTTAAGTTGTGGAAATATAGGTCACTATGCTTCAAGATGTCCAAGTAGAGTTTTGAAAATTAAGAACATAGAAAAAAAACTTAAAATGATCAAGAAAAGCTATTGTGTTAGAGAGGATGCTGACATTTCTGATTATGGAGATGTTGATGATGAATGTTTGTTCTTAGATTTAAAAGATGAATATAGTTCCACTAACTTTGAAATATTTGTGAAGGAAAGTGCTCTAAAGAAAAAGGATAAAATTAGAGGTACTTTAGTATCTACTTTTCATGTTAGACATGACAAAAGCTATTAGGTTATTGACAACAGTTGCTCAAATCACATGACCAGAGACAAGAGTAAGTTTTTTAAACTTGAAAAATATGATGGAGGACTTGTTAAATTTGGAAATGACTTAGGTGCTAAGATTTTATACCGTAGTAAAAAGGACCTCTTTCTTGACATGGGAATAATTCATGATAAATTGGACTTAATGAGGCCTTGATTTAGTGTTGTGGGGTGTTTTACACATCCACACTAGGTCTTCGACCCTTATAAAATACATTTATTGATGTCTTGTGAAGACATTGTGAAGTGTTGTGACACATTTCTACACATTTCTAGACTCTTTTCATTACATTTCACCTAAAAATCACCTTTATGTCACTTATCAAGTCCTATTTTGAAGTGTTGTAAAGTCTTGTGACAATATTTCACTCTTTTCTAGGCTTTTCATCACTATTTACACCTTTATTATGCTTTATTTGGCCCCTTTATGCACTCATAAGGATTAATTAAGTATTTTTTAAATGTTAAACCGACAAACAACATTAAATGTGACTTAATTCTTGACACCCGCTTACAAGTCCAAGGTGGGACCCATTCGCCATGGGTGGAAAATGAGTCCCCCTTGGCTCCAAATTCAAAATATTTCAAATTTTTTTCAGGTTTTTATTCAAAAAGACCTTATGTCATCCTATGATGATGTATTATTGGGTTATTAGGGCATAAGTGTGTATAAATGAGAATTTTTCTTCTCATTTTATCCCCCATTCATCTATTAACTCATTTTCGCAATCCATTCATCATCCATCTTCTACATTAAGCCAAGAAAGTCGGGTTTTCATCATGCAAGTCATCAAGTTAGCTTCCTAAGACATTCAAGGGGAGATTCTCCATATTTTGTTACAAAAATTCAAGATCAATCTTCATGGCAAGGAAATCAATTCCATTATTATATGGTTCATTACATTGTTTCTCTATTTTGGTTTAATTTCTTAAAAGGGGTTTGACCAAGGCAAACCCCATGCCCTAACATTCACCATTTCTCTCTCTTGTCTTGTTTGTTTGTACATTTAGACATCTTGGAGGCTTAGGAATCATTGAATATTGGATTGAAAATTTTTTCAATTCATCTCTTCATTGGATAAGTCAAAATATCAACTAAAAGTCACTTTCAAGCCCAAATCTGACAGTTTCAAAACTAGACACCTGGAGAAGCAAAAAGTGCAAACTGAAAGCTCTTGTTTCCACCTTTGAATTTTTAAAAATTCAAAAGTGGACTCATTCACCATGAGTAAGGAATGAGTCCCACTTCTAGGTTAGTTTTTGGTTTTCTACATTTTTAGATACCCTTTTGTTTGAAACAGGTTCCAGAACAGTTTTCCAAAACTAGGATTGATTCTCCCAAAATGGTGAATGAGTCCCACCAGGCCTAAAAGTTAGCATCAACAACATTCCATAAGCCATTTCCATTGTCCATGTCTATATTCCAGGTGCACACTTTCAGTCTCATCCCTTTCCATGCAATTTTGTTCACATTTCTAGGTATTTTTGCATTACACAACGTGTTTTCAAACAAGTTAGATTTTTTAGGTTTTGCATACTTAATAAATCAATTTCGTCATCTAGTTGTATTTAGATCATTTAATTTAGCCTTAACTTCATCATATATTCCCTTATTTGAATGAACCACCTAGATTTTGGGGTGTGGGATCTATCTCTTTTCATTAGGTAAAAGACCCTAATTGAGAAAAAGAAACATAACATTCCACAACGTTAAAATATTTGGTTCAGATTGGTAGAATAGGTTCAATTAATTTTGTTGGAAAGCATAATATTGAATATGTTTACTAAGATAGGTTTAAGGGATAACCTCTTGAGTGTTGGAAAAGTGTGCAATAAAGGATAGAATCTTATGTCTTAGGATGATGGATGTGAGATTAGAAAAGGGTCCAAAACTATGATTGCTACTAGAAAGAGGATGGCTGGAAATATCTATTACCTTAAGGGTGTTGATGGTCACTTGCTATGACAAATTAATGATAGCTGGTTATGGAATAGGAGAATGTGTCACATCAATTTTGATAACTTGGTTAGAATTAGTTTAGTTCAAGTAGTGAGAGATATGTTGAGGATTAAAAATCCTATCAATGCTATTTGTAAGAATTGTCAATTTGGAAAAATAAACTAGAAGTAGTTTCAAGAGAAAAGAACAATCTTCTACCAGATTGTTGGAATTAGTACACATAGACCTTTGTGGTCCTACAAGAGTGAGAAGTATTCTACAAATCTATGCTTACTTTCTAAAGTAGAGGTCTAGGAGATTTCTTAATGATTATTCTAGAATGACATGGGTTACTTTTCTAAGAGAAAAATATAAAGCTCTAGATAGATTTAAAGTATTCAAAGTTATGGCTAAAAAAAGAGATGGATTTGAAAATAAAATGTTTGAGGTCTAAAAGAGGTGGAGATTTCACCTCCAATGAATTTAACAGGGTGATCCCACAAAGCTAGTTTACAATTTCTAGGAGATTTTGATTTTTGCTAAAATCACATATTTTTAGAAAATATAATGATTTGAAGTATTAAAAATTTACATTTAAAGAATTCCAATTGAAGAGGGTTTGATCAAAATACTTTAGATCAAACCCCCTTGGATAGAACCCTGCTAGTTTTAAACCATACCTATAATGGAGTATCCTTTACACCTATCAAAATGCTAATAAAAAACCACTTTTTATTTACCTTTTGGGGGATCAAATGAATTCATTTAAATTTTCTTTTTTGTAAGTATGTAGTCCTTATTCTAAGCTTCCCAAAAAGTATAATTTTAATTTTAAATTTAATTTTATTATTATATTAACTTTTTTTTTCTTGTGAATGTCGGTTTTTCATTAAAAATCAAGCTCTTTGTTATACACATGTGGAAAAGTTGAAGATTATCAAAAAAACATTGAAAAATATGAGTGCACCATCTATATTAAAGTCCTTGATCCAACAAAAAAAATGAATTTTGATACATACAAAAAAAGTTGGGTTATACAGTCCTCCTATTTTTGAATTGTGATTGGTTTGACTTCGAAACTTGATTAAGGAAAAATAATTGAATAAAACACTATGAAAAAAATTGGAAACACCTAATATCGTAGTTACAAATCTAAATTCAAAAAAATTAGAATTTTATCCTTCATGAAAAAAAAGTTGTGTTATACGATGAGCATCACTCCTTAAAAATGGTGTTTACTGAAAAAAAACTAGTTTTCAAAGGCTCGATGGAAAAAGAACTGAAATCTAGTTCCAAAATTTTTGAAAAAATATATTTAGAATCTATAGAAAAAATTTCACAAATCACTAGTTTGCATCATCTTCAAATTCCTCACGGTTTAGCCGCTATAGGTGCCTGAAAGTGAAGATTTAGTTAGAAAAAATTAGTTCAGTGTCCAATTTGGCAAAAAATTGTAAACCAGTATTGTGGGAACACCCAACATGTTTTGTGATAATCATGGCATAAAAGTCAAATGTCTACCCCTAGGACTCCTCAACAAAATGGAGAGGTTGAATGGAAAGATAAGAATGCTCAAGAACCTGCAAGGACTATGATGAATGAAGCTAACCTATTGGAAATCTACTAGAGAGAAGCAATTCATACTACTACTTACATACTTTATAGAGTTCAAATAAGAGCTAGCATCACAAATAATCCTTATGAGTTGTGGTATGGAAGGATTCCTACTATCAAGTACATTAGAGTGTTTGGAAGCAAATGTTATATTAGAAGAGATAATGAAAACTTAAGAAAGTTTGATGTAAGGTATGATGAAGGTATCTTCCTTGGATATTATACTAAAATAAAAGCTTATAGATGTTACAAAAAAAGGATAAGAAGGATTTTTTAAAGTGAAAGTGTCAAGGTTGATGAAGCTTTGATGAATTCAGTAGTAACAAATGGATATAACCTCGATCATGCATGCTTTATTTGGGTGTAGGGAGGATGTTTTAGGTATCTTGTTGACCACATAGGAATGCTTTCCTTTCTATGTTTTGGTATGAGATGTTTGAAATATTTGAACTACATTTTAAATGAGGTTTCGTATGTCAGGTGTGAACAGGAGTAATCCTATCTGATTTTCTATTCAAATTCCATCACACTAAGTGCAATGCCATCCTGGTTCTTTATACCTTGATGCATCATGCTTATGTGTGTTATCAAGCATAAACTAAGTGGCCCTTTTAAAATCCCAATTCCTAATAAGCAAATCATCCATTTCTCATTATCATCTCTAATAAAGTTGACTTGTTGAATCTTCTTGTCATCATCGAATTTCTTCTTTCTTCTTTTTCATGCTAACAACATGTCATTATCAAGTAATCATCATCACCAATGCATCCATCTTTCATCCACAAACCATCAACATACTACATATCATATCATATCATATCATATAAGAAACACTAATCATCTCACATGCATGTTCATCATCATAATATAGATCTGTTAGTCTAAGCATCTCATAAACCCATACATTTGCATAAAACATCCATTGCATAATCATATAGGCATCATCACATCATATCATCATTTAAGTTGTTTAGGATAATATAGATTGGATATTCTAAGCATCTTAAAACTATCTCATTTTCATCATCATCATAACCATCCATATGTCCATCTTGAACCTTTTTATCATGAGATCGACCCTTAAATCAAATCTTTTCACTTGATCTCTTGAGGGGGAAATGTACTAGTATACTTCTTTCCGCTAGGGCATTTGAAAAAATTAATTTTTTTTTTTAATTTTGATCGTGGTAAGTTTATTCTTTGAACCAACACAACAAGTGCATTGCTTCAAAGAGGGGTAAAATGTAGACATGAAAAATATTCTAATTAACTAACTTTGATTCTTCTTTAATCACCCCTCTATTAACCATTTAATTAATCCATCTTAATTCCTCTGTTAAAATCAAATCAATCAAATTTACTTAATTAAATCATAAATCAATCCTAAAGTCCCCCTTTAATTAAATAAATCAATCTTATTTAATTAACTTCTAAAGTTCTTCATTTAATTAAATAAATCAAACTTATTTAATTAAACCAATAACATCATCCCCTTTGGTTAAATAAATCAAAATATTTATTTAACTAGGTCAATCATTTTCCATCTCGTTTTGATTTATTTTAATCCATAAATCTAAATCAAATGGGTCAAATCACCTAACCTCTTCTTATTTAATCAAATCATGATTAAATATAATCTTAATCCATGTCACATCCTCTAGCTTTTCCCACTTGCATAAATAAATCAATTTAATTTACTTATTTAATTCATCATTTTCTCTCAACAAGGCATAAAGGTGGAATATTCCTCCATTTTAAATCTCCCTCCAAATGGGACGAGTCCTTCCAACAAGGAATTTATTTCATCTTACAAGTCCTTTTGCATTGAGCGAAGTGGCCATTACTCCATTTGACTCTTCATCCACCTTGTCATTTCAATATTTTCAAATTTCAAATTTATGCATTTATGGGCACATTCATCAAAATGTGCACATCCTTCATCCACCCATCTCTTGACAAGTGGTACCTTGCCATTGGTTGAAAATTAGTCCCACATTGCTTCATTTTGGGAATTTCTCCAACTTGTCATTCTATAAATAAGATTCTTGTTTCCTCATTTCATCATCCATAATTCAGAGCAAAGTTACTCTCTTCATATTGAGAGCTAATTTTGTCCACTTCATAGCACAACAATATTCATCATTTGGCTTTTCAAAGGATTGGGAAAGGGTCACTTTTCACATCAAAGTGACACCAATCCACTATGGAATTGGTATACATTGTGCTTCTTTTATGCTTTCAATTAGTTCATTTTGTTATTTTGTTTATGAGGCATGATGTATTATTTCATAGGGATGTTAGATGTTTTCTTTTTTTTTAAACACTAACTGTAAGTGTAGGAATGAGTTAAACCATCTAACCATGCTTCTTACACCTCTGAATAAGACATTGCATCTAAGATTTAAGAAATCTAAACTAATTTAAACTAAAAATCTTCAGAAATCTGTCCTATTGCTCTCTAACTCTAAAGATCTCTCTAATCTACTTTTCTCTCAGATTCTAGAAGCTAATACAATGTTGAAATGACACTTAGAGAATGAGAATTGAACTATTCTATTTCTTATATGATTAAATAATTAAAACTAATGTAATGGCAGCCATGACTGCAAATGTTGAATGCTTGATGGATGCTGGATGAATGTTGGATGGATGCTGGAAGAATGTTGAATGCTTGAATGCTTGGATGCTTGGAAAACCTGCAGAGTAAGATTGCACAAGTTGGGATCCTCTTTCCTATAGCCAAAGAGCTGTATTTATAGCTTTCACGGTAGCACATTTGCACAGGGATACGGGATAAGAGGCTGGGATTCAATCTGGAGAATTGAATGGCATGGGATGAGAAGGTGGAGTTGATCATGGAGGCTTGTTCCTCCCCATGAAAACACCAGGCAAGATGAGAGGGAAGGTGGGTGGAAGAGGATTGAGAGGACTTCCTGCAGGTTTGTCCCCGAAGCTCTTCCCGTGAATGACAGTAGAATTAATTAAATTTTAAAAATTTAATTTTATTGGTGAGTGAATAGTGGTAAATGATTTATGCATAAATTTAAATAATTTTAATTCATTTAAATTTAGCAAAAAGAGGATTGAATAATTTAACAAATCAAACTATAAGGTTTGTTTATTAAATTAAAACAAAAGGAAAATGATAATTAAATAAAAGATTTAAATATCTTTATTTAATTAAGAAGAAATGTGATGAGGTAATTAAATAACACAAATTATTTAAGTTGTGTATTTAATTTATGATAGAAGTATAAAAGAAGTAATAATGATAATAATTAAATAAAACAAAGTTTTTAATTTTGTTTATTTAATTAGAAGAGAAAATAGAAGAATTAATAATGAACTTAATATAAATAAATATTTCTATTTATTTACTAAGTAGACGAATTTAAGATTAATTAATCAAATAAGTCATATTTAATTAATTATATTCTCCAGACCATTTTTAGGTGTCTACATTTTGCCCCTCTTTGAAGTGATGTGTTTACACATTGCTTCAAAGAATGATTTTGCCTCAGCTACAAGTATTGAGGAAAAGTTTTAAAATATGCCCTTGATTTGCCCCAGATGTTGAATTTTGAAATGATAGTGATATATGCCCCCTCGGGAGATAAATTGATGAATTTTGGATTTGATGATTGATTATGATGATGATTTGATGATAGAGAAACGATTTATCTCCCGATAAAGAAATATTGATTCCTCCAGTTGATTATGATGATGATTGATGATCACGTCAGCTGATTGCTGATCTTGATAGATTAGAAGATTATTGATCTCATGATAGGTGAGATTCAATGATAGATTGATTGATAATTGACCTCATGATAGGTGAGGATCAATGATAGATTGATGATTGATTAACCTCATGATAGGTGAAGTTGAATGATAGATTGATGATCACAAGATTTGAACAAAGCTGATTAGATTTGATTGATTGATAGACTTATTGATTGATGTTGATTGATTTGATAAGATTGTTGATTTGTGATTTGACTTCACTAATTGATTGATATGCCCCAGTATAAGACTGATTAATGTACTGGGACTTGATGATGTAAAATGATGAATAGAATAGGAGATGGGATGAGGAAGAGATAATGAAAGGAGAAGATGAAAAGTAAGTAAGCACAAATGGATTCAAGGATAAACATGATGTTGCCCCAATCAAGTTGCAAGCCAAGATTGATTGATGATGATGATGATGATGATGATTGGATAAAGGCTTGTAATAAGGTTGGGAACAAAACCAAGGATGTGATTAAATGATTTGTGCTAGACTTAATAGATTAAGATTGGATGGAATTTGAGATGATTGAAATGAAATAAAATGATTAAGAAAGAGATGATGTCCTAAGAAATATTGAAGAGATAGTGATATGATGTAGAGAGGGAATACACATAGATTTTGAGATTGAAATTGGTAGCTTTGAAACAATCTATAAATGCATATGCATAACTAATATGGATGCAATCTATTTTATCATGCAAATCTATTTTACCATGCAAATCTAAGTGTCATTTCAACAATCTTTTGATTTTGCTTTGTATCATCACTAAGCTTTTAAAAATGTTGAAAGAAAATACAAGCATCAATGATATGAGATAGACCAATGATGACCTGAGTACTTTTTTCATGATTTTTAATATTGCAAGCGAACACAAGCATCAAGGTATAATTAAACCGAGATGACCTGAGCATTTCTTGCGTAAACAAACAAGAATTAATCATTTTCTTAAGTGAATCAGAATGTCATCCATGATACTTGGTAGAGCACTTGCCGCGACAATTCACAAAATAATAATGACTAACTCACAAACAACAAACAAAGAAAAGGTATCATTCTCCTTCCTTGTTTCTCTAGTGCAATACATCATCGAGTAGCTCCAAAGAAATGATAAGCAAATGATAAAATAAAAAGTACAACAATTCAAATTCTACTTAATGTATTTTGAAATCATTATTCAGATTAGATCATCGATGTTGAAATGTGTGTGTTGATGTTTGCATGATATTCTCAGATGTTCGACCAAATGATGTAACCTAAAGACCTATCCTAGGGGTCTCGGGGACTGATCAAAGATTAGTCTTGCCTACGTTATATACGCAGAGACCATGTAGTTTGACTGACATAGACTCCATTTTCTGACTGATGTAGACTCTATTTTTGTGTTTTCAATTTTATGAATGTTTTTGCATGGATTTTCTGATTTTATGATGTGTTTGGATTTTGATTTTTTGATGTTTTTGGATTTTGATTTTCTGATGTTTTTGGATTTTGATAAGTTTTCTGATGTTTTGGATTTTTTTTTTTTAAGTATCGTCACTTGGTGTTGTCATGTTTGATTGGCTTTCCATTTAAGCTGAAAGTCCATTGCACCAAATAACACTAGGATGTTGCCCCCAAGCTAGGGTAAAAACATGATATCCTTGCTATGACACAGATAGTGATAATGATTATCCCAAATGATAGATGGAAATGATATGAAAGGAAACAATCATAACAAAACTGTACCTAATAGATAGAAGAGCTGGTGAAAATCACAAGTAGCACCTGTTTGCCATGTTTTCATCACTTGTTTTTATTGTGTCCTCTTTCTTTTTCTTTTGTATTATTTTCTTTTGTTTTTTTGTCATCATGATGCCTGTTTGCCAAGTTTTCATCAAGACAACTTTATTGACTGTGCACTAGGTATCCTCAAGTGTAGAATTGCCTGAGATGATTGCTGTTCATGGGTTCCTCCAACATATCTCCTTCTGGTGTAGACAGTCGGTATGCTCCTAATCCATAGACTAATATAATGACATAAGGCCCTATCCAGTTAGGTTCAAACTTTCCCTTCTTTTCTCTATCTGCTTGATTTCTAGGGTTTTCCCGTAGGACCAAGTCTCTGATCTGGAAGACTCTAGGCTTAACCCTCTGATTATAGTTCCTAGACATTCTTTGTTGATAGGCTGTCAAATGATTGACAGCTTGTTGTCGGCGTTCATCAAGTAGCTCTAATTCTTGAAGTCTAGAAATCCTATAATCCTCATCTGAAATGAGTCCCTTTAGTGAAACTTGAAGGGATGGAATTTCTACCTCGATAGGTAATATGGCTTTTGATCCATAAACAAGAGCATATGGCGTAGCTCCTGTTGGTGTTCTGATGCTAGTCCTATAAGCCCAAAGAGCAGGGTTAAGCTGAACGTGCCAATCATGCCCTACCTCATTTACAGTCTTCTTGAGAATCTTCAGGATTGTTTTGTTTGAAGCTTCTGCCTGTCCATTACCTTGAGGGTAATACGGGGTTGAAAAGCGATGTTGGATGTGGAACTTTTCACACAATTCTTGGACGTCTTGGTTCTTGAAAGGCCTGCCATTATCTGTAATGATTGACTGGGGTATCCCATATCTACAAATGAGATAATTAAGTATGAAAGATGATATTTGCTTCCTAGTGATTGTGGTTAAGGGAACCGCCTCCACCCATTTTGTAAAATATTTTGTTGCGGTGAAAATGAACTTGTGTCCATTAGATGAAGATGGGTTAATTTTCCCTACCCAGTCCAATCCCCACTGACAGAAAGGCCATGTAGTTGTGAATGGATGGAGCTCCTGCGCTGGTGCATGTATAAGATTTCCATGAATCTGACATTTTTGACATCTCTTGACAAACTTATAAGATTCTTGCTCCATGTGTGGCCAGTAATACCCCAAACAAAGGAGTTTCTTGGCTAAAGATAATCCACTTGAATGTGTACCACAAATTCCTTCATGGACCTCATGTAAAGTAGAAGCGAATTCATTATGTTCTAAACAATGCAAAAGAGTACCATCTAGGCCTCGACGGTAAAGGGTATCAGCAATAATGGTATGTTTGGCGGATTGGCGTATGAAGTTGCGCTTTTGGTTGCGAGAAAGATCTAGCGGTAAGATATTATCTTTTAGATAAGTATAAACGTCTCCATAAATGGAAGATTGGGCATTATCCAAAAGGCTTATGGTTTGGGATTTGGGATTTGCGTATGCAGGATTTGACACTTGTTCCACAATAAATCGATAATGATCTTGCATTTCAGGAATTTGTAGAAGAGATGATATTGTGGCCATGGCATCTGCTGCTTTATTCTCTGATCTTGGTATCTACTCAAATTTGATATCTATGAAGTATTTCCTTAGATCATCTACCATTCTCTTATATAAAATCAGTGTGTCATCCTTAATTTGGTAATCATTGTTGACTTGATAGATGATCAACTGAGAATCTCCATATACCTGTAGTTCTATGATTTTCCAGTCAATAGCCACTTTAATTCCAAGAATTAAAGCTTCATATTCTGTAGCATTGTTAGTTCAACAGAAGGTAAGCCTGTAAGATTGTGGAATTGTGTGCCCAAGAGGTGTGACAAATAAAATTCCTGCCCTTGATCCATGTTGTGTGTAGGATCCATCGAAGTAGAGTTGCCATGGTTGTGTTGTAACGTTGAGGATATCCGCATCAAGAAATTCCATGGGCATAGGATGACAGTCTGACAATGGAGCTTTTGCTAATTGGTCGGCGATGAATTGTCCTTTGATAGCTCGCCTTTCAACATATTGAATGTCAAACTCATTGAGGAGCATGACCCACTTTGCCAACCTTCCTGTTAAAGCTGCTTTGCTCAGTAAATACTTGAGGGGATCAATTTTTGCAATGAGCTTGACAGTGTGAGTGAGCATATAGTGTCACAATTTTTGTCTTGCAAATACTACTGCTAAGCATGATTTTTCAATGAAGGTGTAGTTTACTTCATGTCCATTGAGTGTCTTGCTGATATAGTATATTGCGTGTTCCTTCCCTTCTCTATCCTCTTGTGCCAACAAGGCTCCTAAAGAGATATTTGTTGTTGCAATATATATCAACAATGGCTTGTCATCACTGGGTGGCACCAAGATTGGTGGTGTCATTAAATAATGCTTGATTTGATTGAAAGTACTCTCACACTATTCATCCCATTTAAAAAACACATTTTTATGCAAAAGATGGTTGAATGGATGACACCGATCTGCTAGTTGAGAGATGAATCTTCTGACGGACTGTAGTTGGCCTTGTAGAGATCTTAATGTACTGATATTCTTAGGAGGTGGCATTTCTACAATGGCTTTAACTTTTGCTGGATCTACTTCAATTCCTTTTGTAGAAACTATGTATCCAAGAAGTTTTGTTGATGTTACTCCAAAGGCACATTTCTTAGGATTTAATCTAGCTTTGAATTTCTTTAACTTGTCAAATATTTTGGCCAGTATCTCTAGATGTCCTTCCCTGGTGTGAGACTTGGCTAAGATATCATCCACATAGTCCTCCATGAAGGTGTGCATCATGTCATGGAAGATTGTTGTCATAGCTCGCTGATATGTAGCTCCTGCATTTTTTAACCCAAAAGGCATGACGTTCCAGAAAAAGGTGCCCCATGGACATGTAAATGCTGTCTTTTCTTGGTCTTCAGGAGCTATTTTGATTTGATTGTATCCTAAAAATCCATCCATGAGTGATAGCATTTGATGGCCAACTGTTAGATCTACAATCATGTCTATGTTTGGCAAAGGAAAATCATCCTTTGGACATGCTTTATTTAAATCCCAGAAATTAGTAAATATTCTAATGGTGTGATCTGGCTTTGAAATAGGTACAATGTTGGATATCCATTCAGCATAATCAATAGATTTGATAAATCCAGTGTCTAGTAGTTTCTTCAAATCATTTTTTACCAATAATGCAACATGTGGATGCATTTTTCTCAATTTCTGTTTTACTGGTTTAGTGCCAGCTGGTAAAGATAAGTGATGCATAATGAGATATGTGTCTAAGCCTAGCATGTCAGAGTATGACCAAGCAAAATTGATGCATCGTTCTTCAAAGAATTTGATAAAATCTGGCTTTTCTGTATCTGTCATGGATGCTGCCAGGTGTAGTATTCTTACTTTCTTTGATGTGCCAATATCAATAGACTGTGTGGGTTCTATCAACACTGATATTATTTCATGGTAATGTTGTGGGAGGATGTCAAACCTTCCATCCTTTGGTGCCTCAATGAGGTTTTCACCATTGGATGCGTTCTTTGTTTTTACTATTTTAGGATCAAATACTGCCATAGAATGGTTTTCACCATTAGATCCATTTTTTATTTCCATATTTTTGCAACTGGAAGGCTTGGAATCCTCTTGCCTAAAAGCATCGTTAAAAGAAGCATTGGTAGAACAAGTATCAGATTCCTCACAGCAAAGGTAGTTAATAATAGCAGAATCATTACAGTCAAAAATAGGGAGATTGATGGTGTGTTGGGGTTCCCACTCGATAAGCTCGGGATGCAGTAAAGGCAATGAATCATTAGATGGGTTGAGTTCAGTGATCATGAAAGCTTGGATGGAAATGTCGTCTAGGTAGTGGTTATGTCGAGGCCTACAAAGGTATTTTCTTCCACATCATTTATCTCAATCGGTCCATTCATCTTCACTTGAGTCATCAAAATTTTGTGTTGTAAAGACAATAGGATTAAAACTCGAGCTTTGACCCTCCTCACGTTTGGGGGTATACTTTTTGATAACATCGACCTAAATATCTTCATAGGAAACATATGATAAGTTGTCCCACTCATATTCATTGGAATCTGTTTCAGAATTATCTCTTATTTGAAGAATACGCTCCACAGTTTAATTGGTGATTTCTGCTCTCGCTTCTTCTATGTATCCTAGTCCAATTCTGCCATTTTGTTGAATTGTGAGAACTTGGATTGGTTCTGTTACAGTGTGTTTCCCCCAGTCAAGAGATCCTTTTTCTGCTACATATCCTAGTCTAGTTTTATCCTTATCTTCGAGCGTGAATGGCTGGATTGGTTCTATTATGCCTTGTTTCCTTAACCCAAGAGGTCCTTGTCTTGAATATCCCATCTTCTCAAGAATAGTTTTTCCCTTTCCATATTGATTTGTTTCTATGATCTTACTCATGGAAGTGGAAGCTTCCTCATCCCTATAAAGCCAATTTAGTATGGCCTTATCTTCTGATTCTTCATCTAAGTTTCCAGCTTTTACAAATCTGCCATCTAATGCCGTTGTAGATTGTTCTCATTTTTGGGTGGTTGTAGATGGCTGTCCATATGTTTGTAAGGAGGGTAACATCTGTGATAGATGGAAAGAGTGTCCAACACCATATTCACTTATTCCTTCATCACTTATCTGTACTTTGTTGGTGAATTGGTGTGAGAGTGAAGCCAATTGTTCTTCAACATTTGAAGGTTTAGATTGTGCCACCCTGATCTCTTGTTATTTTTGTTGTCTTGGAAGCCACTTTGATATGAAGCTTTGCTGTTTCTCACCATTAGATGAATCTGATGTGCTAACTTCTCTATTGTGAGGTATCAATGTATCCTAAGATGTTTTCAATGTATGACAAGCTTGGGTGTCATTATAGTCTGTTGTGATTGTTACCTCTTGTCCATTGATGGGAAATTTCAGGCATTGATGATAGGTGGAAGGTAGTGCTTGCATATCATGAATCCAAGGACGTCCCAACAGTATGTTGTATGTCAGTTCTCTATCTAAGACTTGACAAACCACATTTTGGACAATAGGTCACACTTGAATGGGTAATATGATCAACCCTTTAGAGGATCTTTCTTCCTCATCATATGCTTTGATTGTGATTTTTCTTCTTGTATCAATGGCTTCATCTGAGTATCCTAGTGCACGAATCAGCTTTAAGGTACAAATATTTAAACCAGCCCCTCCATCTATTAGGACACACTTTACATGGTGTTTATGGATGAGGACTTCAATGTGAAGGGAAAAATTATGTGGATGGGTGAGTGATACATCATCATGTTCGGAAAATGAAAGGCAATGAGGTGTAGATAGATGTCCCACCATAGCTTGGAATTGACATACATCCAAATTGTTAGGTACCATGGTTGATACAAGAGCTTGCTCAAGAACCTCTTTGTGCAATGGGGAGATCTTTAAAAGTTCCAAGATGGATATTTGCATTGGTATTTTTTGTAATTGATCGATGAGATTATATTGATTGGGGGGAGGATCTAAAGATTGGGATGATAATGACTCTCCTTTCAATATAACTTTGGATTGTGCCCTTGTTGTGACATTAATTGGTTGGTACTCTTGTTTCCCTTTGAATGTGACTACATTAATTTGGTTTTTAGATTTGTCCATATGTTGTACCAAATTAGTAGGTGTAATGTCATTGTTTCGATTGATTTGATTGTATAACTCTTCATCCTCCTTGGTAGCAGAAAGATAAAGGATCGTTGTGTCATAAACATGGCCAATATTCTTACCTTTGGTGTTTGCGGAAGAGGATTCTCCCTTCTGATAATTGGGTAGAGGATTTTTGAATGTTGTATGATCTTTGTTTGTTTGGTGCCCTTCTACAAATACTTTCTTTTGATCTATGAGGTCTTGTACCGCATGTTTTAACTGCCAATAGTTTTCAGTCATGTGGCCTTTATTTTGATGGTAATGACAGTAATGCAAGTCATTCCACCATGATGGTTTGACTTGAGGGTCCCAGTTTCTATCCTATTGTACTTGAATGAGTTTTTCGTCTAAAAATTCTTTGAGGACTGATTCCAATGATTGTCCTAATGGCATGAATTTTTCGTTTATTGGATGGTCGTTGGAATGATTGGGTTTTTGTTTCTCCACTATTTTGATTATTTCCTTGATCACTACTTTGTTTGACATTAAGACCATTGTTTTGTTTGTTTGTAGTGGTTGGCGTCAAATTGAATACTAGTTTAGACGTGTGTGTATCGATCAAGGTATCAGTATTCTTATTCTTTTGCAAAAATCCTGGCTTTTCGTTGTTGTTGTTAGAGGAATTGTTATTGTTTGAACCTTGAATCATTCCTCTTTTGATTAGAGCCTCTTCGATTTTGAGCCCCTTTTTGATAACTTGTTCAAATGTAGATGGACATTGTAAGTCCAATCTATAATTCATGTCATCCACTAAGTTATCAATGAACATCTCTATCTTCTCCTCTTCAGGAATAGACCAAGGGTATTTAGCAAATAGCCTTCTCCATCGTTGGAGAAAGGAAAGAAACTTTTCACCCTTTGCTTGTTTGGTGTTGTAGAGTTCTTTTAAGGTCACCCCATGTTGGATGTTGAATGAGAAGTGTGTTATGAACCTATTGATCAGTTCTTCAAAAGATTGGATCACGGGTTCCAATTTAGAAAACCACTCCATGCAAGTGTTTCCTAAGCTTCTTGGAAATAATTGTAGTAAGTAAGAGTCCTCGTGTGCGAACTCTATGCTCATGGCTCGAAATTCCCGTATGTGATCAAATGGATTGGTTCTTCCATTGTATTTGTTGTACATCAGGTATTCACAATACCATGGAAATGGTATCATGTTAATGCTTGGGTCGAATGGATAAGGGAAAATGTCTTGTAAGGAATATCTTTTTGTTGGCCCTTGTTGGATATTTTGGAACTGTAATTGTAATTGTTGGATTTGTTTTGTCAAACCATCTATTTGATTTGGATTTTCCATACTAGTTGTCTGGGGTGTGGTTGTTTCCTTGAGTTGATTGACATCAAAGTCTTTAGGAAGCTTAGCACCTTTGTTAGCTAATAATAGAAGATACTTTTCCATATCTTGCTCTAGCATCTTTTCCATAAATTTATGGAAATGAGGGTCTTGTTGAAATTTCTCGATTTCTTCTGCAGTTATTTGTTTCTCTTGTGAATTAGTGAGAGGATCAGTGTTGCTATATCATCCCCAAGGGTTTTCTTCGGCCATGGCTGCTATTATTTCATTTTCTTCTTGTTGTTGTCTTTGATATGCTACTCGTGTGAAAATAGGCATACAAATGTTTAAAGTTTTACTCTAGACTTTGATCTTGGATTTTTGGATTGGATAAGTGTTGAGGTTTTTGATTTAAAATCTGATTTAGTCATGTCTAGTTTCGTGATGGAAGGATGACAAAATCCTTGATAGGGAAACTTTGACACAAAAAATCCAAAATTTAGTGATAAGGACACTTTGCAAGATGTTTCAAGACCTAGGTATAATAGTAAAGTTTTCTTTTTGTATGATTCAAGTGTTTTGGATTATGAAAAAAAATGTTTTGGACTGATGAAAACCTTGTTTTTGATATGGGAAAACTGACAAACTGCCTTACTAACTTTGTTTTTCTGACTTTCTAGAGCGCTAAAACAGAGACATGATGCGCTAGAATAGATACCCAAAGCACTAAAACAGACCGGTGACTCGCTATAACAGAGTAGTGACGCGCTAGAACAGAGACCTAAAGCGCTAAAATAGACCAGGTACGCGCTAAAATAGACCAGTAACGCGCTATAACAGAGTAGTGGCGTGCTAGAATAGAGACCTAAAGCGCTAAAACAGACTAGGTAAGCGCTAAAACAGACTAGTGACATGCTAGAACAGAGACCCAAAGCGCTAAAATAGATCTGGTACGCACTAGAATAGAACCATGAGGTGTTTAAGATAGAAAACTATCTTATTCTATGAAACTCACTTGGTCTGGTATCGTATTGTATGGTTGGTTGTGGGATGTATTCTAGATGAATTCTTTGATTGTGATTGTGGTGTTGCCTAAGAGCCCTTCTTTGATAAAATGCTTGTGAATCTAAGGGAGCTACAGCATAGTCGTCTGTATAACCTCTAGAGAAATTGTGATACCTATGAATAAAAGTCCTATGTTGGACTAGAACTTTCCTGCTTTGATATAAAAATTGTTGCTTTCTCAGAAGTTGTTTGTATGTAAGTGTTTTCTTTGGCTTTCTGATTCATTTGACAAGAGATTTCTTGACAAATTTGGTGGATACCCAATCTCAAATCATGAGAATTTCACAAGTGTTTTGATTTTGAAGATTTTTGTGATGATCTTATCTGAATTTAATGAAAGAAAACACAACAAGCAAGAATAGTATCGTTGATTTTAAAATCCTAGAATCTAAACAGATAGTGTATGTTCTTAAGAATCAAGCATGATTCTTCTTGATTTTCACTGGTTTATAATAGATAAGACACTTTAGATAGACTCACTCCTAGAGACAAAAGGTCATCGTTATATACTCAAATGGCCCACAGCTTGGAATTGCATCGACTCACACAACCATGTCACCCCCTAGAGGGCGCCCGTGTTTTTGTCTTTTCCAGGTGCATACTCAGAGTGACGGAAGTGGATACCAGATCCCCTGAGCAAACAGTCCTTGTCAATTATATGGTGAGTGCTTGAGGGTAGATTCTTCCCCGCCCCTGCACCGCCGAGTATTACAATGTTTAGAAACTGACAAGTGTGCTTCTATTTCTAGGTTCTTAGATAGGGTTTCCATTCAGAGCAGCAAATGGATAAACTCCTTCGAGAGACCTCCCAATCTTTAGAACAAATATTTTGGGGATGGTTATCCTACACAGTTCCATTGAAAGAGGGTTTCCCCAAATTCACATAAATTTTTAAGTGGGTTGGAATACCATGGCTTTTGGTTGTCCCCACTCAGGTCGTTCCTGTAGGGTGAGTACTTTTTCCCACTATGGCAGGCCTGTCTAAAGGTTTTAAAAAGCTTAAAAAATGTGTAAAGAAAAGTGAGTCTGGTATTCTGATGCACCCAGTAAAGGGGAGAGCATAAACCTATCACCCAATCACAGCAAAGAAGTTTGTTCACTTTTAAAACCCAAATAACAAATTAGCTAATCTATATGGAGATATTGCTCCATAAAAGCATGATGTTTAATTTTAATCCTACAAGAAAATGGAAGTTTCTATCCTAGGATTGATCAATTTTTATCCATTTTCTATCCTAGGATTGATAAATTTTATCCATTTGCTATCCTAGGATTGGTAAATTTTAATAAAAAATGGACAAAAACAAAATCTGGCCGCGGATGCGTTAGATCCAGATTAAAAAATGATTTTAAGGACAAAGAGTCAATGCACTAAAACAGTGACGCGGTGAGCTAAAATAGTGACGCGACGCGCTAAAATAGTGACGCGGTGCATTATAACAGAAAACCGGTGCGCTAAAACAGACCACCAGAGTGCTACAAGATCCAACTGGCCCGCTATAAAAAGTCACAGTTTTGCGAAAACTATCACACCGATTCCTATAAGACACTTTTCAGAAAAATTAATTAGAATATGGGGTTAGGCCCCATGGTGGGCACCAAATTGTAAGTGTATGAATGAGTTAAACCATCTAAACATGCTTCTTACACCTCTGAATAAGACATTGCATCTAAGATTTAAGAAATCTAAACTAATTTAAACTAAAAATCTTCACAAATCTGTCCTATTGCTCTCTAACTCTAAAAATATCTCTAATCTACTTTTCTCTTAGATTCTAGAAGCTAATAGAATATTGAAATGACACTTAGAGAATGAGAATTGAACTATTCTATTTCCTATATGATTAAATAATTAAAACTACTATAATGGCAGCCATGACTGCAAATGTTGAATGCTTGATGGATGCTGGATGAATGTTGGATGGATGTTGGATGAATGTTGAATGCTTGAATGCTTGGATGCCTGGAAAACCTACAGAGTAAGATTGCACAAGTTGGGATCCTCTTTCCTGTAGCCAAAGAGCTATATTTATAGCTTTCACGGTAGCACATTTGCACAGGGATACAGGATAAGAGGCTGGGATTCAATCTGGAGAATTGAATGGCGTGGGATGAGAAGGTGGAGCTGATCATGAAGGCTTGTTCCTCCCCATGAAAACACCAGGCAAGGTGAGAGGGAAGGTGGGTGGAAGAGGATTGAGAGGACTTCCTGCAGGTTTGTCCCCAAAGCTCTTCCCGTGAATGACAGTAGAATTAATTAAATTTTGAAAATTTAATTTTATTGGTGAGTGAATAGTGGTAAATCATTTATGCATAAATTTAAATAATTTTAATTCATTTAAATTTAGCAAAAAGAGGATTGAATAATTTAATAAATCAAACTATAGGGTTTGTTTATTAAATTAAAACAAAAGGAAAATGATAATTAAATAAAAGATTTTAGATATCTTTATTTAATTAAGAAGAAATGTGATGAGGTAATTAAATAACACAAATTATTTAAGTTGTGTATTTAATTTATGATAGAAGTATAAAAGAAGTAATAATGATAATAATTAAATAAAACAAAGTTTTTAATTTTGTTTATTTAATTAGGAGAGAAAATAAAAGAATTAATAATGAACTTAATATAAATAAATATTTCTATTTATTTACTAAGTAGATGAATTTAAGGTTAATTAATCAAATAATTCATATTTAATTAATTAGATTCTCCAGACCATTTTTAGCTGTCTACACTAACCATGCTAATGTGTACATGTGTTATAGTTTCTAGCAATTTGCAGATTTTCACATCCTCATTATAGCACTAGAAGGAGGGCATTTACCATTGGATATATGTGTTGCTGAGATTTCTAAATCTGATTGATGTTTCATTGTTTTTGAATATCATCACCACTGTTATCTTTTATAGGCACTAAATTTCTAAAATATGATAGAGGTGATATTGATTTAGTGCAGATCTAGATTTAGTGTTTATATAGGATATGCTACTGACATTTCTAAAATCTGATTGATGTTTCTTTCTTTCTAAATATCACCATCATTGTCAAACTTCTATATGTACTTCCTGTTTTGGTCTGCCCATGTCTTCCTAGAGTATTTTCCAACTATTCTTGTTGCTTCTCGTCACACATATTGAGCAAATAGTTTTCAATATCTATCATATTCATGTCTATTGCAATATTTTACAGGCTATTTTTTTACATCTGTCCATCACATTTATTTAAGAGTTTCCTATCTCCATTTATTTTACTTTATTCATATTCTACAATCATTTGAAGTTCAAAAACATTCTGAAGCCTATGAATGGTCATTTGCATAAGGAAGAATGCATTTAATGCTTCAAAAGCATTGTGCGGTTCCTTTCATTCTTCATTGGTAGGATCCCCATCAAACCAACCAAGCCTCATCAACGTTGTGAATGTGTTGGTCAGAGCTTGATCAATATGAGATTTAGTCACTTTACCTACTTTCACAACAAATTTTGTGTGTAGCCCAAGGAACTTTCCATGGTCCAGGTCCAATCCTACATTCATTTCCACAACAAAACAACAGTCACAAATTAAAATTTTGGACACCAACATTTGGTGTAAGCAATTGCTAACTAGCTTTTAGAACTTCAGTTATTGCATCCTTAGGGGTCAAGGCATAGTGTTGTGAATTGTATAGTACTTTAATAGAATCACAGTCAAAGACAATGTACCTACCAATCAAAAATCCATTCATTTATTAAATCAGCAAAATAATGAAAAGACAAGGAATTTACAATATTTTATACCCGTTCAATTTCCACTGGCCTCTTCTAGTGTTGATTAGTAAATTTGGGTTAGCGCAGGTGGGGAATCCATTGAATTGATTTTAAGAACACATAACACTCTTGCATAGGTGTTAACATTTGGTTGGGGGGCTCGTACTAGTGGCGTGTTCAACTTACTTGTAGATTAATGAATCTCTTCCTGAAATTTGAATTACTTGTCTATTTGTATGACAAACGATTCTAAAGGATGGGATCAGATTTTTCTTTATAGTTTTATTTGTATCATTAGGTCAATGTCACTCTCTCATTTTCAAAAAAATGGGATTGATGGTGTGGGGCGGTTGTTGTATTCCCTTCTACTCTCCTTGCTATGTTAAAATCATCAAAGAATATGTTCAACCCATGCATTATTTCCCCCCCTTTTTGGAGGTAATTTACCTTGTTGCTAAAATGTATCTCTCATTTTGTTGAAATTCATTACTATAGTCCATTCAGAAACAATAGGGGACTGAACTTGTGAATTTATTGATGATCTGTTAAATACAAGGACAACGTAAAAGTTTACTTAAAAATTTGTAAGATGTTATCTTTTTCTAGTCTCTTCTTTTTGCACATACACTCTGACATTAATAAAAAATTTTGGTACACTAATCTATGTGCTTTGGATATTTGTATCTTCTTTTCTTGATTACGCATGGATATGTGAGGATGGGTGCCAATCAATTGAAATATAGGCAATTGACATTTAAGACAGTGTTTTCTTTGGGGTGGTAGCTCATGATGTTTATGTTTGCAATCAATTAATGCATTTGATATGATTGTAAAAGTTTGTGTATCACTTAAATGCATTAACCAAGAGTGTTAAGTCTTTATTTCTAACCATATCAACTTCTGGCTCTGTGCACTTTGTTCTTATTTCTTTGAATGGGTTATGTCATGCTTGCACATTATGCCTACATCTTGCAAATGAATGTATCCCCTGAGATTACATCTTTTGAGGGATTCTATTAATTGCATCGATCAGAGGGTGTTATTGTTGGTTGTAAGTCACAATCATTAGTAGTAAACTAATTTGATATTATGTGTTTGTTTAATGAAGATGATGTGATAATGGCTACTAATCCCAACAAGTAGGCTAGAAACAATTTTTGAGATCTTTTATAAGTTTAGGGTATTGTTTAATGTAGGTCACCCACTCAGGGAAAATAAGCTATGAGAGTTTCCATGGGTAGTAAACATTGAAATTTGCATGGAAAATTAGATAAAGCATTATTCACTTACAAATTTTTCTTTTATTATCACAATCATCCAAATCATTCATCTTTTCGATTGAGGTCATGATATTGTTTAATGTTAAATAATCAAAATGAATTTAATATTTTTGATTCTCACATGATAGTATTTTTATTTTGTAGGAAAAGGAAGGAAAAGGAAGGAGGGATTTTCATTTATATGAAGAACTCACAACGTAGAAGCATTGAAAGCAATCCTTGAAGAATCTTGGGGTTAAAGAGGATTGAAGCCTTAAATTTTGATGTTGACAAAGCATTTTTAAATTCTTAGAGCTTCCATTTCATGCTTTAATTTTCTATTTTAAATCAACTCGCATCTTTTTGGGGTTCTAAAAAGAACATTTCAATCTTTGCTACAAAGGGCTTAAAATGAATCTTAGGACAAACACTCTAGATTTCATTTGAGGCTAACAAATTGAAAAAGGAAAATTCCACATTTCATTTGGTGCTATAAAAAGAATTCACTTTTTCTTTGTGGATTTAAAATGAAGAAGTGTTTCTTTGTCTTGTAATTACCTACTCAAAGTAATATCACTAAAAGGACGTATGTGCTTCTCTCGTGCCTCATGACAATCTTGAGAATCAAAAGGCCTTTTTTGTGACATTAAGTTGCGTATGTAATTTCCCACACATATTTCATTTTTGGATTAAAATTGAACACATTTGTGAGTGTCAGTGGAACATATTGTGCGTGTTTTCTCTTTGTTTCTCAACAAAGATTGATCAAATTACGAATATGTTTGCTTGCTTTTGTTTATCTTAGAGGGCCTGCCTTGTGGGAAAAGTTAGTCACCTAAGGGAATGACCCAACCAGTAACACACTAAAGCCAAGTGTATTTCTAGATGGGATATAAAAGTGGGTACTAGAACAAAGGCCAGTATCATGCGGTTGGTCCCGACGAGAAGGGCAGCAATGGTCTCTCGTTGCATGGGTCAATCTCCACAAATGGAAAGTCTGAGTTAAAACCCTTGTGTGGACAGGCCAAAATCCCTATCTATTTTTTGGTGTAAGAACGGTCATTCTGAAACCACCCCAAACTTTACGGCTTTTGGTAGAGATGGAAAGTATGCCATGGGATATTCATGGGTATTGATGCTTGGCTACCCCAAAAGAAGTGTTGAGCCATGGAGGGGAGCCATTGGGGTCAAGCATCTAACCATCCATTGAAATTAAGAGTAGCTAGACTTTTCCAAGTGGGGACTCAACAAATATTGTCTCAAATATCCATAGGGTTTTACATGTTCTTGAAATCAAAACACATTGCTTAATCGAAAACATTGGAAAATAAACATTTAACATGAGCATCAAATCTTAAACCCTTTAGGAGAAGAAAATATCATTGAACAAATTCATGTTCCCTTTCTTGCCCTTGGGATTCATATCCTTAGAGGTTTCTAGTCCAACTTGAATTTTATCTCAATTTTCTACTACTAAAGTAAACATTAGGTAACTATTGCTTTGATTTCCTTGACTTCCACATAATACACTTTGTGGGATGAGAAAAAATTAAAACATTAGACATCTAGTTTCAAAGCCTAATCAAGAAGTGTTTGTGGTGAAACAAAGTCATTAAGCAAAGACTAAAGACAATTGAATCCCACACACGTGTCCCAAATGATTTCACGCAAGATCAAGATCAAGAAACCAAAGGTAAAATCTCTTAGTCCAAAAGATCACAAAAACCATCTCTCAATGCTATACGAATTCAGACAAAGACTACTTTTTAACTTCTACAGGAAAGCTTCAAGAAACAACCCAAATTTGTATGAGTTCTTTTGTCAACAAAATCCAATTCTTTTTCGGGAATTTGCACACCTTTTCTAGAGAAAAGCATATTCTTCAAAATTGAGGTCTAGTAAAGCATGTGTCTTTTTAGGTAAACATAAGATCAAAATCAAACCTTCATCCATCTTTGAACATCAAACCAAAATCATCTCATCATCAACTCTTGAAAATATTGGAAAAATCCTCCATGTTAAACTTTGGGAAAATCATTTGAAACAAATAAAAAATCATCTTGTTTGATTAGATGTGTGTAGATGCATCCTTCTCCACATATTTAGTCAAATTATCAAACCTTGTGAACAAGATTATCCCTTGATAACATCCAACATCTTGGGGTTTAGGAGTTCATAATCCAAAATTAAAAACTCAATAAAAAATCATCGTGTTTGGTTAGGTGTGTTTAGATGAATCCTTCTTCTCACACTTAGTCAAATTAGCACTTTGAGGAAAAATTCACTCTAGGAAAACATCCAACCTCTTTGAGTTTATGATTTCACAATCCAAATCCAAATCAAATAAAATCTAATCCCAAATCAAACATCAAACATCAAAATCAAAGTCCTAAAGTTTAAACATCTCCTTCAAGATTTCTCAAGAGTTATAATCAATCCATATCATCCATCCTTCATTTCACCATCATACCTTTGATCCTTAAATCATCCTAAATTCTCTCTTTTGTACCTAAAATTTAGATCAATCCAAAGAATTAGAGATTCATCTAGATTATGTTCTTGAAAATTGATCCCTATTTTATGGTGCAAACTAGATCTCAACACAAGAGGCACATGGAGACCAACAAAGAAACATCTACTTCAAGTGACTTGAGTCAGACCGCTCCCAAAATGAATCCCATTGGGTCTAGTAGTCTCACAATTAACCTTCCTCCATTTTCGCAAGACCATCAAGAGGAAGGTGTCCAAGTAAAGGATCTTACCAATAATATCTTTGGAATGTTACAAGAGAAAATCACCAAAATGGTTCAAAATCCGGAGAATCATAAGATTATCAGTATCATGATGAGACTCAATCCTTCACTATACATGCTCGAATTAGAAAAGCAAGGGGCTAAACTCCCTTCTGATTTCAATGTGAGCACTATTGTGGAACCATATTTTGGGGTCACGCCCCCAATCTCATCCACCATCCCCCATTTTTTCTACACCTCCATTCCAAAACATCAGTCAAACCATCCTACAAATCACATCATCCATCGCTCCAACTCAACCCATTGTTAACAAGGGAAGTGCATTTCTCAATGCATTGCAAACACACCCCCTCGTAAACAATCAATATTTGGATGCAAACACCATCTTGGAACAATCCATACCCCAAAATCCATCACATCCATATGTCCCCTTCACCTTTCAGGATCCTAATGACCCATTATCATCATTTCATGCAACACCTCTCCCCATAACCTCGCAGGGAGAAGGAGACTTATTTGGACCAGGGGGAATCTTTGACACTACATCGTCATCATTCCCCCAAGGGAGTATGCCACTCACTTTTCCACCACTCTCCCCATTGCCATCAATATCCACATCACCTCTCAATTTTGGGCTCCAAACATAATCAATAAAATCAAATCAACCC
Source organism: Sequoia sempervirens (assembly GCA_007258455.2). Taxonomy (NCBI): domain Eukaryota; kingdom Viridiplantae; phylum Streptophyta; class Pinopsida; order Cupressales; family Cupressaceae; genus Sequoia; species Sequoia sempervirens. The sequence continues at coordinate 431,702,633 of VDFB02075321.1, read as the reverse complement.
ACCAAACATTAATAAAAGCATTATACCGAATCCTCCCATCTTTCCATTGATATCACAACAAAAAATGGTAACCATCTCGATAATGTAAGCCACATCATCAACCATCCCCCAAACATCTCAAAACATGGTCTCTCAAGGACCAAGCATATCAATCGCACCATCCACCACTCAAACCCCAATCATCAACATGATGGTGCCTCTCATCACCACAACAAGCACCATTCTGAATCCACCTCCACCACCACCACCACCAAACTCAAACACATCAAACCAATATAGTATTGTGTCACAAGCTGCTCAATAGGCTACATATCAAAAGGCACTACAACAAATTCAAAACCGACAAGCTACACAACTAGCCACTCAGCAAGCTTCCCAAGCTACTCAAGCTGTCCAAGTCACACAATAAGCACAACAAGCACAACAAGCTATAAAAGCTCAAGCCTTATTACAACAACAAGCACAACAAGTAGCCCAAGCCGCTCAAGTAGTGTAGGACACACAAGCCGCACAATCTGCATAGATTGCACAAGTTTCCCAACAAGCACAAGCCCAAGCTCAAGCACAAGTGCAACCTCAAGCCCAATACCAAGCTCAACAAGCACAAGCACAAGCATACACACAGGAACAAGTACAATATCTTGCACAACAAGAAACCCAACATCAAGCATATTAGCAAGTGCTAAAATAATACCAAGAGTAGCAAGAAGCAACCTGATTAATAGTCCAACAACAAGCTCAGCAACAAGCACTATTAGTGCACCAACAATAGGGCCAACAACAAGTGTTGTTGGTACAACAAAAATTGCAAGAATACTTGGTGCAACAAAATTTACAAACACCAACCAATCCACCCATCCCACCAACAATTGAACCACCACAAAACACTTTCAACCCACCCCTTGATCTACAAAATGATGTCACAACAAAAATTAGGTTTCTCTCACAACAGGTGCTTGATCTTCAATCAGGGAAAACCATGAAAACACCCAACAACTTGTGTCCTTATTCATTTGACAGGAGTCTTGTAATGAAACCATTCCCAAAGATATTTGAGATCCCCAAATTTGATAAATACCGTGGGATGGGAAACCCTGAAGATCACATTAGGGAATTCCAGGTTCATTGCATGGAAGTCATGTATGACTATACTTATCTGATGCGGTTATTTCCTAGAATTTTGGCTAGCCAAGCCATGGAATGGTTCTCCCACCTTCCTCCAGGCATCAAAAAATTTCCAAGAGATGGTAGACACATTCATCAAAAACTACACATTTAATATTAGTATGGATGTCAGTCTAGAGGAATTATCAACTCTGAAATAAGGGAAGAATGAATCGTTTGCTTCATTCTTACAATGATGGTGATCCAAGGCCAATCAGGGAAAATGGGCTATGCCTGAAGAATAATTTAAGTCTACACTATCATATCCAATCTTGATGGAGCCTTGGAATTTCATCTCAAAGTGCAAGGTATCACCATGTATGACCAATTGATCTCCAAGGGGCTCAACATTGAATGAGCCCTTATGTCACAAGGAGGATCACCTACATATCTTGAACAATAGAGCAATCACCCATCCACCAGTTATAATGGAAAACCTCACACATGGGAAAAGAACAAAAAAGTTACCAACGATGGTGTTATTGATGCCAAAGTTGTCATCAGTGCCCCTCGGCAAAACACACCTACACAAAAACAACCCCAAAACCACCATCAAAACAATCATCAAGCTAATACAACAACACAACAACCAAATAATCAAGTGATCAACAATGTCAACAATCAAAGGGGACCACCCCAAAGAAACAAAAAATACACCAAGTGGAAATACACTACCCTTGGAGAACCACTCGAGGTCATCATGAAGAAATTGATAAACAAAATCCTCATCAAGGCTCCTACCTATGAGAATTACCAAGAACTAGATGTGAAACCACCCTGGTACAATGAAAATCAGCTCTGTGAGTTCCAAAAAATCAAAGGGCACACCACTAATAGTTGCATGAGGTTGAAAACCTAATCCAAGACCTCATTGATCAAAAAATCATAAATGTGGAGAAGCCAATAGGAAATCAAAACCTTAAAATCTACATGAATCTGATGCCTAACCATAACAACAAAGGGAACAATAACACTGATAAGGGGAAGGGTACCTTCAAGAGCATGAATCATGTGTATGACCATGTCATCACATCCCGAGATGAATATTGTGCTACCATCACCATCAAAGGAGCCCATGTTGATTGTAGAGTCAACACAAGAGGTGGAAAAGTCACCATTGTAGGGTCATCTTAGCCAAACAGAGCACCCACGCCCAACCCAAGATCTATTCCCAGTGGCTATAATGTCCTTGATTAGTTGAAAAGAACCCCAACACAAATATCCATCATGGAGTTGCTAGAAATTTCATCCACCCACAAGAAAATCCTTGAGGAAGCATTGGCTTCATCCACTCTCCCCACAAATCTTGATGCAGAACAATTCAAAGCTATGGTCAAAAACATCATCACTTTGAATCTCCTTATGTTTTGTGATCAATATTTTCTTGCTCAACCATCTCACAACCGTGCACTCCATTTAGAGGTCCTAGTGCATAAAAATGAAGTCAAGCAAGTCTCGGTGGATGGAGGTGGAGGTTTGAACATTTATTCCCTCAAGCTCATTAAGAACCTAAAAATCTCAAAGGATTCCATCAACAAAGGAAAAGGCATCACAATCAGGGCATATGATGATCAAGAAAGAGCATCCCAGGGCACAATTCAACTCCCTATTCAAGTAGGACCAACTATCATGGAAACCACATGTCAGGTCCTAGACCTCAACTTACCTTATAATATTCTCCTAGGATGTCCGTGGATCCATGCAATGTAAGCAATAGCATCAACCTTCCATCAATGTGTCAAATTCACATATGAAGGCCAAGAGGTCACCATCCATGGAGATCCCCAACCATTCTCTTATTGCAAGAACCTAGAGGAGAAATACTACAAAATTCCTCAAGTGCCTAAAAATGATGAAGGCCCATCAACACCATACATTGATCCAGCCACTCTCACTTCAACTTCTGCGACAAAGAAACCCACCACTCCCAACATCCCCACCATCTCTGATATCAAATTCATCATCCAGGACAATGGTTGTGCAAAATTATACAATTCCAAAAAGTGATTTTGTGGTAGGAGAGTTACCACAATCTCCCAGATCATGAGGATGACCATAATCAAATGAAGCCTCCACATCCCAAATACCTACTAAAGGATATTCCAACTTTAGAAGTTGGGGATACCTCGACTGAGAAGTAATAGAGGATGACCCATCCCATCTCCTATACCAAGAAAATAGACTGATAGTTGATCTACCAATGGATGACAAAAGCAAAGGTTTGCAAATGATGCTCACAATGGGCTATGAAAAAAACCATAAATTTGGGAAGAACGAAAAATGGGCTTCTAATACCCATCATCCTAGAGAAAAAAATGAGAAATATTGGCCTTGGATTTACCCCTCTGAGTATAACCATATGCGGCTGAAATCCCCCAGTTAAGAAGGTTAAAACTCCTTAGCAATCAGCAACCAAACTTTGCTTACCCGTATCTATAGGTCGAGTCATAGACAACTTCACATTTGACATAACTGACATCTGTAGTAGTAGTGATGACGAAGATCCCATAACCAACCTACCCATGCTCTTCAAGGACACCACCCTTCTCATGATTAGTACTATTTCATTTGAGTCCACTGACCATCAAAACCATGAAATCTACCTAGTTTACCCCCAACTCATCGATTATGACCAACAAGGACCACCAATTCTTGACACATTAAAAAATGATGAGATGCTCTCAAAATTCATGGGATTGTGGGATAATATTCCATGTGGGGATCATAAAGCGGGATTCATCATCAAGCTAGATACACATGCATATTATGAAGAAACAATTGAATCCCTCAATCGCAAAAGAAAAAAACTAAGAATAATCTCTATGTCCTTGAGTGAAAACCACACTGTGGCACTCTCTGACCCAAAAATAGTAAAAATAAAGGATGCATCCGATGGTGAAAACCTCTCTGAGGTGCCTGAGGATGGGGGATTCAATCTTCCTCTAAGAGCTCTCCATTAGAAAAAATTAGTGGTCCTAGCCAAAAAATGCAACCTAGTCAACTTGGGAATAGAAGAAATCCCACACATTACATTCTATGCTAAGTCATTAGTATCAAAAGAGAAAGAGCTCCTATCTGCCTTTTTGAGAGAAAGAAAATTTAACTTTGTATGGAGCTATGTAGACATGCTTGGGCTTGATCTAGAGATTGTGGTCCATCACCTAACAGTCTACCCTCAAGAAAAGCTAGTCAAACAAAAATTGAGAAAAATGCATCATCAAATCGCCCTGCTAGTCAAAATGGAATTGAAGAAGATACTTGACATAGGATTCATATGACCAATTGACTACCCTGAGTGGGTATCTAATCTGGTTCATGTTTCGAAACCTAATGGGGGCACCCAAATCTACACATATTTCAGAGATCTAAACAAAGCATGTTCGAAAGATGATTTTACATTGCCCAACATTCACATGACTGTAGACATGATAGCAAGACATGAAATTCTTTCTTTGATGGATGGTTTCTCTAGGTACAACCAAATAATGATTGCTAAAGAAGACCAACACAAAACAACCTTCACTTGTCCATGGGGGCCCTACTGCTAGAACATGATTCCATTCAACCTAAAGAACACTAGAGCCACATACCAAAGAGCTATGACATTAATCTTCCATGAGATGATCCATAAAACTTTTGAAGATTATCTTGATGACATACTAGCAAAATACAAAAAGAGGAGAGATCAGATAGCAACCTTGAGTGCTATTTTTGATAGGTTGGAGGAGTACAAGGTCTGTTTAAATCCAAAGAAGTGTGTCTTCGGCTTACAATCATGAAATATATTGGGCTACATAGTGTTAATGAGGGGTATTGAAATAGATCTTTCAAAGGTAAAAGCAATACTTGAGATGGAAGCACCCAAAACATTGAAACAATTGAGAGGCCTCCAAGGTAGACTTTAGTCCATCCATAGATTCATAGCACAATTGGAAGATAAAAAAACCCATATTCTCACCTACTTCACAAGGGAGTAGCATACAAGTGGGATGACAAGTGTGAGGAAGCCTTCAACAAAATCAAAGAATATCTGCTCACTCCACTGGTTCTCATGTCGCTAATCCCAAGAAAGCCACTAATTCTCTATGTGTTAGTAACAATAGTAGCCCTCGGTGCTCATATAGCTCAACACGATGAAAATGGGATAGAGAGGGCCATTTATTACATCAGTTGCACAATGTTCGAGCATGATTTGCACTACTCATTCATAAAAAAATCCTGTCTAACAGTAGTGTTTGCTTCACAAAAATTAAAACATTACATGTTAGCACACAAAATAAAAATCATCACAAAAATTGACCCCCTCAACTACCTATTACCAAAGGCAATGCTCATAGGAAGGATGACCAAGTGAGTCATGATACTATCAGAATATTACATTGAATATGTGGAACGAAAATAAATCAAAGTTCAAGTAATCACAAATTAGCTTGCAGAAGCACCCATGTACTCAAAGAATCCACTCATATCAGAGCTTCCAGATGAATCCATCTTCAATCTTAGCATAGTTGACCACTAGAAACTCTACTTTGATGGTTCCTACACGTAGCATGGATCAAGAGTTGGTGTCTTCTTCATCACCCCACAGGGGGACTGTATACCTAGATCCTACAAATTAGCATTTCCCCTGCACTAATAACATTCAGAATGTGAGGCTTTAACCATAGGTCTCAGAATAGTAGTGCAATGGCACATCATGGCCCTTGGAGTATATGGAGACCCCCAGTTGATAATAAATCAAGTGAATGGTGAATACCAAACTAAGGATGGTAAACCAACTCCATACAAAAAGTTGGTAGAGAGCCTCAAAGAATCATTCATTGATATCACATTTGAGAAAATTCCCAGAGCAAACAATATAGTAGTAGACGCTATGGCAATGATTAGATCCCTACTGGACATCCCTCGCAACATCCCAAAACATGAATTCTTGGTAGAGCAGCTTCTCGTACCCGCATTCATGGTACCAGAATTAGAATATGTGTGTGAAATCATTGGCCCTGGTGATCCCTGGTACCATGACATTTATACCTACCTGCAAATAGGGGTCCTACCTGCTAACTTACCCTCAAGCCTAAAATGAACCTTTGTTAAGAAAGAATTCTAGTTCATGATCCTATGAAATAGTCTTTACCATAGGAGCATAGAAGGAACCCTACTATGTTGTTTAAATGGTAAGGAGGCATTGACCACTTTAACTAAGGTGCATAACGGTATTTGTAGTTCACACTCAAGTGGAATGACCCTCGCCAAGAAATTGCTGAGGATGTGGTATTATTGGCCTACAATGGAAAGAGAAGCACATAACTATGTCAAAAGGTGCCTACAATGTCAGTAGCATGGGGACCTCATCCATGCTTCAGCTCAAGAAATTCATCCCATCATCACACCATGGCCCTTTTTGTAGTGGGGGCTCGATCTCATCAACAAAATTACTCCAACCTCATCCAGTGGCCATAAGTTCGTCATCACCACCATGGAGTACTTCACTAAGTGGGTAGAAGCCATACCAATGATATATATAACCAGGAAACAAATATAAAAATTCATCCTAAACTATCTAATATGTCGCTAGGGTGTCCCACAGGCCATTATCTTTGATAATGGGACACCATTCAAGAATCAAGGTGTCCGCGACTTATGTGAGAAATTCCAAATCCAACATCGCTTCTCCACCCCATACTATCCCCAATGCAATGGCCAAGAAGAAGCTACCAATAAAACCATTCTAAAAATCCTCAAAAAGATAGTCAATGACATAGGTCGTGATTGGAATCTATAGCTAAATCCTGCCCTCTGGGCTATCAAATCAGCATTTGCACACCAACAGGTGCCACACCCTTCTCCCTGGTCTATGGATCAAAGGCAGTATTACCCATTGTGATTGAGCTCTAGTCACTGAGAATATCACTACGTAACCTCATCACGAATGAAGAATACCGAGTATCAAGATTGAATGAGCTGAAGTTGCTAGATGAGTGATGTATAGAAGCATTGAACCATTTGTAGGTCTATCAGAATTGACTCAAGAAGAGCTATAAAAAGAAGGTCAGAGGCAGGATTTTCCAGGTTGAAGAACTTGTGCTAAAAGAGAATCCAAAGAACGTCCCTAATTCAGATAGCAATGGAAAATTTCAACCTAACTGGTTAGGACCATTTTTCATCACAACAAATTACAAGTTTGGGGCATATCAGTTGTCAACACTGAAAGGCAAGCCTCTGCAAGAGCCCATGAACAACTCCAATCTCAAAAAGTTTTATGCCTAAATTTTGCAAGGTATAAAACAAAAAAATTAAAAAACATTAGAAAATGTCCTAAAAAAATAGTCATCCTAATGTAAACCCGACAAATAGGCATCTTGGTGACCACAAAAAAATGATCAAAAATAGTAAAGAGAAAAATTGTCCTTTGGTGAAAACCACTTCGGTGGCACTTTGGGCAAGTACCTTGGTGAAAACATGGTGAACAGGCACCTTGTGTAAATAAGAACTTTCCATCCACCAAGATCTTTGTGACTCATTCTACATCATCTACCCATCAAGCTTCCACCATCCATCACCCATCCTTTCGGCATTCACATCATAGCTTGGTCTTGTGTTCATGTCATGATCCCTCCTTGTACTACTTAGCCCATTCTCAAGGTCAGTTTGTCCTGCCTTCACTGGAGTGGTCTATTACATCAAGCTATGGGCATGTTCTCATCAGATCAGATTCATGTATGTTCTTGAGGTCTCTAGAAATCAGAAAATGCAAAAATCTTCAGAAAATTAGAAAATCCAAAAAACATTCTGAAAATCAGAAATATCCAAAAAACATTCATAAATTTGGAAAATCCAAAAACATCTTAAAAATCAAAAAATCCAAAAACATCAAAAAAATCATAAAATCCAAAAACATCAGAAAATCCAAAAATCCAAAAACATCCAAATCATATCAAAAATCCAAAAACGGGTCAAAAAGTCAAAAACCAGAGTCATCTTTTTGAACTACGGGTCTCTGAGCCTTGAACATAGGTAAGGTTGATCTTTGATCATCCCTTGAGACAATTAGGTTAGTCCTTTAGGAGTCTATCATAATAAACTGGCAATCCATTTGTTCACATCTCATCAAATAATCGAGTGAATGTCAGTCAAACTATGTGGTCTTTGCATGTATAACGTAGGAAAGGATAATCTGTTGATCAGCCCCCAAGACCCCTAGGATAGGTCTTTAGGTTATTCTCTTGTTCAAAATCTCAGAAAACACAAAAGCATTGAAAATTTTAGAAAGAAAAATAATTGAAACATCTCAAAAATACCAAAAATAGCCTCAAAACATTTCAAAAAACTCCAAAAACATCCAAATATTTGAAAAATCCATCTGCCTCATCTTTCTTTCACCCACAATAAGCATCACTCATAATAAACAATCGTCATCCTCAACCTTTGGTAAAACAATCAGAAAAAAGTCTGGTAGATTGAAAGTGAAAACTCAAAACGTGAAAGTCTAAGGTTTAGGTCAGTATGTAAATGAGTTGGTCAAATTTTCGTGTCAATAACCTATCATCCAATCAGTCCCAAATCAATCATCTAAGAACATCATGTCCTAGGATGTATCCTTCCTACAATGAGAATTATTTATTGGAAAGAACACTTTTGGATAAATGAAACGATGTGCCGCCATCCACTAACATGTCCTAGGATGTATCCTTCCTACAATGGGCATTATCTATTGGAAATCATTTCAGTTCTTATCTTTAAAAGACAAATTTCCTTTTGGTTAGTGGTATTGAAGAACATTAGCTTGTTTTTTTACTTTATCTTTGTCTTTTGACTTATCTCTTTGTGCTCATTCCAATGACCTCTCGATGATGTCCAAACAAAATGATTTAGAGAGATAGGAATGGGACAATGATCATTATCTTTTTATTTTTTGCACTTGTTGGATGTTCTTGTAATATAACCTAGATGATGCATGTTTTATTTGGGTGTAGGGAGGATGTTTTAGGTATCTTGTTGACCACATAGGAAGGCTTGCCTTTCTATGTTTTGGTCTTGATGGAGCTTTCAAAATTTTCTCCTTGTTTGCCACTCATGACCTCCCTTATGCCGTTGGTCTTTCTTGGTGTTGAAAATTTTGAAGGGCTAGGGTTTTAGCCTTGTCTTCATATTAAACCCTAGTGTTTGTTTTTTGCCTTGGTTGAGGTTCTATTTGGACGTTACCTTTTTGAAGGGTCTTAAAATGACTTGTGCCCCATCATTCCGTCTAGACGTTGGCCCCTTTGGTTTCTAATTTTCGCAGCCTTTCATAAGTTTTTATTGTTTCCTAAGTCTAGGTTGACCCCGTGCTCTGTCATTTTAAAACAACTTATGTTGTTGTTTTCCGTCCACCTAGTGGTGTCCCCTTTCCTTTTAATAAATTTTTTATTTTGTAGAAGGTTGAATTTAGAGCTACCGTTGATCCATTTGCTGAAGCTATCAACAGTGCCCGCTATCCCATGATCAGGATTTATGGGATCGCGATATCGCGGGCGGGTGCCACATGCCCTTACTAAAGGATGAAACCTACGCGACCATTGATGTGCTATCTTTTCAAGATCGACGATGCCCACCATCCCACGATTAGGAATTATGGGATCATGATATCACGGGTGGCTACCGCATGTCTCATCCGATGAGGCTTAAGGAGTGAAGGAAGCGTTCGCCGGTTTTCCATATATTAAGGGATCGATTACTAATGCGTTTTTAAGATGCACGTGTTTTATTTCAACGCAAATGTTATAACTTCGAGGGAAAATTTTCTTGACAGTTAAAGGAAAGGACGATGACAAGTTTGAAGGAGCAGGATATCTGATGAGAAAAATCAACGGTGCCCACCATCCCACAATGGTAAATTGAAGGATTGCGATATCACAGGCAACTACAATGTGGCATTGCTTCGTGGTGTATGACACAGTGGTCCCCTTACTGCCGTGTTGATGATTATGTTAGCCTATTTTGAAGATGGTCGTCGATGTTTTGATCAAACTGGAGGATCAACGACTAAAATTTACATATGTATCAAGTATGGTTGGAGCCATTCGTGCAACCCGCGAGTGAGATTTAATGGAATATGAGACATCTACTAGCGAGATTTGATCAACATAAAATAAATTTACTTATCTTATTTGTATCACAAGGCATCCAGTTATTTTGTGAAAATAGTTTCAGAGTCGAAGGTGAAATTGCGAGCAGCTGCAGTTAGAATTTGTAGTTTGTGCGAGAAGAGCCATAAGTTGATTTTCTCTGCTTCCCAGTCATTCTACATTTAAATTTGGGAAGGGGGGTTTACTATGCTTGTCACTGAGCTCATCAAAATCTTTTGTTAGAGCCATAGTTTAATCATAAATTGTGAGGAATTGAAATATTTTTACTCTGTAATTTCCTATCTCTGTTTAGTCATAGCCACTTGAAGTGTAACATTGTATCGAAGCCCTAGTTTGTCTAAGATGGTGCCACCCAAGCAACACTCTGGCCACATTGAATATTTGAAAAGATACTTGTACGATGATTTCTTGGATCAATTTTTGTTATCAACAAATGACAGAAGGAAAGGTGTAGTGTTGATGCGAGGAAAAATATTAGAGGAGGGGTTGGTGTGTAATAGTTCCAACATTGTTGATGCTAGGGTTCCACTCACCAGCTTAGAAATGTTTAGATTATGGTATGGACAGAGGAATTTTCCTCACCCTTTTTCAAATGGATGGATGTATGACATGGGAAAGCTAGTTGTACCAAATATGTTCCCTGATGTGGACTTACTTAGGGCAGTGGCTATGAGATATGACCCCATCACATGGGTAATTAGAGATAATGATGGAGGGGTGCTATTAGAAATTAACAAAGATGTTATCCAATAGACTTTTGATTTGAGTGAGCCGAGTGATGACTTGGTTCCTATTAATCTTGAGGAAATGAAACAAAAGTATGCAAAACTGAAATCTTTTTTTAGGGTTAAGCTGCTTCCACCTCATCTGGTTAAGGCAGGAGGTTCACAATTTCATATCAACCCTAGTGATTAGGAACCTTTTAGATTGAATTGTTTTGCAAAGCCTTTCCTGGCTAATTTCTATTCATTATGTCAGCTTTTAGGTTTCAATCCTTGTGTAGTAATTCCTATTGCATACATGTTCATGGGGGTGCAAATACAACACCCTAACTTCTTTGTAACGTATGAATTTGCTTCTTTCCTGGCTGAGAGGATAGATGAAGGGTTGTCAAAGCTGCAAAAAGGTGATACAGGTACTCAATTCTTTTGGTATTCTATGCTGATGCATATGTTTCTATTTACGAATGCTGATTTATTTGCTGAGAAGATGAACTTAAGGCAATCAGTTGATAGAGAAAGATTGACAGTACAGATATGGGCTGTAGATTTTTCCTATAATAAGGAAAACACCAGTTATGTGCAATTTGATAAAAAAAAATTTCTAGATTAAGGGCTAGATTGATGGTAAATGTACCTAGGATCCCTGAGGAAGTACATGATTTCCTTAGGCCGAAGGAGAGGAAGCTAGAATTGAGGGTTTTATATAACTGGGGTGACATTATCCCATACCCAGTCAGCACTGTCTTGAGAATATATGGATTTCAGGGAGCCCCTCACATTCTGCCATACAATGTGCCACCAAGAATAGGGTTTGCGGATGTTATGTGGCAGATGGGTTGTGTTCATGAAGACAACCTTACCGGAAAGGGGAAGGGAACATTATTCCCTGATTATATAGTAGTATCTAACTTTACATTTTCAAAGGGAGGCTGGACACATTTTGATAAATTCTTTGTTGATTACCATTTGAGATGTGGTCTAAGGCGAAAACATGATCCTGAAGGTTTCTTTGCTCTTTTCAGACAAAGAATAAAAGGTGGCAAGTTTGCACATGAGTTCAATTTCCCTGAGGACCTTATCAGAAATGAATTTGATTTAAATAAGCAGGAATTGAACAAGGAGAAATGGATAGCTTATAGTAAGCTACTGGATATTGTGCATGAAATAGATTTGAAGTATGATCCATTGATGGAATTCACTCCATACCATAAGAAAATTGATTTTCTAATGAAGAACTTCAAGGAGATTATGGACACCTTGACAACCAAAAAGATAAATTTAAGGCTAAGCCTGGGTAAGCAAGGAAAAAGTGATAGGCCAATTGAAACAAGGTCAATATATCAGCCTACAAAAAGGCGACCTATCTATAGGAGGAAAAGGGATACTAGCAATGATGAGGAAGAAGTAGAAAGAAAGGGGAAGCAAATAATGAAGGTGCCTCCATGACCAGGTCCAAAATTCAGAGTACCCGGGGTAGTCAAGATCATTGAAATAAAATCTTCACCAAAGCGTAGTCCCCTATCACCACCATCTGAATCAAGCCCTAAGAGGCAAATAACTGATCACCCACATGAGAATTTGATAGATGAAATTATTGTTACTGATCAAGACATGCAGGTTGGTATGATTTCCCCTCCTAGGTTAGCTAAATTGGTTCTATCCAATTTGGATATGAAAGGTAAAACTGCACAAGATGCAAGAATGGAAGCTTGCAAGGAGTTCTTAGATGAAAATGCATTTGTAAAGACTCCTGTATTCTTGCAATTGGCATGGAGAATGAAATTTGAAGAGTATCAAAATAAATGCAAGGAGAGAAGAGAAATAAGGCCTGACAGGTCAAATCAGGAAAATGATGAAGAAGTAAAAGTTGAACTAATGGAAGAGTTCAAGAACATCACTCTTGAAGAAGAAAGACAACTATTGAGTCAGGCTAGTTTTTTTATTTTTCCTAAATGGGACATCACAGATGTAGTGGCTTTTAATGCCATTATGAAGTCCAAGAATCCTTTTCAAGATTCTGAAGAAGAAGTTAAGGCAACATTGCAAAACTCTTCCTTCAGTGAGGAATATGAGACCTTGACAATTTGGGCATTGGCTCCACAAGGGAGAAAACCAAATATTTTTGATATTAATCCAAATTTCAAAGGAGGATTAATAATAAAGAGGGTTTTAGAGAATTCAACCACCGAGGCCACTAATTAAATTGTGAATGTGGCCAAGTTGGCCCAAAAAATTGCTGAAAGGGAGGAGGCTGAAAGGAAGGGCCTAATGGAAAAGTATAACATTTTGATTGAAGAATATAGTAAAATGCAACAGAGGAATGTTGAGCTACAAACTGAAGTGGAAAGGTTCAAGTATAGACATATTGGGGAAACATCTAGTACTCCAGGAACTAACACATTACCTCCCACTACAGGGTCAATGCCTCCTGCTTCTCCAAATGTTTCTACACCAGGGTCCCCCATTCAAAATCTTGCTCTCACCCCTCCTCTAGAACAAATTGATGAAGAAACAGAGTGCTCTGTCGATCCAACAAAGAGGCAACTCATACAAAAAATTGATGAATTACAGACATCATTAAGGGTAAAAGAGGAGGGTTTTCTTTTAAAGGAAAAAGAAATTGTTACTATTGTTTTGGAGCACTAAAATGAAAGGGTATATAATAAATTTCCCTATATACATTCTTTGTATTCTTTGTTGTTAGAAACAATAAAGAATATTGATAGGGATCAGGAGATAGTGATTCCAATAATTGAAAATTGGATCCCTAGGGCCAATGATCTAGATATTATGAATAAAGCCTCAAGGTATGATATAAATGACAAGCCCTAATCATTGAAGCCTACTCATATATTAGTAAAATCATTGAAAGGTTTTCAGACCTTACTAGATGATTTAAGTAGGAAGATTAGGGAGTTGGTAAAGAATTTCAATGATTGGGGTAATGCACTATTACCTGATATAATTGATGAGAAGGGGGAAATCAGAACACTCCAACAATGGAAGGATGAAGAGAGTAAGGTCATAAATAATCAAATTGAAGTAATTTGTGATGACTCAGATTATGATTTGTTGGTGAATTTTATGGATAAGATTATTGGTACCGGCTCATTTTTTGAATCTTTTGAAAGAGATGGTAATCAGGTAGTGGTAAAGTATATGCCTTATAGTACAAAGGTAAGTGATGTGATTAATTTTAACTGGCCAACTGATGAAGAATACCAGAGGTGGGTGGCTAAGTATTTGAATGATGATGAGTAAAAAGAGTGGGTTACCGATAGGTGGCAAATCAGATGTTGTGGTTACAACGTTTCCAGTTTTGTGTTGATGACTTTCTTGGCATGGGTTTCACATGGTTTTTTTTATTGCATCAACCTTCCTCCACTGGCATGATGAACGAGAATATGCTCCAGGATGATTGTTGTTGTAACAATTTTTGGAATATTATCAGGGGCCCCAATCGGTTGGTGACATTTGTACTTTCTGGCTTGATGCTTGTTTTCTCCTTCATTTTCTATAAAAAGGATTTCAAGGCAAGAAGTACGGGTTAGCAAGGTAGAGAATTTTGATCGAGTCTAGGTGAAGTTGTAGAGCAGATTGTAAAATCATATGTTTCTAGAGAGAAATGCAATTGAGATTTCTGAGTCATTTTGTAATAGGTTTTGAGTTCATGAGGATTTAATGTTGCATAACAGTACTAGCATTTGAATTGAAATGATAAATTCAAGCTCATGTCTCTCCATTGTATGCGCATATCTAAACTTTGAATAAAATAACTAAGGGTTGTTTCATTCATCTCACTGTTATGGTATGCATGATTCTATTGTAGCTATTAATTCAAGGAATTATTTAAAATGCTTCAATAGGATTATAGGCAGATATGTTCTATATAAGGATTTGATAAGTAGTATTGAGTTAGAATACATACTGATGAAATTGTAATGCAATATTGTCAGGGACCTTATATGTCATGTATTTCATCTGTTATAAACCTTTAAATTCTTATAAATTTGAATCTCGAATGGATATATGGCACTAATCTAGGTTGCATTCATTCGTGTGATTTAGTATTAGTGTGTCTTTGCCTGGAGCTTGCTACAGATTGCAAATCAATGACTATTTTATATATTATGGATTGTGTTTTAGTCATCCCATGCTCCATATAGTTGATATTGTTGAAGAATAGCTGATTCTATTCAATATTATCTTATTGTGTTGAGCTATGAAGTGGGATTATCTGTTATTATTTATGTTGTTTAGGATAATGGTGCAGAGGTTGTAAACACATTAAGGGATCCCCCTCCCAGGTCTTCTAGAGCCTGAAGTGTAGGAGGTTATTTTAAAGTCTTCGTCAATTGGTCTAGGTCCTTTGACTTGCCCTCTATTGGACTTGGCAATTCCATAGGTAGATTAGAAGACCAACCTGGTTAATAGCATAAAAAGTAACCAATAGGTCTAATATGTTTAAAATATCTGAATTTCATTTTAAATGAGGTTTCATATGTCAGGTGTGAACATGAGTAATCCTATCTAATTGTCAAGTCAAAGTCCATCACATTGAGTGCAATGTCATCCTGGTTCTTTATACCTTGATGCATCGTGCTTATGTGTGTTATCAAACATAAGGTAAGTGGCCCTTTTAAAATCCCAATTCCTGATAAGAAAATCATCCATTTCTCATCATCATCTCTAATAAAGTTGACTTGTTGAATCTTCTTGTCATCATCACATTTCTTCTTTCTTATTTTCCATGCTAACATCATGTCATGATCAAGTAATCATCATCACCAACGCATCCATCTTGTATCCACAAAGCATTAGAATATTGCATGTCATATCATATCATATAAGAAACACTAATCATCTCACATGCATGTTCATCATCATAATATAGATCTGTTAGTCTAAGCATCTCATAAAACCATACATTTGCATAAAACATCCATTGCATAATCATATAGGCATCATCACATCATATCATCATTTAAGTTGTTTGGGATAATATAGATTGGTTATTCTAAGCATCTTATAACCATCTCATTTGCATCATCATCATAACCATCCATACATCCATCTTCGACCTCTATCACAAGATCAACCCTCAAATTGAATCTTTTTGCTTGATCTCTCAAGGGGGCAATGTACCAATATACTTCTTTCCGCTAGGGCATTCGAAAAAATTAGAATTTTTTTGAATTTTGATCGCAATAAGTTTATTCTTTGAACCAGCATAGCAAGTGCATTGCTTCAAAGAGGGGAAAAATGTAGAAATGGAAAATATCCTGATCAACTAACTTTGACTCTTCTTTAATCACCCCTCTATTAACCATTTAATTAATCCATCTATATTCCTATTTTAATCAAATCAATCAAATTTTCTTAATTAAATCATAAATCAATCGTATTTAATTAACTTCTAAATTTCTTCATTTAATTAAACTAGTAACATCATCCCCTTTGGTTAAATAAATCAAAATATTTATTTAACTAGGTCTAAATCATTTTCCATCTCCTTTTGATTTATTTTAATCCATAAATCTAAATCAAATGGTTCAAATCACCTAACCTCCTCTTATTCAATAAAATCATGATTAAATATAATCTTAATTCATGTCACATCCTCAAGCTTTTCCCACTTGCACAAATAAATCAATTTAATTCATCATTTTCTCTCAACAAAGCATAAAGGTGGAATATTCCTCCATTTTAAATCTCCCTCCAAATGGGTTGAGTCCTTCCAACAAGGCATTTATTTCATCTTGCAAGTCCTTTGCATTGAGCCAAGTGGCCATTACTCCATTTGACTCTTCATCCACCTTGTCATTTCACTATTTCAAATTTCAAGTTTATACATTTATGGGAACATTCATCAAAATGTGCACATCTTTCATCCATCCATCTCTTGACAAGTGGCACCTTGCCATTGGTTGAAAATTAGTCCCACATTGCTTTGTTTTGGGAATTTCTCCAACGTGCCATTCTATAAATAAGAGGCTTCTTTCCTCATTTCATCATCCACAATTCAGAGAAAAGTTACTCTCTTCATATTGAGAGCTAATTTTTTCCACTTCATAGCACAACAATATTCATCATTTGGCTTGTCAAAGGATTGGGAAAGGGTCACTTTTTACATCAAAGTGACACCAATCCACTATAAAATAGGTATACATTATGCTTCTTTTATGCTTTCAATTAGCTGGTTTTGTTTTTTTTTTTATGAGGCATGATGTATTATTTCAAAGGGATGTTGGATGTTTGTTTTTCTTTAAAACACTAACCATGCTAACATGTGCGTGTTATAGTTTTAAATTTTTTTTATATTTTCACATCCTTAGGAAGAACTTATGCAAATTGAGAAGAATCAAACTTGGGAACTTGTTCCTAGACCTGAAAGCAAAAGTATTATTGGAACTAGGTGGGTATTCAGAAACAAGATGAATGAGAATGGAGAAGTGGTAAGAAACAAGGTAAGGCTTGTGTGTAAGGGCTATGAATGAGTTGAAGGAATAGATTTTGAGGAGACATGTTCCCCAATTTCTATAATGGAAGCAATCAAGATGTCATTTGGAATTTACAATGCATAAGGATTTTAAAGTGTATCAAATGGACGTGAACTTTACTTTCTTGAGTGAAGAATTGGAAGGATTTTAGTTGTTAGATAAACCTAATATGGTCCATATATTTAAGAATTCATTGTATGGATTGAAGAAATATCCTAGACCTTGGTATGCAAGGTTTGATAGATACTTGATATAGCAAGGATTGAATAAGGGCACCATAGATAGTAATCTCTACTTTAAATTTGAAGAATATTGAATCTTGATAGTGGTTGTGTATGTTGATGACATAAGTTTTGGAGGGAAAAAATCTATGTGCAAGAAGTTCGTAGAAGAGATGCAAAAGGAGTTTGGGATGTCTATGCTTGGGGAGATGAATTTATTCCTTGGGATACAAATCAATCAAATAGATAAAGGCATATTGATTTCACAATCAAAGTATGTTAAAAAAATGTTGAAGATATTTGGAATGGAATGAAGGAGCAAAAAGATCTCTCCAAGATAAACACCTATTACAAGGGAGATGCAAAAGAAAAACACAACAAAATATGCTCATAAAATATAGAGCTCAATATTGCCAAAATGTAAAAGAGTTATTTTACAAAGAAAAGATTACAACCTTATAGGTAAAAAACCTAAAAAGGAAAACCCTAGGCATGCACATAATAATTAATAAAATAATTAATTATTATGCACCTAAACTTAGCTTAAGTGAAAAAGAGATACAAGGTAACTTAATTAATTAACCAGATATTGTTTAATTAATCAAGTAAAAACCAATTACTCTAACACCCCCCTTAAGCTAGACTTAGGGAGAAGCTAAAACCTAGAAGAAGCTACAGAAAGCAAAGAACAATGGGTCCTGACAACAAGGCCAGATTAGGTACCCAAGTACAAGGAAATCTCTATGAAATGGAGAAAAAGGAGAAAACCCAATGGGAAAAAACTCCTCTCCAAAAAGAGATAGAAGAACATGCTGAAAGAAACATGAAGGAAGGAAGGCCTCATGAAGACCCCCCAAGGACAACTTCCTTCACCCCAAGCATAGAATACAACTGAAGATAGTGTGGAGAGGTAAAAGGCTTTGTGAAGATGTTAGCAACCTACTTGACAGTGGGAATATACTCCAAGATGAGAGAACCATCTTGAATCAACTGTCTGATGAAATGCATATGAAGCTCAATGTGCTTCATCTGCTGATGCTCCACCGGGTTATGAGAAATGTGTATAGCACTCTGATTGTCACACCAAAGAATAGTGGGACTATCAGGAGGAAAACCAAACTTAGTCATCAACTGGTGAAGCCATAATATCTCCTGACTAGCGAGCACAACAACTCGATACTCAGCCTCTGTAGATGATAATGCATGAGCAGTCTGCTTCTTGTAAGACCATGTGATAGGACCAGAGCCAAGATAGAAAACAAAGCCAGAAGTAGACTTCTAATCATTGACATCACCAGCCCAATTTGAGTCAGTGTATCCAATAATGTGAGGATCCCCTAATGTGTAGTGAATTCCATAAGAAAGGGTGCCATGAATGTACCTCAAAATATGTTTGGCAGCTTGCTAGTGACTCTCATGAGGATCATGGGAGAATCGAGAGACAAGGCCAACCACAAAGGAAAGATCAAGATGAGTGTGAGTTAGGTACAACAAACTACCAACCAACTGCCTGTAAAGTGTAGAATCTACAGAAGGAGTGGGGCAAGTAGGAGTCAAAACAACCCCTAACTGAAAAGGTGTGGGGGTAAGCTTGCAATCAAGCATGCCAAAGCACTGAAGCATATCAAGAGCATACTTCTATTAGTAAATGGAGATCCCATCAAAATACTGAATCACCTGAAGACTAGGAAAATAGTGCAGAAGACCGAGATCTATCATCTCAAACTGCTCCATCAAAGCTCGCTGAGCATGTTGAATCATAGAGGATGATCTACCTGTGATGAGGAGATCATCAACATATAGCACAAGAATCAGGATCTCACCCTCAAGATTCTGAATGTAGACTGTAGGATCATAATGACAGTGCGTGAAATGAGTGGAGAGCAAAAAGGAGTCCATCTTCTCACACCAAGCCCGAGGGGCCTGTTTGAGACCATATAATGAACGTCTAAGTCTGCAAACCAAAAAAGCATCCTAAAAAAATCCCTGAGGCTACTCATATAGATCTCCTCTTATAGGTCACCATGCAAGAACACACTCTTCACATCCATTTGATAAATGGACCAGACCCTAGAAGTTGCAAATGATAGTACAAAGCGAATAGAATTCATCTTGGCGATAGGGGAAAATGTCTCAGAGTAATCAATAGCCTCAACCTACGAGAAAACCTTCGCAACAAGACGTGCTTTGTACTTATCCATAGAACCATCAACAACATACTTGGTGCCATACAACCATCTGTACTGAACCATCTTTATGCTCTTAGGAAGAGGATAGAGATCCCAAGTACTATTCCTCATCAAAGAAGAATACTCCTCCTCCATAGCACTATCCCACTTAGGGTGACTTGTCACCTCAGAAAACTTCTGAGGATCCTTTGAAAGAGGATGACTCAAAATACTAGAACCCACAATATGAGAATGGGTGTGACGAGTGTCTAAAGGATCACATGCCATAGATCCTGCTGCCTCAATAATAAAGCGAGCCCATTTGGGCATCTGAGGTGGACCAAGTGGAGGTGGAGATGGGGGATCATCAACATCCTCATCAAAATCATCCTCAACATAATCCTGAAGAGCTACAGTGTGAGGAATAGGTAGTGAAGTAGACACTGGAGACAAGGTATCCACTACGGGAAGGCGCTCATGAAATTGGACATCCCGTCAAAACAGGACCTCTCTGGAATCAAGATCAAACAACATGTACGCCTTAACATCCTCATAGTAGCTGACAAAAATGATGGGTCAACTCTTCCGCTCCATGGCTCTCCTCTGAGCATCAGGAATAAAGGCCCATGCCTCACTACCAAATACTCAAAATGATGAAACATCAGGCTTGTCATGAGACCAAGCCTCCTTAGGAGTCATATGTCGAATCGCCTTGTGAGGCATCTGATTCTGAATCTAATTAGCACAATTAACTGCCTCAGCCCAAAAGGATGGATCCATGGACCTAGACTGAATCATACAGTTCACCATCTCCCATAAAGTCTTGTTCTTTCTCTTAGCGACACCATTCTGCTGAGGGGTGTAGGGAACAATAAATTGATGCTACAAACCATGCTCAGTGCAAAAATCTTTGAAAGCCTGATTCACATACTCCCCCCCATTATCTATACGTATCCACTGAATAGAAAGGTGAGACTACTTCTCTACATTGAATGTCTTGAAGATTCAAAAGGAATCAAAGACATCAGACTTGTACTTAAGAAAGTACACCCATGTGCGTCTAGAGAAGTCATCAATGAATGTGAGTACATACTTGGCCCCAGAAAAAGGAGTGGGAAATGACATGAGGTCACTATGAATCAACTCCAAGGGTGCCAAAGCATGAGTGGCACTTCGCTTTGGAAAGGGATCCTTGTGATGCTTGCCAAGCACACAACCATGAGAAACATCGTCTGTGCAAGAAATCTATGGAAGACCAAGAACAAGTGCCTGTGTACTCATCTGCTGAAGATATCTATAATTGACATGGCCCAAAAACTCATGCCAAAGCTTACTCACTGAATCTGCATGTGGAATAAGAGAGGAGCCTGTACCCTCAGAAGGCTCAAATCCATCAAATCTGTAAAGACGAGATGCGGTATCAACATACCCAGTAGCCACAACCAAATGAGAGTCATGGAGGTTCCAAATAACCACATGATGTGGTGAGAACTCAATTGTCTTACCAAAGCCAGAATGGAAAGTCTGATAAATGGAAATGAGGTTTGTCGAGATGTCAGGAACAACTGGAACATCCTGTAGAGTACCCCCATCCAAAGAGACAGAACCTGAACCCAAGACTAAAAGCTGTGTAGAGTCACCCACTGCAATCTATGAAGTACCACAAGAGGCAAGAGAAGTGACCAACTGTTGAGTGTGATTCATATGGTGAGAAGCACTAGAATCTAAAATACAAGTGGACCCAGAGGTCGATGTTCGAGTAGTGAGAGCATAACCTTTCCTTGTGGAAGGAGAAGATGACTGAGGTGAGGAGATGTGATGCTGCTGCATGGCTTCCTCTAAAGCCTCTAATCATTTCCAACACCTAGAAACTGGATGTCCTTCCTTGCCACAGAAGCTGCAAGTGTCTCCTGATTTCTTCTTAGTCTTGGAGGAAGACTCACCAGACTTCAAAGATTTCCCCTATTTTGGATTAAGTGGTGGTTTGAAATCAGACTTAGGAGGTGGTTTGGAGGAATGCTCATTGCCTCCAGAATCTTTCTTGGGCTTCGGTTTCTACTTCTATTTCTCCTTAGATGAATGAGCAACCAATGCTTTGTTCTTTGATCCTGAGAGCATATCAATCTAAGAAAGGTGTGATTGCTCATGAGACAAATTCTCACAAAACACATCAAAGGTAGGCATGGTAAAATGAGCACCCAGGCCATCCATGGTGGAATAGAATGAAGAAGCAAATATCTGAAATAGACCATGAAGCTTCGAAAGGATCAAGTAAATGCACTCTGTGTCTGACTTATTCTTGCCACAACCCTGTAAAATAGAGCGGATGGTTTTGAACTTGGTCAAAAAATCCTCAATAGTGGGAAATGATTTAGGTAACAGTGAAGTTAGCTCTGCCTCAATCTATAATGCTCAGAACTCATTAATGGTCCCAAAAAGTGTCTCAAACTTCAACCAAATGGCTCGAGGAGTGAGCAAAGTATCAAGGTGAAATAGAAGGCTGTCTGAAATGTGCAGAGATAGCAAACCCATAGCTTCATCCATATTGTTCATGTGCTGAAGAATCTCAAAAAGACACTGCAACTAAGGTTGAACCTCATCTAGACAAGACCACAACCCTCGTGACCTGAGAAGCCTCATCATGCGAGACTTCCAGGTGTGATAGTTGTGTGATGTGAGAACTCAACTAAGGAGTCTGCCATGAAACCCTGCACTTGTACCTGTACCTGCTAGTGTTTTTTATTATTATGTGATCTTTCAGAATAGATAGAAGATGTAGAATGATTTGATTGTTTTGAGAGTTTTTGGTGTTTGGGATTTCTGATATAAATTGTCAAAAGCAAGAAAAAAAACCCCCCCACAAAAGAGAAACCCAAACCCTAGTACAAACTGAGAAAGAGGAAGTAATGCATAAGCAAAAAAGCTTCAAAAAAAATTCTCATGTACCTAAATAAAATTCTGAAAACAAGGTCACATAGCTAAATAGAGCAGGCTGAGAGCTTTCCAATGCCTATTCATTTTTGAAAAATGGAGTTCGTTTGCACCTTTTATGGCCTCAAAAGTGTTGAAAGAAGACCCCACTTTGACTGGAAAAAAATATATTCAAACAACAAATCTAGAAAAAAATACTAGTAGCATGATGTTCGGCATGGAATTATCTTTCCAATGGTATCTCGTTTGAAAAAAAGGGAGACCGTTTGCCCATTTTATACACAATTTTGTGAAGCCTCCTAAAAAAGAACAATTCGGCCTCCTTTAAGCCCTGGGGGATAAAAAAAATAAGCCCTTGGTCTGCTGAGGGACCAGGGGGTTAGCAGAAGGTGGAGGGCCAAAGTCAGTGAGCCCGGAGCTCGGCGAGAGGGTAGTCGGAGCTCGGGCGGCAGCCGAGAGGGTGGCGAGTTGGGCAGCGACGAGCTGGTCGACAGCAAGAGGTCAGGCGGCGGTTGAAGAAACCCAGCGGCAGTGAGCTCAAGTGGAGGTGACGACGGTGGGAGCTCGGGCGGTGGCTGGAGTAACCTGGGAGGTTAGTCACGATGGTGGGAGCTTGGACGACGGCCAGAGAAACCCAGGAGGTCGGCGGCGACGGTGGGAGCTCAGGCGGTGGCTGAAGAACCAGGGAGGTTGGCGCCGATGGTGGGAGCTTAGGCGGTGGCCGGAGAACCAGGGAGGCGCTGCGATGGGCAGCTGGAGAAACCAAGGTCGGCAGATGACGGTGGGAGCTCGGGTGGCGGCCAGAGAAACCTGAGAGGTCGGCGGCAGTTGGCGAAACTAGAGGCGCAGCGGCCAGAGAAACCCAGGAGGTCAGCGGCAGCCAACAAAACCAAAGGCGCGACGACCAGAGAAACCAAAGGCGTGGCAGCCGGAAAGCTAGGGCGCCGACGGCCAGAAAAAATAGGGGTGCGGCAGACGAGAAGAGTACTGCCACCTGTAGTACTTTTAGGTCCGGCGGTACCATGCGTACCATGGGTGCAAACCTAGAAAATTTCAAAAAAAAAAATTTAAAAGGAACCCTTTTATGCACCTAAAGTTAGCTTAAGTGAAAAAGAGATACAAGGTAACTTAATTAATTAACCAGATATTGTTTAATTAATCAAGTAAAAACCAATTACTCTAACATGGAAGACTCCAGACTAGTATGTACCCCTATGGTTACTGGTTGCAAATTGAGTAAGGATGATGAATATTCAAATGGTGATAAGAGAAAGTATAGATCTATAATTGGTAGACTGTTATACCTAACTATTACTAGACTAGATATCATTCATGTAGTTTGTCTTGTGGCTAGATTTCAAGAAGAACCTAAAGAGACATATGTTGTAGTAGTGAATAATTTTTAGATATTTGAAGGGCACTCTAGATTATGGCTTGTGGTATCCAAAGTATAATGATTTCACATTGAGTGCTTGCACAGATGTAGATTGGGTTGGCTATGTGGATGACAAGATTCAAAGTACAAGTGGTGGTGCATTCTTTCGTGGATGTAGATTGGTATAATGGATATGTAAGAAATGAGATTATGTTTCTTTATCTACTATAGAAGTTGATTATATTGCAGAAACATATTATTGCACACAAGTATTGTGGGTGAGACAAACATTGAAGCATATCAAAGTGGTGTATGATGAGTAGCCTATTTCTATCTTTTGTGATAATACAAGTGCAATCAACATTTTAAGGAATCTTGTGATGCATTAAAAAACAAAGCATATATCAATTAGGTATCACTTTTTGAGAGAGAAGGTTGTGGAGAATGAATTAAAGCTTGAATATGTACCTAGAAAGGATCAAATTGCTGACATATTTACTAAGGCTCTTCCTAAGTATACTTTTGAGTATCTTTAGGAGATGTTGGGGGTTATTTCCCCTCTTACTTTGAACTAGATTCATATGAAGATGCATCAATGTAGTGGATCTATTGATTCATTCTTTGTATGGATTGATGTTGGTGGCTACCTCTTAGGGGGAGTAGGTAGTGACATTGTTGCAATATGGAATATATGTTGTCATTATACAAATGTTGTTGAGTTGATTGGTGTATACCTCTAAGGGAGTGTATTTAGAGCAATTGCAAGTATCTTGGTCCTATTTCAAAGGGGGAGAACAATGCAAAATATTTTATCATTTTTCATTGATGTCAAAGGGGGAGAGAAAGAGAGTAATGGGTATGTGTAGGATCATCATGGAAAAAATAGGCTCTTAAGTGGCAATGAAAATTCAAAAAATCAGAGTTAGGCAACTTGACATTAAAATTTGAATAAGTTATCTATATTATTTCAAAAATATGTAAGAATATCTAATCTATAGAAAATTGAATTTAGTTTCTAAACTACTAGGTGTATTTAAAAAAGAAATAAATCTATTTGATGAAAATTTGAAATTTCAATGCAATAGTACTTAAATTTTAGGGAAAAAATAAGTAGGTGTCTGTTTGACCACCCTAACCACAATAAAATGACAATATTTTTTTTATAATTTTTTAGATATAAGTAGAGGACACATGTCCCAATGTGATGCATATTTTTTTGTAATTTTTTTCCAAGTAAATAATTAATTATGAATTTTTTATTACAACTTTTAAAAAATATAAAAACTTGTATGTCTGACCACCTTAACTTGGTCAAAACTTCATGATTTTTTTTTTTTTTAATGCTATAGTATGTGAAGCATAGAATGTGATGCATGTTTTAGATTCAAAAAATGTGATACTATTTGAGGGTGTGTGCAGGATCATCGTGCAAAAAAGGCCCTTAAGTGGCAAAAATTTAGAAAAATCGTTAGGCAACTTGATGTAAATATTTGAATAAGTTATCTATATTATTTCAAAAATATGTAAGAATAGAATTTGTAGAAAATTGAATGTAGTTTCTAAAATACTAGGTTTATTTAAAAATAAATAAAATCTATTTAGTGAAAATTTGAAATTTCAATGCAAGTACTTAAATTTCAAGGAAAAAATAAGTGGTGTATGTCCGACCACCCTAACCATAATAAAATGATAATATTTTTGTAATATTTTATATATAAGTAGAGGACTCATGTCCAGATGTGATGCATATTTTTGTAATTGTTTTCCAAGTAAATAATTAATTATGAATTTTTATTACAACTTTTAGAAAATATAAAAACTTCGTCTTCACCACCTTAACTTGGTCAAAACTTCATGAATTTTTTTTTTTAATCCTATAGTATGTGAAGCATAGAATGTGACATGTTTTGGATTAAAAAATATGATACCATTTGAAAGTTATAGATGTTTTTCAATCACCTATCGATCGACTTTAGTTGTAATTCTAATAGAAAATGAATAATAATTATTTATTAAATTCAAATTAAATCATAATTTATATTTTTGGAAAGCTGAGAATCTCCTCTAAAAACCCTTTTCGTTTCATTAATTTTGGGTGAAAAAAAGTCGTCAGCCACATACCCTCATAATATTGCCACTTTTTGGCGCACCATGATCCTGCACATACCCTTGAAAGCTATAGATGTTTTTCAATTAGCCTATCAATCAAGACTTTAGTTGTAATTCAAATAGAAAATTAATAATAATAATTTATTAAATTCAAAGTAAAGAATAATTTATATTGGTGGAAAGATGAGAATATTCTTTAAAAACCCTTTTCGTTTCATCAATTTTGGGTTAAAAAAAGTCATCATCCACATGGGCCATCATATCACTTACATATTTCCACTTTTTGGCACATCATGATCCTACACATACCCTCATATGAAAAATTCTATTCATATAGAGGATGAGAGATGTCATATAAAAGAGAAAAAATTGATTGGGGGAGAGAAAAAGAGATTTTTGCAAGGGATGTTATGTATGTTGTCTTTGATGGTTTTTCACATCTTGTGTGTCCATCAATGACAAAGGGGGAGATTGTTGCAAGTGTGAAGGTGTTGTCGTTGATGTCAAAAAGCTTGTGTTGTCATTGGTGATAGTTGTGCAGTGATTGAGAGAGATTGTTGCTTTGATTAGTTGCATTATATTGTCATCTATTAAGTTATTGGTGTTAACCTCTAGTGTCACTTTGATAAGATTATGTTCATGATTGTGGTAGTGATAAAAATATTGAGGTTATTTAGAAAATTGATGAAATAAGGAAACAAGGCATTATAGAGGTATTTTGGTTTGTAGAGGTGTTATGGTTTTTCTTCGCATGTATTCCAGGTTTAAAATTTGCTTGTGTAGTTTAGATATGTTTGATAGAGGTGTTTAGAGTTTCTATATCCAAAATTTTGGCTTTTTAGTTGATGATCAAAGGAAGTTAAATGTTCACCAATGTGTGAACTAGTTTCATAATGTTTCTTATAGAGGTGTTTTTGAGAAATGTTTTTGCTTCACATTTCTCCATAGTTTTTCTTTAGTTCTTTTTATTTTTATGGTATATTGATGGTGTTGACCTCTTTCCTATGTCAAGAGTATTCATGATTTGGTGCTCTGAAAGGTGGTCTTTTAGAGTTGTAGTGTATTCTAAATGTAAAAGTTGTGTACATTTTGATGGTATGAAATTTTGTGAAGGAGTTTGTGTTAGAAACATAACAGAAAACAACTGAGAGGGGGGGGGTTAATCAGTTGTCACAGAAATTTAAACTTATTAAACTTATTAATCCTTATTCTCAAATCTGATTAATAACCATGAAAGCATAAATCATCAACACATTAGAAATACACATAACACCAAGATTTTTTATGTGGAAACCCTGTTAGGGGAAAAACCAAGGTGGAGGTTAGTCCACAAGATTATACCATGTTAAACATATAAAGAAGAATAAATGGGGAATGCACATGCATTTAGGCATACTGCCTAGAGCTCACTACTCAAATACAACAAGGCTTACTACCAAAAGTAAGACACACTATCTTATGAAACATTTGGATTACATCTGTAGGATTTTGAACTGAGAAAATAGCATATGATAATGCCTGATTACAGTTCCATTTAAGCACATAAAAACTTCTTCACACTCTGCTCACTCTTCATCACATTTTGCTTCTACCTTTGAATGATTAGGACATTATTCAAACATCTCATACACGCATGCCTTCAAATGGAATAAATAATCACTTATATATATCCACAATAAGAGATTACATCACTACATGTCAGCTTCAACAAAATAATAAACATATGCAAATTGTCGGCCCGAAACAATAAATAATTTTCAATGTCAATCGACCAATGTCATCCACAACATAATGAATACCTAAAACAAAATCCTCGAGCATGAAACACCTTCAAAAATTATTCCTTGAAGATCGACAACACACTACCATCAACTTGTCGGCCATGAATATTAAAAACATGAACACACAAGAGAAAATCACCAATCACGAGCACAAAGATCAATGTAGACATGCAACATAGATAGAGCACAATCTAGAAACATCCACAAACACCATGAATCACCAAAGAAACATCTGCAACAACTAAAATTACTAGAATCGTATTATCTTCATTTAGGAACACCAATTGAAGCAACATAATGACTGTTAGAACACAATTTCTCATAACTCAATCAAATCTTCATGTAGATCTTTGAAACATAACATGGATAAACTAGATATACTCAACAAAAAACCCTTTAATCAACAACCTTTGATCATCAACGTATTGAGCTAACCAACAGATTGAACTTCACTACATCACTGACAACCCGCAACTCATTTTATTATAATTTTCTTAATATCCTCAACATATACAACCTTAAAGAAATTAATGCCAATAGTGTTGATATAAATGACGACCACATATCAACAATATCCAACAATCTCCCCCTTTTGAATTGATTGCAATACATGATGCAAAAAACACCATCAACACAACTACCTTTTAGCACTTACTCCCACTTAGGTTCTGACTCTTTTCTCCTCAACTCTTTCTCATGACTCTTCTCCCCACAAAGTTTTTCACATGAATCTTCTCCCCCTTTGACATCAATGACAAAGATACACACACGCTCAGAACCACAATGTACTGAGCTAACCAACAGACTGAACTTCACTGCATCATTGACAACCAACAACTCATTTTATTACAATTTTCTCAATATCTTTGACATATACAACCTTAAAGACATTAATTCCAATAGTGTTGACATCAATGACAACCACATATCAGAAACATCCAACAATTTGATGGATTTCAGGATGGTAGAGGAATATTCTAGATAATTATGAAGCATGGTGTGTGGTTTGCAAGTTGTCTTTTATTTGAGGAAGCATGCAATTTAAAGTTTACAGGTGTTTGCACAAGTAATACCCGACCTAGTGCTTGCACTACATTCAAAGATATTTAAGTGTGTCACCAAAAAGTGTATACCTTGCTTGATATAGGAATAATTGATGATAAATTGGAATTAATGAGGCCTTGATTTGGTATTGTGAGGTGTTTTTCACATCCACACTAGGTCTTGGACACTTGCAAACTGAATAAAATGCATTTAACTATGACAAGTGTAAAGGTGTTGTAAAGTGTTGTAAAATACTTTCATGCCTCTCTAGACTTAATGGACCTATCTTTCCCTAATTCAATGTTGCAAAATGTATTTAATTACATTATCACATCAATCTAGAAGGCTTGAAAAATAAACTTATTGTTAATCTAGTGTTGTAATGTGTGTTACACATTCACATTGGATGTTTCTCCTTTTTAGGCTATGTGGGCCTCATTTTAATGATGTAAAGTGTATTTAATCACACTTTCACATTGAAATTTGTGTCCCAAGCCATAATTTATCTTTACATCATCATTCATAGGCCCCATATTGTACATCCCAAGGCATAATTTGATCAAATACCTAACTAAATCAACATAAGAACTAAAAATTTTCATTCCCCAACATTCCAACTGTCAAAAGGGCCCCTTTGGGACTAAGTCACTCATCTGGGTGAATGAGTCCCTGCTAGGTGGGACTAAGTCACCCAACATGGCGACTTAGTCCAATTTGGCCTATTTTCAAGGTTTGAGCGAGAAATTTTGGAATTTAATTTTTATTTTCTTTCATGTTGGCCTTAGTGATCCAATTAATAGGAAAATAAGGTGAATTTCCTATCAATACAAGCCTCTAAATCCTAATGCATAATCATCTCAACCTAATAATCATTCATAATGTTCTTAAGTCAAGCAAGTTAGGGTTTTAGCATTCAAAGTCATCAAGATAGTTTCCAAGTACATTCAAGGGAAGATTCTTCAACTAGTGCTACATAAAATAAAGATCAAGCATCATGGAAAGCTATTAACTCCATTGTTTCATGACTCATCACATTCTTTCTTCATTTTGGTTTAATTACCTAAAAAGGGGTTTGACCAAGACAAACTCCCATGCCTTGACATCCAACATTTATTTCTCTCTTTGTGTGATTTGGAGGTCTTGTTTGCAGATTTGTCCAAGAAAAAGATTAGAAAAGTTGTCATCAAAGTGTTAAAGCCCTTAAAGGTTGTCAAAGCCCTAAAAAGTCTTGGAGAACACCTATAGGTTCAATTTTGTAGTTTCAGATCTAGGAAATTACTAGGAGCAGAAGTGTAGGTCGAGGTCTACAGATTCACCTTTCAAATCTTCAGAAAAGAAAAAGTGGAAACTTCCCCTAATTGTGGTGATAGTCCCATTGTGCATATTTTTTAGAGATCTTTGCAGATTCAGACACCCATTTGGTTGAAATAGGCCCTGTTGCAGTTTTCCAAGATTTTTCTAAAACTAGACTAAGTTGTCGAGTTTGGAACAAGTGTCTTGCCAAGCTTAAAAATCAATATTTCTTGAATTTTAGAGTTGCTTCAAGTCCGCAACACACTTCTAGGTGCATACCCTTTGTTTCACAATCCTCTATTTAGTTTCGTTTCCATTTCTAGGTCATTTATCACATGTTTGCATATCACAATGTGTTTTCAAGCACTTCATATTTCTTAGATTTAGCATCAATAAATCACCTTTCATTTTTAGTTTATTACATTAGTACATTACATTTAAGCATATTACATCCCTTTCACATTAATACTAAATGTAGACATTGTCCATTTTGGCCCATCTCTCTCCTTTAAGGTGAAAAACTCTAGAAATGTGAGAGAGCATTAGGGTGCTAAAATCTTTGTCCACATTAAGCATTAATGAAAGTGTAGTGTGGAATTTGAGAGTTAAATTGGGTCCCAAATAAGTTTTGTATTGGTCAATTTTCATTCCTCCCCACCGCGAGAATGCTTAGTGCCAACTTATTTTGAGCTTGTAAAGAGTAAGGTGAGTATAGCTGACATGGAGATGTTTTTTCAAGTTGCAGATGGTATAAATGCAAGGAGAATTAATGTGATATGGTGTGGTCTACAAGATGTTTCTAGAAATCAAGAAGTGTGAATGTGATTGTGCATTAGTATTAGTGTAGGTTTGACCAACTTGGCATGCTAGCACTAATTGTAAAGATGGTTTGTTATTTGTGGAAGTGTGGTGTAGTGTGTCAATGTAGATTTGGGTCCTAGTTAACCCTTGGTTTGGTTTTCCTTCACTTCTTTCCACCATGGAATTTTTTTATGTTGACCTATTTGGTGATTATATGTTTGAGGTGTGTATGTTTCATTGAGGCCAACCTAAACAAGGTCGTTTGAGGTCATGGAGGATATATAATCAAGGCTAATTGTTGGAGAAGTATGTGGTGTGTTGTTTGATGCAAAATTATGTGGGTGTGATCAATTTTTGTGATCTTAGTGTGAGCTTAAACACCTAAGGATATCATAAGTAGTGAGAAAAAGGTGTCTACATTCACAATGTACTTTAAGTTGCTAGAGGCAGTGAGCCAAAGGTTGCATATGGTGTAGAGTTGTTATAGTGGATCTTCCTATTACTCTAAGGTAGTGAACCTCCTTATAATAGTCTTCTTCTATTCTCTTCCATTCTAGGTCCAGTGAGTCCTTTGGTCAGTGAGCCCTTGACAATGATCCATTCTTTTCTTCTAGGTAGTGAGCCCTTCCAATAGTGAGCCTTTTGTGATCAGTGTTGTTATTCATATATATGTTTTGTGAAAACCATATTTTCCTATTATTTTTATCTTTATGTATCCTCATACCAAGAATCTAATTTTCACTACTTAAGTCATTCATCTTAAACTCCTTAGAAATTTAATCTTTCAAATGGATGACTTATACATGATGGGACCTTCTATCAACATATCGTCAACATACATGAGGAAATAATTATCATACCTTTGAAAGTAGTCACACTGATCATCCTCAAATCTACTAAAACCAAAACTCATCAAGATAAAATCAAACTTCTTGTACCAACACTTTGATACTTGTTTCAAACCATATACTAGTTCTCTCAACCTAAAAATAATATTCTTCTTTTCTCTTTCCTCAAAACCTTTTGGTTGTTGCACCTATAAATGTCCTTTGAGAGATCATTATGTAGGAAGGTTTTTTTACATATAATTATTCTAACTCCAAATTGAGGCTACCAACAAGAGCTAAAAAAACTCTAATAGTACTTCAAAATATAATAGGTGAAAAAAATCATCAAAATCAACAATAGAATTTTTTGCATACCCCTTGACTACCAATCAAGCTTTATACCTCTCCAAATTGTCATGTATGTCCCTTTTTAGTTTGAAGACCCATTTTTTCCTAATAGATTTCTTCCCCTTAGGCAATAACACAAGCTCCAATATCTTCTTTTCTAGAGCTTCCATCTCCTCTTCTATGAAAAATCTCCAATTGCTTGCACATTTAGCTTGATAAGTCTCATTATATGAACTAGGTCCACCAATATCACTTAGTAATGTATAAGAATAGTTACAAGTGGGAGAGTACATTTTAGATGGTTTGAATAATTTAGTGGATCTCCTTACAAGGGGTAACATATTGTGGACATGAAAAAAGTAACCCTTCTACTTTTTCTTCCTGTTTAGGCTCTCCTTTTGATTTTAGCTTGATTTTTCCTTGATTTAGTGTTGTAATGTGGTCAACACATTCACATTAGGTCTTGGGCCCTTGTGAATCATTAAGAACTTTATATGATGTCTTGTAAAAGTGTTGTGAAATATTGTAACACAGTTTCACACTCTTCTAGAATCTTATTAATATTTAATTCACCTAAACAACCTCTTTTTATCACATATCAAGCCTTATTTCAAAGTGTTGTAAAGTTTTGTAACAAATTTTCACACTTTTCTAGGCTTGTCATCACTAATTTGACCCTTTCTTATGTTTAAATGACCCCTTAATGCACTTATAGGCCATACTTAAGTGTGTTTCAAAGAATAATCTCATTAAACATTAATTAATGCACTTTAATTCCCAACACCCATTAAAATTTCCCTAGTAGGACCAAGTCGCCACTTGGGGTGACTTAGTCCCACTTGACTAAAAAATCAAAATTATTTCAAAATCCTTGTGGGATATTATCTTCTAGACCTTGAGGTCAACCTGTGATGTGGTATTTTTGGGAAATTTTGTATAATCATGATTAAATATAGTGTTTTCCTCTCATTTTCATCTTCTAATCTCATAATTCATTCACTTAATCATTCAAGTAATCATCAAGCAATCAAGTGATTTAGCATTCAAGCACTTTGGAACCATTACTTGCATATCTTCAGATTTTTACATCAAAGTTTTGGTGAGTTGTAGCATTGCATGTTGTTCATTCACCATTCTCTTTTTATTTCATTTCATTTTAAAAGGTTTAATTACCAAATCAAAGTTTGACCAAGACAAACCCCTATTCACTAACCCTTAACCCTTTTTCTCCTCTTTGCATGTGTGTTTTGTAGGTCTTTTATGTAGATTTTTCAAAGAGAAAGGTGTTAAAAGGTTTCATCAATCCATCAAAATCGTTCAAAGTAAAAAGAACCCTAAAATAAGCTTGGAGATCTCCTATAGACCAGATTCTATAGATTCAGATCTGGAAACTTATCAAGAACATAAGTGTAGATTGAAGAATACAGATTCCTATCCAAAATTTCTCAAGATTCACCTGTGGATTTAGTCATCATCTATGGTGAATTAGTCCCATTGCCAAGCCTGATTTTTTTTTTGTAGTTCTAGATACCCTTTTGGTTGAAACTTATATTGGCAAAATTTCCCCCAAATAGGACTAAGTTGCCCAGCTTGGCGTATGTGTCCTAGTTGGCTTCAAAAATGATTCATGTAGGATTACAAAGCCTCTCTACATCACATTCTAGTTTCCAAGTCCACCTCTTCGGTCTCATTCATTTTTGTTATAGTTTGTTTGCATTTCTAGGTCATTTTGCATATCACATTGTGTTTTCAAACATCTTGCATTTCATTGGTTTTGCATTAATAATCAATATATTTTATTAGTTTATTGCATTTAGGACATTACATTTAGGGATATTTCATTCATATTTTCCTTAGTCTTGAGTGGGGACATTGCAAGTTTTGGCATACCTATATCCTTTTAGGTGAAAAACCCTAGAAGTGTTAAAGAGCCTTGTGGTGCCATAATCTTTGTCCACACATATCACCATGTGGGTCATTTTTTACAATTCATCTTGTTAATTTTCATCTTGTACCTATAGATTATCATCATAAATTTCCACCTCAACTGGAATAATTTATTTACTTTGTTGTTCTTTACCTCTTTGTGTTGACTTTTCATTATAATAAGCATCTCAACTAACTATAACCTTGAGGATAGAAATATCCCACAACCTATACCCCTTTGTACCATCTACATATCCAAGAAAATATATTTGATAGAATTCACATATTATTTTATTTGTATTCTCTTTAGGAATATGAGCATAAACATCAAAACTAAATAAATGATGAAAGGAATTGAAACAACAAAAAATAGGTGGGTTATGAGAGAGGAATGGGGGTTCACCAAAATGATAGTATAGATAGACCTATTTTCCTTTTTTTAATTAGGAAATGAGATCCCCACAAATAATTGACTAACAAACCTTAGGTGAATCAAGTCAATGTGAGAATCTTCATATTTCCTTATGACTAAAGGATGGGGGTCAAGGTCAAACAACACTTTGTGGAGAAAAAATAAATATAGAAAATCAACTCCAAAAATATTTGTAGAACCATAAAACCAAATGCAGATATGAGAAGGGAAGAGATGTGTTTACTAGTCACCAAAAGTGGGTTTTTGAAGGATGATTGGGACTCATTCGCCCATGGGAAAATGGGTCTTTTCTTAGGTTTTTTTGGTAACTTTTGGGAGCCTTTGACATAGATCTATAACTTCTGATTTGTCTAAGTTTTAGTGTCAAAAAATTTAAAAGATCAGATCTGTAGGTTAGATTATATGATTTGATGACAACTTTTACAACTTTGATGTAACTTCATAAATCTTGCTCTTCAAAAGGTCTTCAATCCTTCTTCAACCTAAATTTGCAATCACACACACAAGAGAGATTTTTTGTTTTGTTTTTGGGTGAATGGGGTTTTCCTTGGTCAAACCCCATTTTGGTAATCACGCCTTGAATTGAAATAATGCATGAAAGATGGAATAAAGAATGAACAAATCTATTTTACTACTCAACAAACCCTTGAATGAAACCTTGATAATGGGTATCTTAGTAGGCCTAAAAATTGCATGAAATGGCTTAATTATATGTGAATCTTGACACTTGAATAATTCTTTGAAGGCTTTAACTTGATCTTGAAACCTACATCACAATGTTAGCTCCAAAAACATGCAAGATGAAAGAAGACTTTGACATGATTAATGTATCTTGATCTCTATAATAATTATCTGATATATCTTCTCTTCGATACTCTTGATCATTAACTTTATCTCTTGTGAAAATATGAGCTTGAAAGTGCTCGAGTTATCTTGAAAATCTAGGTGAAACTTAGTGAAATGACCTTGTATAATTTATAGGTATGTATCCTTAATTTCTCAAAATTCAAATATCACAAGCTGACATTGAATTATAGATTTTAAAATGTTAAAATACCACCAAAAACATAATTTAAATTTAGGTCCAAAGGTCTAGGGAGGACCCATTCACCCATGGGAAAATGGGTCCCAAGTCCCTATTCCTGGAACACACATTGCTCAAGGTAAAGTGTTATGTTTAAGCATTAATTATTGTCAGGCTTCCTCTTTCGAAAATGTGATTTATTAGGCTTGTAAATGAATAAAGGGGCTTATTAAGGCCTAATTAAGCTCAATTTAATTAAGAGGGCCCAAATAAGTGTGAAAATGTAAAGGGATATGTGGACACTGGAAATGGATGCTTCACTCCCTTGTCCACACAAAATGGGGACATGAGGAAAGGGATCCAATTTCATGATATCCACGGTCAAGGATACCTTAGAGATCTCAACAAAATGAAGGCTGTGAGAGATCTGACTATAAGGAATCCTCAGAGATGATGGAGACAAGAAATGGGTTCACCACCAAGTGTAAACTTGGAAAATACAACATGATTGAAAACACAATGTGATATGAAAACTAATACTAAATGACCTAAGAATGTAAGTAAAATGTAACAAAAAGTTGTGAAACTAGAAATGTGCACCTGGGAAAATGGAGAAGGAACAATGGAGGTTTGTATCACTGAAAATTTTGATGTTGAAGCTCACAAGGACTCATATGCTAGGTTGGACGAATTAGTCCAATTTCAAGAAAAATGTGTCGGAACAGGTTTCAACCAAAAGGGTACTCAGATCTGCAAAAATCCTATTTAGGCTTGGGCAGCAAGACTCATTTTTCAATAGTGGTAAATCAGTCCACTTTTGCTTTTCTATAAATTTTGAAGTGGATTCTATAGCTCTCGGTCTGCTCTACTCTTCTCGATTGGTTTTCAGATCTGAAACTACCAAATTCAACCTATAGTACTTCTCCAAGACTTGTTTGCAACTTTAACAACTTTAAATTGTTTTGAAAAATTGATGAAAACTTTTCCAATCTTTCTCTTTGAAAAATTTGCAACCTAGACCTAAAAATCACATGTAAAGAGAGGGAAAAATGTTGGGTTAGTGAATAGGGGCTTGCCTTGGTCAAACCCCATTTTTGGTAATTAAACCCTTGAAATGAAATTAGATAGAATGGAGAATGGAGAATGAAAAAATAATGATGTTGCAACTCACCAAACCCTAGCAATAAGGTTCTACAAACATATAAGTATTGGCTCCAATGGATGAGGAATTGGACTTTCGCTTGATGTTGATAGATCTTGAATGCAATGTTTGCTCGAATAACATAATCCTACATCACAAATGTTAGCTCTAAAACAATATGATGCATAAAATATTTGACATGATAAATGACACTTGAAGAATGCTCTTGATTGCTTGATAATCTACCCTTGAAATGCCTTGAATGCTCTTGTGAATGATAAAATTCTCTTGTGAACTATATGCATCAATGCTTGAATGCTTGATTGGGTACAATGAAATGAGAGAAAGAACCTTTTATTTATACTCAATTATGTAATAATTTCCAAAATTACAACACTACAGGCTAACCTTAGATCTTGGAGAATAAAAATCCACCAAAATTTTGAATTAAATTTGAATTTTGAGTTAAAGGGGACTCATTTGCCACCTTGGGTGAATGGGTCCTACCTAAGGGGACTCATTCGCCCATAATGGAAAATGAGTCCCACCTTAGGAATTTAAGGTGGGTTTCAAGATTTTGATGTCTTAAATGATATTTGTCTAGATTATTCTCAAAAATACACATAAATAAGGCCCGTGGATGCAAAATGGGGCCAATTAAAGCATAAGAAAGCCCAATTATTAATGACAAACCTAGGAAAGTGTGAAAGCGTATTACAATACTTTACAACACTTTGAAATAAGGCTTGGTAAATGATGAAAAGAAGTTATTTTATTAACAGGGCCCTAGAAAAGTGTGAAAGTATGTCACAATAGTTAAGTAAGGTACCATTTGAATCCTTTTGGTTCACAAGGTCCCAAGACCTAATGTGAATGTGCTATCCACATTACAACATTAAATCAAGGCAATATTAAGCCAAAATCATAAGGAGGGCCCAAACGAGTCAAAGAAGGTAGAATGGTTACTTTTTTGGTGACCACATTTAGCACCCACTTTAGTGAGAGGATGAACCTACTTCAAACTAAAGGAGATGAATATGCATCAAGAGGGGTTCAAATGTACCAATTCTAGCAAGATGGGTGATCACACCTCCAAGATCAGGATCTCATGACAAACTAACATAAGCGCAAAGGAACACACATGAAAATGATATCAAGAACAACAAGGCACAAGCATACAATGCTAAAGTAAAGGAAAGAAAGAATCATATCAAGCTTTGATAGTTTTTCCAACACGATGTGGATCAGATCTAGGTTGTTTGTCTCAAAAATGTATGCTCACTCTGAGGCCACATAATTCTGGCTGTTCGCTAGGTGAGAAGGCCTAAAGGATGAGAAACATACACTCATGGCTTGTATGCACTCACACACACATAGGTGGCTATGGGGAAATTCATTCCTCAAAATGGGCTTCCTACTCAACCATTCCAAAGTTATACCTCTTGATAACTTTAATAAGGTGCCATAAAAAGAAAATGGTCTTTCAAGCTTCATGAGGCAAGTACAACTTCATATGCTTGGAGCTCATGAACAAACACAATGGCTCCACAGGCATGCAAGCTGTGTTATGCAAGGTGGCCATATAAAAAAATAAAAATGCAACATGCAAAGAATGTTCAAAGGAGTCATGCTTAGTTTATGTGAGGTCTTTAACTTAGGGAACATTGTGCCTAATGTCTCCAAGAGAGGAAAAATCAAAGAATAGAAGATTCACAACTTAGGGGATGCAATGTGTTGCATCAAGCCACCAAGACAAATATAATATGCTAAGATAGATCACGCTCATGAAAGACATCACACCCAATGTCATCCACAAAGTGACAAATGCATTGTATGAAGTAAGAAGGCTGCACTAAGAACCAAGAAAAGGGAAAATGCAAAAGAATAATGCCAATGTATGCCCCCACTTTAAAGGAATTTCTAAACACCATGTTGTGAGAAATTACTTTAAAGTAGCAAATGAAAAATGCAAACAAGAAAGAAGACATGAGATCCAACTTGGAAATCCCTATGCCAAGTCATATGTTTCTGAGTAAAGTTGCATCATGCAAGATAAAAAGAAAAGGGAGGGGTTGCCCCCAAAATGAAAACACCAAACACATAAGGGATATATGGATTTGGTGTTAGTATGTTCTTTGCTACAATGTTTTTAGAGAGCTCAGAATTGCCATCATTCCCCAAATACACAAAACTAGAAGAATGACACAAAGAGAGCGAAAACAAAGAAAAAGAAAGAGCCTTTTGGATCAACATGGAAGAGACATAGGGTGTCTCTATGCCTTGCGTCATCCCCAAAAGGAAAACACAAGACAAAGATAAAGGAAAATGAAAGGAAAAGAAAAGATAATGAAAAATATTTTGGGTCAACATGAAGAAGACATGAATTTCTCGATGCCTTGCGTCATCCCCAAAAGGAAAACACAAAAAAGAGAAAGTTAAAATGAAAAGGAAAAGAAAAAGAAATCCTTTTGAGTCAACATGAAGGAGACATGAATATCTCAATGCCTCGCATCATCCCCAAAAGGAAAACACAAGAAAAAGACAAAGATGAGAAAGGAAAAGGAAAAGAAAGCCTTTTGGGTCAACATGAAAGAGACATGAATATCTCAATGCCTTGCAACATCCCCAAAAGGAAAACACAAGAAAGAAAAGGTGAAGGTGATGCACAACATAGAGAATAATGAAGGTACAAATAGAGGAATGTCACACACAGAGAGAACATCAAACAAAACATAATGGGGGATCACATTATGCACATGCAATCACACAAAAGAGAAAGAAAAAATAAAATGCAAAAGACTAGTAAGGAAAATGAGAGTCAATAATCGAGCGAGTCATCCACTTCCCAATCTCAGTTTGTATAGGCAGGAGGTAGATGAAAAACTGAAGGGACAATGACAAATGCATTATTAGGACAAGGCTAATAATTGCTTTTCCCCACTGAGCGTAAGATAAGACTGAGTTGAGACTAGTGATGGGAAAGGTCATGTAATAGTGAGAAGAGAATGTTCTACAACTATTACATGACAAAGAGTAGGACAGTGTGTTATGTGATCACTAGATAGCAATTATTGCCATCAAAGTGATACTTACTCAATATTTCTTTCAATGCATGACACTCATCACTATTATGCCCAAGAACTCAAAGATATGCACAATGTGAAAGTTTTCAATCTTTAGGATATAGAACAAGTCAGTTTATAGGTGGTAATAATATTAATCCTTGGTTGAGAATAATTTGTAATTTTCATTTTCTTTTAGGTGGAGGGCGAGGAGACTTTGGTTTTTCTAACTGATAAGGCCTCTTGCATTTGCTAGATTCACCCTTCTCTTTAATTGAAGGAGGGGGAGTCAAAGTGATCCTCTCATCCATTTCATGGTTATTAATCAAGGGTTGCTCTCTAGGGAGGAGAAATTCTGATCGGGAGGGGAATTGAAGATCACCATACCATCATCACAAAGCCATAGATATTCTCTAGGAGGCTTACTGTTATGAGAGGGATCATGATAGCCCACCCCCTTTGTGTTTTCATTCATTGGTTTTTGCTCTAATAGTTGATGAATTCCATGTTCACTTATTGTGTCACATCCTTTTTTGCTCAAGATGGTGAATCCTTTGCCATATGTTTCTTCGAGGTTGATGGGAATATTTGTTACTTTGTTATCATAAAATGGTTGAGTGCTTTCTTGTCTAGAGGAACTAGGTTTACCTATTGTAGAGAACTTTTGTTAAACTTTTGTTTCAGGATGCAAGTAACCAAACATCTCAAGAGGTGGTATTATAGGAGGATTTAGTTGGTTCATGGATGGATAAAAGGATGCATTAGCTTCAATGTTGTCAAGACAACCATTTAGGAACTTGTTCATGTTGTTATCATCTTCTCTAATGATGTCAACATCACGAGGAGGACATGCATTAGGAGTTGAAGGAGAATGAGTGAGTTCAATGTCATTAGGGCCATTTCCAAAGGCACAACTTGACATATCTACTAAGGATTTTAATGACATCCAAAGCTTATTAAAACACATATCCATGATGCAAATTTTAGATTATGCAATAATGTTGTAAATGCACTTTTGATTTTTAAGCAATGCACAAGATGAGTGAAATTAAACTAGATGCAATGAATTGAATGAAACAAAAAATACACAAACTAAAATAGAGAGATAACAACAACAAAAAAGAAATTAGAAAATGAATATTAAATTCCAGAAAATGCAGTGCAAAATGTGCAAAGGGACTGATTCGCCCAAGGTGGCAAATGAGTCCTAGTACTATTTTTTTTTTTAACTTTTAGAATTTTTGAAATGAATTTTATGAATTTTATGTTTTCTAATGCAAGTCTTAAATGAAATTGCAAAATTTTACTAATTTTGGAGAAATTAAGTGCAATAATACAAGTTAAATGAGCTTTTCACTAATGCAAATTTGGAAACCCTAGAATGCCAATCAACTAATGCAAAAATATATTGCAATGTTAATGCAAGCCAACTCTAGGATGTAAATGAACTCCAAATCAAAATTATGATGTTCAAAAGTCAGGTTCACCAAAATGTGGACACTAGAAATGGATGCTTCACTCCCTTGTCCACACAAAATGGGGATACAAGGGATCCAATCTCATGATATCCACACTCAAGGACACCTTAGAGATATCAACCCAACGAAGGATGTGAAAGATTTGATTGTAAGGAATCCTTGGAGATGATGGAGACAACAAATGGGTTCACCACCAAGTGTAAACTTGGAAAATACAAAATGTTTGAAAACATAGTGTGATATGTATATTAATACTAAATGACCTAAGAATGTAAGTAAAATGTAACAAAAAGTTGTGAAATTGGAAATGTGCACCTAGGAAACTAAGGAAGGTGGAATAGAGGTTTGG
This sequence comes from Sequoia sempervirens, assembly GCA_007258455.2. Taxonomy (NCBI): domain Eukaryota; kingdom Viridiplantae; phylum Streptophyta; class Pinopsida; order Cupressales; family Cupressaceae; genus Sequoia; species Sequoia sempervirens. The sequence continues at coordinate 431,660,811 of VDFB02075321.1, read as the reverse complement.
ATCAATAAAAATTCTGATGTTGAAGATGAGTGGGACTCATACGCCATGCTTGGTGAATCAATCCAATTTTGAGAAAAAATGTGCTGGAATAGGTTTCAGCCAAAAAGGTACTTAGATCTGCAAAGATCCTGATTAGGCTTGGGAAGGAGGACTCATTCGTCAATAGTGGAAAATCAGTCCACTTTTGCTTTTCTGGAAATTCTAAAGTGGATTATATAGCTCTCAGTTTGTTCTACTCTTCTCGATTGGTTTTTAGATCTGAAACTGCCAAATTCAACCTGTAGTATGTCTCCAAGACTTGTTTGCAACTTTGACAACTTTAAATTGCTTTAAAAAATTGATGAAAACTTTTCCAATCTAGCTCTTTGAAAAAAATTGTAAGCTAGACCTTCAAATCACATGTAAAGAGAGGGAAAAATGTTGTGGGATTAGTGAATAGTGGTTTGCCTTGGTCAAACCCCTTTTTGGTAATTAAACCCTTGAAGTGAAATGAAATAGAATGGAGAATGGTGAATGAAAAAATAATGATGTTGCAACTCACCAAAACCTAGCAATAAGGTGCTACAAACAAGTAAGTATTGGCTCCAATGGATGAGGACTTGGAATCTAGCTTGATCTTGATAGATCTTGAATGCAATGTTTGCTTGAATCACACAATCTTACATCATAAATATTAGCTCTAAAAAAACATGATGCATAAAATCTTTGACATGATAAATGACAATTGAAGAATGCTCTTGATTACTTGATAATCTTCCCTTGAAATGCCTTGAATGCTCTTGTGAATGCTCAAATTCTCTTGTGAACTATATGCATGAATGCTTGAATGCTTAATTGGGTAAGATGAAATGAGAGAAAGAACCTTTTATTTATATTCAATCATGCAATAATTCCCAAAAATTACAGCGCTACAGGCCGACTTTAGATCTTGGAGAATAAAAATCCACCAAAATTTTAAATTAAATTTGAATTTTGAGTTAAAGGGGACTCATTTGCCACCTTGGGTGAATGGGTCCTGCCTAAGGGGACTCATTCGCCCATAATGGGGAATGAGTCCCACCCTAGGAATTTAAGGTGGGTTTCAGGATTTTGATGTTTTAAATGATATTTATCAGAATTATTCTCAAAAATACACATAAATAAGGCATGTGGATGCAAAATGAGGCCAATCAAAGCATAAGAAATCTGAATTATTAATGAAAAACATAGGAAAGTGTGAAAGTGTGTTACAAAAATTTACAACACTTTGAAATAAGGCTTGGTAAATGATGAAAAGAGGTTATTATATTAACAAGACCCTAGAAAAGTGTGAAACTATGTCACAACACTTAAGTAAGGTACCATTTGAATCCTTTTAGTTCACAAGGGCCCAAGACCTAATGTGAATGTGCTATCCACATTACAACATCAAATCAAGGAAATATTATTGCAAGATCATAAGGGGGGCCCAAACAAGTCAGAAAAAAGTGGAAGGGTTACTTTTTTGGTGAAAATGTAAAGGTATACTTATTCCTATTAGGTTGAGACTATTTCTATAGTCTATTTTTTCATCAATAGGTCACCCACTACAACTCTTGATAAAAAAATTCATCAAGAATTATGGATAAGTAAACTTATTTATTATTCCTCTAGTGTAGAAGGGCCCAAAAAATTGTGAAAATGTAAAGGGCTACATTCTTGTACACTATAGGAATAATAAATAAGTTTACCTATCCATACTTCTTGATGAATTTTTTTATCGAGAGTTGTAGTGGGTGACCTATTGATGAAAAAATAGGCTATAAAAATAGTCTCAACCTAATATTTCTACTCTAATCTAGTAGTGCTCAACATACATCACTTTCCTATGTAAACAAAATATTATTTTCCAATGATTTTATCTTACAACTTTTCAAGCTTAGTCCACAAGTCATTTGTAGTTTTCTCCTCTACAACATTGAATAGTATGGAATCTACTAGAGATAATTGGATTGTTGCTACCCCTTCTAAGAGATAGGGCACATTTATCCTTCACCAATAAATCTTGAATCTTTAGCTTGCATAAAGAAAAATATTAAACCTTTTCACCTCAAATCTAGTAACTATGCTTCTTGTTATTGTTCACTTATAAAAAAACACAACTTTTGAACTAAAAACCTCTATCTAATACCAACTATAAGAAAAATTATAGTACAAAGTAGAAATAGAAAATCAATAAGCACATATTTAACACTATTTACATAGAAAACTTGGTAGTTATACCCAAAAAAAACCACAAGGAAAGATCTCTCATATTTTTATTTCTCAAAAAAATTGTAATTACAACAATCTTCAAAAAGTAACTGAAAACATGAATTTGAAAGAGTATTAGAAAATTGAATTGTAGAGTCCTTATAAAAAATAAAAAATAAAAATAGAAAGTGTGACTCACACAACTACATGCCGAATATTCATATTCAATGTACTCAATGTTGACTATTCGTCACTAGTGGAATAGCAATAAAATTGACTTCATATTCCAACACCTCAAACCTCTCATTTATAACACACTTAATTTGACCTAACATAATTATAAGATAACATTTATAATTTGTAAATAAGGGTGTCTAGCTTGGTCTCATAATTTTTTAAAATTAAATTCCAAAATAAGAAGCTACCAAAAATCTAAGTAGCTACGTATTTTAACTTTTTCTAGAAATTCTATTTAGAAAATTATGTAAAATATATAAATTAGGTTTAATGTTTAAATTTTTTCTATTAGAAACTAGACACTTTTGTCTATAAAAATCCTTAATTTTATTAAAATATATAGTTTAAATTGAGATCAAATTTTCATTCATTTAGATATCTAGTGTTACTCTACATATTTGATGACATTTTGATGCCAAAATTGACCAAGTATATCATCTATGGGTGTTAAAGATTATGTGTTGAGGCTTAGGTGTAAAACAAAAATTAACAAAAAAGTGTTTCCTCTTATGTGACCATAATTTATATATCCACCTTTATAGTTATCTTAAGTATGAGTTATAATGTTTACAAGGCTTGTAAGGTGTACACCAAACACCAAACCTAAAAATTTGAATACCATTACTTTATTTTCAAAAGCATATTATAAACGAAGGCTAGCTTCGTTAAAATTATTTTTATTCTAGAGAGATGACCTAATAGCAATCATTATCATAGTGTTGAATATGTCTTTGATATGCATGCACATCCCTCTTTATGCAATTTCTATCTTGTTGATATGATTTTGTACTTTTAGGGCAAGGTATTTATTATCCTTGAGAGTATCTTGCAAGAGTTTTTGATATGCTACTAATTGTATATTGTGTGTATGGATAAGAATACTTATCTTGTGGCTTGGGTGACATCAATGACATACTTATAGTATAATTATGGTATATACGAGGTAACACAATTAGATTATTAGCTTGAAGACTATTGGAGGTATTCCCCTTAAATTAACTTATTATTATCAAGTATTTAAGGTTTATTTAATATTGTATTATTCTCTTGTGCAAGTTATTTCATTGCAATTGAAAAATATTTTCATCTAAAAAATGGATGTTAATATAAATATTTCATGTTTTAACAAGGAATGATAGTTATCAAATTTGACACTGCAACCTTATTTTAATAAATAATTATTGATTAATGATCTAACAAAATAGATATCATATAGATAATTTCAATGATTATTTAGAGAGTATGCCCAAATCTAGCTATCCTATGTGTGAGTTACAATGTATATAGTACGTGCAAAGTGTACAACACATCTAACCTAAGAATTTGGATAATATATTTGCATTGTCCAATGAATATTATATAAAAAATATAGCTTCACTAAATATACTTTCATACTTATTGTAATGGTGCTAAAAGTGATGGCCTTGATATAAACTCCATTCCTATGTGATTTCCATCTTCTTGATCTAATTTGCACTTGTTGGGCATGTTGCTAATTAGCCTTGAGAATATCTTGTTAAAAGTGAATTTTTCATCTAAAATATTATGTTAGTATAAATATTTTGAGTGGTAAATTCTCATAGAGAATAATAGTTATTATAGTGGACAATACAATAGTAGGAACCAATAAATGACTGATGGTTAATTGTTTAACAAATGAAAAAACACATTAACAATAATATTAAGCTCCAACAAAGCATTTTTTTGTGGAGATTGCTACCAAAAATTTTAAGATCTTTATGAATAGAAACTACGAGTGCTTAGAAATAAGACACACAAAAATGTATCTAACATGCTTGGGTCTAGTCTAATAGAAACATGAAATGTGTTAGAATTTAAGAAAATAAAGTCTATCCCTAACAAAAAGTTTAAATTAGAACAAATTTTCTAGATAGACAAACATTTACATCCACTTCAAAAAAAACTAATGAATAACATTGAATTAATACAAAATTGCATTATTAAACTAATAAATCCATTGGTTTGGTGAATTTAGAGGGAAACAGTGTTAAAAGACTGCCACAAGGTTAGCTCCAATTTTTAAAATAAGTATAGTGAATGGGTATGGAAAACATTATGCAAAAAATCAAGGGAACGAGGAAAATTATATATGAATAAATTCACCATCTTTCTCACAGAATCCGAAGAGGGGTTGGGTTTGCTCACAAGACCTGATACTATATACCTATGCTCACACAACGTGGACGAAATACAAACTATGAATATACATTTTCAAAAGTGTATATAAATATATAGTCCTTCCACTAAAGCCCTTCGTTTTCTGCACAAACATCTATCGTAACGTTTGCTTGACTAAGCAGAGCCATAGGCGGACCGACTTCCTTAAAATACATTTGAATGGTTGTGGCTTCCAACTCATAGATTTCAAAAAATAAATAAAATATGTTTGAGAGCTTGGCTCAAGCATTTGTCACCGACTTGGGGAACGATTCTCCCGGGTCTCACCTAAACAGCCTGCACATCGTTCGACGTCACCAACTCAAGTTTACAAATAGATCGATTTTACCGATGAGCTATTTTTGCACGCGTACAATATCTTAACTGTCATTTATTATTATCCAAAATAAGTAGTGAATATGATAACTGCATTATCTCCCAGAGGGTCATCAGAAACCTCTATCCATGAAGGACCTTGTTAGACTTGTTTAGAGCCAATCTCCTCCTGCGTCATATTTATATGGGTATGGCTGCTACTGCTACACTAATCTTAGTTATTTACGTGGGCTCTCTGCTATGCGTGGAGGGAAATGGATGTGAGGGGTATGGCGAGTGTGGTCTGAATGGAATCTGTCAAGTGGTGGACAAATCCTCCCGTTGCAGTTGTCCTCCTGGATTCGACTTTGCTGACAAAAACAACCCTTCAAAGGGATGCTTTCAAACCCCATCGCAGCAAACGAAGAATTGCAGTACAAACGGCGGAGAAATGGTGGATGAAGGGCACATAGATTGGTCAGGGAACGATTATGAAACCATAACTTCTATCAGTCAAACTGCGTGCCAACAGGCATGCCTGGACGATTGTTTTTGCACAATAGTTATCCACGCCACTCTCGAGGGCACAGGATACTGTTGGAAGAAAGCGTTGCCTCTCAGAGATGGTCGTGCAAGCAGCACCAGAACAGCTTTTGTCAAATTATCCAAAATTACCTCTTGCTTTTAGTCGAATAATTTCCTTTGAATCAAATTCTAATGAAAGCATCCGAGAGGTTTTCTGAATATGACAACAGTAAGAAGTTTGGGGTTTGCCTTTCTATCATCCTTTTATTCTTTAACATATTTTTTATTTTTTACATTTAAATTTTTTTACAATTTATCTTAATCTAAATGTTGGCAATAAGTCAACCTGAACCGATAATGGACTGGCCAAAGAGGGGCCAGTAGTTCAGTTGGTAGAGCACTCATTTGCTCAAATGAAAGGTCCTAGGTTTGAGTCCTAGTTGATCCAAATGAGCAGCAGTTAACAAGTGGTATCAGAGTCAGGCTAGGAGCGACAAGCTCCAGCAGTGTGGAGGGTGTTGGAAATAAGTCATAGCCAGACTAACGATGGGCTGGCCAAAGAGGGGCCAGTAGCTCAGTCAGTAGAACACTCCAGCAGCAAATGGAAGGTCCTAGGTTCATGTCCTAGCTGGTCCAAATGAACACCAACTCAAAATATAATTCTAATCATTTTTTTTATTGTGTAAGATTGATCGAGTTATCAAGATGTATACACCTATTGCAACTTGAGAGAATATTTATTTAGATACAAATTATAAATTCTAATAGAATTGATTGATCCTTTATTGTATACACCTATTGCAACTTGAGAGAATATTTATTTAGATACAAATTATATTCTAATAGAATTGCACATCATCCTTTATTGCTTCATTTATAGTAATATGTGGGGAAATAAAGTAACTCTACACTAGCATATCTAAATAAATAGTCCATATTATAAACAAATTTTCAAATAAGATGATTACATCATTTTAGTTGTGTTTTCTTATTCTTGAATAATTGATGCTTGATTTTTTTGTACAAGTTATGATAGATGATTGAAGCTCAATTATTTGAATTGATATAGATCTATCTAGAAAGTTTATATTTATTTTGGATGTAGGCATACCTATCATTTGGTCATCATGGTATTGTTTTGTCCTCTATGTATGTGGATGAATAATATTCATAGTATTTAAAAAAGTTATAAAAGGAACAATTAAAAAAAATTAATCAATAGACCAATAGTGTAGGGAAACCTATCTAGGGAAGAAATGCACACCTGAATTCAAGTTTAAGACATAGTAATGATTGTAGAGAGGAGTAAATATGAACATTTGGGACCAACATATGTTGATGACTAATAGGTTTTAGGTTTTTAGTCAACTTGTGCAAAAAATAAGGCAAATTGAATTAATTGGGACATCGCATTTATAATAGGACCAAAAGTGGATTTAGAAAAAGATAAGGGAGGTGTGTACAATTTTCTCTTTTACATTTTACTCCCAATTTACCATACATGTTTTTGGGAAACAAGGTGAAACTATTAGAGTAAAATCTTCTTCAAAGTATATACAAATGTAAAATTAATTTGTTAATCTTGGATTATATAAAATATTATGTTAAGTGTAGATTAAAAAAAAAGAAAATAGTAAGAAAACTATAGTAACACATGATTTATGTGGAGAAAGTGTTCTAGAAGAAAAATCAACTAGAGAAAGATAACAAGTATGTATTAATCATCAATGTACATGATACAATATTAACACTTTACATTCTGATAGCATTCTAATAGCATGTATGTACCTATAAAAATTATATCAAACTACTATCTCATACCTCAAGTATATAGGCAAAGAGATATGCCAAAACCATAAAAAATTTCACCAAATTAATAGATGCCAAAAACATGGCATCATTCAAAAAATTGATGCCAACCTTGAAGAGTATTTTCTTATAAAAGTAAATTCAATAAATGACTTCATATTGACTTAAGATGGGCTTAATCAATGTGTCTCCAAATGAAAATCATAACTACAAAGGATTCGTTGACCCATAACTCCATAATGGCTCATGTTGAATCAAGAATAACACTCTACTTCTCCAACTTGTGGGGGTCCTAAATATAATGATAAGATTCTCCACTTCTCAATCCTAGAGCCTAGAATTATGAGATTGTGGATTAAATCCACCCTTTTGAGGTATATGTGCCTTAGCACTTAACACTTAGTTGGGTGTGGCTATAAGCCGAGTGTCCTAGTCTCCTTTTTGTTTCGGAGCTTGGGCAGATTTCACTTCATGAAAGGTTGTCCCGTCGCAGACATGTGGCGCTCCTGCACTCACCTGTTGTAAATAGCGCCCAACTTTCTTTTGGGGTAGCACCATGGCACCATGTGGTGGTGTCGACACTATTGATACATTAAAAGCAAGCGATTTCAAAGCGGATCCTAGTTCCACGTGGCATCACAACGTGCTTTGAAGGGTGAAGGAATTCTCTTTGTGGGAAAAGGATGTGCCATTGGTTGAGGCTGCCATTACAAGCCAGAAGAAGCACATGTCGACAATTAAAGGCCGTTGAGCATTAAGGTAACACCATTCTTCGGATCTACAGATCACGTATGATGGCACAAAAATATTTCCATGATCTAGTTCTCTTGTCGAGATTTCATGATGGAAAACACACACAAGACAACAGGTGTCTTCGAGATTCTAGGTGTCAAGTTTTATTGACCTTGAGAGTCTCAGCCATGCACGGAAATGATGTTTATTTATTCTGAGATGTTATCTTTGTAAGGGGTTTGGTTTTTCAGATTTAGTGGGTTATGTTAGTTTAATTCTGATCCTAATTTTAGTTCCTCTCTCAGTAGGAATTTATTTAACTATTTTCTGGAGAGAATAGACTGTAGCTTGTAGTTTTGGAATAGAAATAGCAACAGTTTATTGTTTTCATTTCAAATGTCTTAGTAGGTGCCCCTCACGGGAAGGATTGAATTTTTTGTATTGTTTCTTTGGGGCTCTGTAATCTATTCTCCACAACAATGAAGAGGATGTGGTGTTCTATACCAAATTGTGTGAACTTAATATGTGCCTATTAGTTCTAGTTCCTTGCTTTTGTAGTACAAGATTTCATAAATATTATAGACTTTGAATCATGCAAGAGATCATTTAATTTTCTATGATATTTTGAATGTTTTGATCTATATTATGCAAATTAGTAGTAACAAAGGTGTTTTTCAACATATCGCCTTAGTTAGTTTGATTTCAGTTTTTCCTTCTTTCTCTCCTCTCTTTTCCTCTCAAAGCAATCAAAGATCTAGCTTCTAAAATCTCAGAGGTTGTTTCACAGAAAAAAAATTGAGTCCCACATTTGTGAAACTTCTAATAGGATGTTGTTTTCCTAGAAGCGAGAGTTTTAAGCATCAACAAAGATATCATTTAGTGAGATCAAATTCAAATATAACTATCACCATTTTCCTTCATCCCCCTCATGTATGTATATGACAAATAATTATAGGATTCTATGAGAGTCTCAATTAGAAATTATTTTTCCAATTACATCCTTAGCATCCAAGTACACTTTGTAAGTTTTTTAAAGATACATAGGATTTAGAAGGTTAAAGGCATATTAATTTGATCAATTTTTCACTTCAAATTATACATTTCAAGTACATCCATATGAAAAATTATTGAAATTAACTAAAAATTCCAAGGACCATGGCCTTCTTTCTTCAAGATAAATTATCCATGGTCACCAGCTTCAAGAGGATATCTAAAACATTTTCCTAAGAATAATTTTTTCATTGTTACCATATGGTTTTAACAAATCATGGGTAACTCTTTAAGTGACACATTTAAGAATTTTATAGGTCAATAAAAATTGATATAGGAACAAAAAAATCCAAGTAATCAAGTAAAGAAAATCAAATGATCATGACTTGAAGAATGCTTATTTGATCACTAAGTGGACTAGTGAAAAAAAATCCCATTTAGTATCCAAAGTTCGTAAAAAAGTCATAGCTATTTTACAAAATTAGATTATATTTATTATTTTATTTAATTAATTTATTTATCATCATAAAATATCATAATTAATTCATTTATAAAATTAATTATAATATTAATGTGAATGCCCATAAATGCAGTTTAAAATGTTATATTCTATGTGCATTTTAAAGTAACTCTAGTCAAGTAAACAATATTCATATGGAGCTATGGAATTTAATTGCACTCATGTGCTATGGAACCTATGGAAATAAATAAATAACAAAGTGTTCAGTGATAGGGAGTTGAAGCCAAAATAAGTTTGTTTTCTTATTAGAAATTAAATCTTAAAAAATCTAAAGAGTGTTGGAAAAAGAATAAAAGAAGACCCTAACAATTTATTAGAGGAAAGGCTAATAAGGGCTTGAGGTCTCTTCTCATTAATCTATCATAGAGCTTATTTTTCCAAAACTAAGAGAATGCTCACTACTTGGAGGAGGCCTAAAGAGGATTGTACCAAACTAAATTTATTTGGAGAAACTAAGGGGAACCCTAGGATGGTGGTGATTGGGGGTATCCTGAAAATGATCTAGGGGACCTCATTGAATGTTATATATCTCATTAAATAGGTAAGATACTTGCAACAATGTAGAAGTGATAGCTGTTTGATGGGAAGTCAAGAGTGCCCTCTACAATAATGTCAAAAAAATTCACATGGAAGGTGGCCTAGAAGTTATCATTAACCTAATCAAAGGTTTCATTGTTCCACCTTGGAGGCTAGTAGATAATATAATAGAAGTGAGAAAATAAAACCATGAATGTAGCTACAAAAGTTGGAATATTGTTGTCTAGGTGGAGCTCTTGGTCTACACTTTGATAGGTACCTTTGTCCATCCAAAATGAAGATTAAGATTGTAAATTTTTAAAAAATAATTAAAACTCAATGTAAGAAGGGAAAGATGATAATCAAGGCCCTCAAAATGTCATAAAATCCTTGATAGGAAGAAAGCACTAAAATTTCCATAGAAGAAATAAAATATAATTTTGGAGATGTCATAACCTTAATTACCAACATGAAGGAAATGACTAAAGATACATGCTTAGTTAGTGTACCATATAAAAATGGATCATTGACATTTTCATGGTCTTTTAGGTCTTTCGCTTGTGATGTTTGAATTATCTTGCTTTGATTTAAGACTTAATTAAGTGTATTTTTGAATGTAAACCGAACAAATAACATTAAATGTGACTTAATTCCTGAAACCCACTTACAAGTCCAGGGTGGAACCCATTCGCCATGGGTGGTGAATGAGTCCTTCTTGGCTCCAAATTCAAAATAATTCAAAATTGCTTTCGGGTTTTTAATTAAAAATATCTTATGTTAGCCTATGATGAGGTATTATTGGGTTATTAGGGCATAAGTGTGTATAAATAAATGTTTTATTTCTCATTTCAATCCCCATTCACCTAATTCATTCAAGGTTTCAATCATCCATTCAATCATCCATTCAAGTATTGAAGCATCATAGCATTATTGAATCAAGCATCTTGGAGCAGCCATTGACATATCTTCAAATTTCTCCAACAAGACTTTTGTATGTAGATTTTTCAAGAAATTAGGTGTTAAAAGGTGGTCAACAAATCAACAAAGTGTTTCAAGTCAACTAAACCCTATTTCAAGCTTGGAGACAACCTACACTCCATTTTCTATAGATTTGACTCCATCAACCCGACAAGAAGACAAGTGTAGATATGAAGCTATAGTATTGACCTTTATTTCATATATTTTTGGAGGAGGACTAATTCACCATCAGTGGCGAATGAGTCCCACCTTAAGGCTGAAAAAGGTGATTTTGTTAGATTCTAGTTCCCGACTGTTGGAAAGCAATTTTTAGTTGTTTTTGTCAGAAGCAAGACTGATTTTCCATCAGTGGTGAATGAGTCCCACTAGTGATTTACATTTATCTCTACTATATTTTAGAACATTCTAGATTCATCATCCAATTCCTAGGTGTAATCTATTTGCATTCGTCTTCATTTCTATTGCATTTTCTACATACCTCACTATGTTTTTAAATATTGCCTATTACATTAAGTTTTGCATTAATAATCGGTTAATTACATCATTTAGTTGCATCTACATCATTGCATTTAGTATTAATTACATCATACAATCCTTTATTTGAGTGAACCACTTCAATTTTGGGGTTCTATCTCTCTCCTTTTAGGTGAAAGATCCTAAGAGTGCAAGAGAAGTCCATACAACAACACCAAAATTGTTGGTTCAATTAGCTTGCAATATTGTAATCATTTATTATTACCTCAAGATGCTTATAATTACCATGATTACAATTGTATGAAAAATCATGAAACTCAAAATATTTTTTAATTGATTTTGCATTTATCTTTTTGGGAAAGACTATCATTTTCTCAAAGATTCACTAGCAAGAAAAGATAAATTGAAATGGGAAGAGAAAAGCTCAGGGTGGAAAGCTCCACTTTGTGAGTTACTAATGAAGAATGATTAAATATGGAGGATATTAGAAATTAGGGTTGAATCACTAACTATTTTAAGGTGATGTAGATACATGATGAGTTCCTCTAAAAAAATTGTGGATTGTTGGAACCTAAAAGAGATTAAAATTGATGGAGTGGAGCTCATGGTTTATGAGGAAATGGTTGTAGAGGAAATTGGGATTAATTGTCATGGGAACAAGGTGAAAGGATCTCATAAATACTATGAAAACGATTTCATTGATTCTTTCCTCGAGAAGGAGGAGAAGATTTTGAAATTTCAAAATCACTACAAGAAAAAGGACTTTCCTAGGCCCTAGGATGAGATAATCTAGAATATCACTAAGTACACCCTTGAGATTCACTTTGGTGTAGTTCACACTTATTATTTCCCTCTCTTATCTCATTTAAGGAATAATAAGTTTATAATTTTCCATTTTACATTTTAACCTACTTGGAAGCTTTCATAAACAACTTGGAATGCATCCCCAACATCAAGTTTTAATCCTCTACCTATATCAATTCGACTAGCGTAAAAATAATCCCAATGTGCTAAACCAACCAAAAATTAAATTTTTTGATCTCAAGGGAAAGGAATAATTTTACTAGAGCCCCTTGCTCAAGAGGCCTTGAAAAATGTTAAATTGAACACCCTAGTAATGGTAAAAAAATAGGGTCCCAAATTATTTTTGAAAGAAGGGGAAGGGCCCCTTAAAGGAGCTAAGAATAGTGTCAAAATTAGATAACTTGAATATCAAAATTATTTCAAAGTGCACTTCAATTTAGAGGTGAACAATCCATAAGCAAGGGGAAGGGAGAAGTAGAAACTTAAAAAAAATTGAATTATTATATTAAGAAAAGAGGAAGACCTAAAAAGGGAAATGGTAAAGAGGAGGACAAAGAGAAAAACATGAGAAAATAGAAAGGAAGTATGAAGAGGAGATATGTGTGTCTAAATGTGATCAATAAATATGATAAGGTTAACAATAAAAGAAAAGAAGCAAGAGAGAATGAATCCAATGCTTTAGAGGTGATTCAAAAAATATTTTATTTTCTTATTCTAATGATGGATTGCATAGTATAATACATAAAATTAATTTATGTAATTATTTCATATATTTTGCATGTATTTTGTATAGTCTAAGATGGACTAGCAAGAAGCAACTAACTATTTCCTTATCCTCTACTGAAGCTGACTATAATTTTTTTATACTACTATTTATAAAGTTATTTCTCTAAGCATCATGTCATGTCATGTGTTATGTAATTTTTCATATGTTTTTCATGTATTTTGTTTATGTGTACTAACACTTGTAGGTCATTAAATAAAATCAATTCAAGAGGAGATCCTTGAAGGTGATGAGTGCAACTTCAATCCATCAAGGAGATTAGATCTAAGCAGTGAGTTATAGAAAGTTGTCAATTCATCACTTATTTATCAATTAGCCTCTATACATCCAAGGATACACTCTATTTAATCATAATTTTCCATTGTGGAGGTAGAAATACCAACATGGGGTTTGACTTAGGTAAGCCCCTAAATGGTACAACCTTCCTCTCCTTTCATGAGATCTGAAGTTATGATTGAAGGCTACTTGTTCATTCATGCAATCTAATGAAATCTATATTTTCTTATACAAGGTGATTAGAAGGTATAAAATAGCATGCATTTTCAAATCATTTTCTTATAGCAAGATCAAGATCAAAATGATGGATGTGCATAGTATAGATCCCTACATTTGCATATAATTATTAATTTATCAAATTCACATCAACACACAATCAACATTTCATTATCCACATTTTGCAATGCATGTAATTTGTATCCCAATCAACAACATGCTCACTTGTAGGTAGATAGGAGGTGATGATGAGCAATTTTAATCAATGATCTAATAAAATCTAATTTCTACAATCATGTTTTCCTTCTATCCAGACATAAGGTGAAGGAAAATTTACTAGAAGAAAAAAATACTGAATATTACCTATCTTTTAATTTTTTTTATACTACTCTATTTTTCTTATGATGGATTAGGAAGTTGTTATAAAGCTACATTGTTTTCATATAAAGCATCATGTCATGCAATAATGTGTCCTACTTATCAAATGAGTAATATCCTAACAATCATATGTTTTTCATGTATTTGTTTGTGGATTATTAATTTTCTTATCTAATTAATAAAAAAAAAAACATTTACTTATTTATTATAATAAACCATATCATCATTAAATACACCTAATGGTGCCACTTTCAAGAAACTTATTTCTTTATATATAACAATAATAGATTTCTAGCTTCTGGACGCTTTCATTTGTGGCGAGTGGTGTTTTTCGATACTTTGACAAAAGGATGGTGATGCTTGCACGCCCATCTCTGAGAGGTAACGACTTCTTCCAACAGTATCCTGTTAGGTGGCGTAGATAACTACTGTACAAAAGCAGTCGTCCAGGCATGATTGCTTGCACGTAGCTTATTGATAGAAGTGAAGGGTTTCATAATCATGCCCGGCCAATCAACGTGCCCTTCATCCACCATTTTCGCGCTGCTTGCACTGCACTTGTTCATCTGCTGCGGCGGGTTTTGAAAGCATCCCTTTGATGGGTTCTTTTCTATCGCTAAGTCGAACCGTCAGGACAACTGCAACGGGCTGATTGTGCACCACTTGACAGATCCCATTCAGACCACACTCAGCATACCCCTCACATCTCTCTCCCTGCACACACACCACCCACCCCACCACAAAATCAACAACAGGAGACCAGCAGTCAGCAGCCATAGCCACACAAAATGCTGCCTAGCAAGAGTAAATCTATCCGGCTTAATAAGCATCTTTTATAGGGAGAACTTGCGCCAGGGGTGGGTTGTAGTCAACGGAAGAGCTAGGGTAGTCGGCATGCCCACCATTAGTAGAGTCGTTGGTCAACAGGCTTGGTCCAACATAAACACCGCAGCTACCACCACAGCTACCATTTAGGTAGCGTCATTTACACAAGTCAATTAGACGCCCTTTTAGACATGATGTGATTTCCTCGATCACAATTGTTCAAATCTACATGACGAAGTTTTGGAGAGCAGGTGGGATCGTTGACAATTAAAATCTTAGGGAAAGAAAAATGGTAAGATCGTAAGAAGGCCACATCCTAAATTCACTATCCTCTTCTGAAAATTCTTCACGTCTTGGAGGCATCTAAATGCTTTAGGAGATCCCCATAACATCCTGTCATTAAACTCCAACAGAACTACGTTTGGATGTTATACCTCACGTCTTCTGAACATGGAAAAATCAAACATTGCAACTACTAGAAAACGATGACTTAATGCTTTTTCAAAAAGATCTTTCATGGTCGGTGTTAATCTCTCGAGACCGTATAAACTAATTTTAGTCGATCAAGTTTGTTTATGCATTATAGAAAAGTCTTTCTTACATGCATGTTGGTACTACCTATTTCCTTTGGGACCGACCAAAGGAGAGCATGGGTCCTCACCAGGAGGACATGGTTATATAGTTAAGGAAAGCTGAAATATTCAATGTCAATATCCATATTCCATTCAACAAATATATGATGTTTGGTTTTTAAGGACATCCAAATTAAAATACATTCATTGATTAATTTTAGATTATGAATAATTTATAAATATACTTAGTTCACTTAGACTAGCTGAGGTAGTGTATATTTCTAAATGTTGAATAGTGGTTGATTATTTTTTTATAAAAGAAGATGTATTTTCGGAATAAAAGTAGAAGAGTTTATGAGTTTGTATCCATCTATTGTTTTAATAAAGGTAAAAACTATTATTTTAAAAATGATAATTCAATTTCTAATACTAGGTTTTGTTTTAAATTATCATTTTATGTTAAGCAATAATAACATCTTGTTACAAATAAGTTACGGTATTTTAAATTTAAATTTTTAATTCATCGATGTTCTTTTATTTATTTTTGTCACTTAAAGAGCTTAAATACTGTAAATCTGAATTAAAGTTCATAGAAGATGTCGAGGAAACATCCAAATTAAATAAATTAATTGTTTTAATTTTAGATTGTGAGTAATTCAAATTAAAAAAGATGTAATAAAAAGTAGAGTTTAGAAAAGCTCGAGTGATTAATTTCTTATGAAAAATGTTGTATGTTCTTGTTTAGTGTATGTCTAGAAGGTCTAACATTATGTTTGAATTGTACATAGTTATGATATCAATTTAACCTTAATTTAGGTTTCTCCAATAAATTCATATCAATCAAAGATAGAAATTGACAATAAGACTCTAACACTATTCATTTTGTTTTCCCATTTGATTGGGTCACAACAACCCCCTAATCAGAATATTATTGTTGGTTATTTATTTATATTAACTTTATTTTAATAAAAATCCATATTGCATGAATAATTAAATAGGATCATTATAATACTATAAAAAATCCATCCATATTAAAAATGTTTAATAAAAAGTCTTGGTAAGTAGGGTAATGATTGTCAAATTATTTTTCCCCCACACAAAAAAATTCTAAGTGGGAGATTGGAGTAAAATCAAAAGATAATAAATGAAGATGGCATTAAGTGAGGGGCATAATAAAACAAACTCAACCCCATTAATCACCCTTTTCCATCTATTAGAAATATCAAGCAGGCACCATGGACAGCTAGTAGAAAAGAACATTGATTATGAGAGAGGATTAGATACTAAATAGAAAATAAAACAAATAGTATCTCTCCAATTCAAGAAATTGAAGTTAGAACTTTAATTAACTAAAGTTCAAAAAATCCTTACAAACATGTAATCTAGCATAATAAGTGGATGAAAGGGTAAAGATAGTTTTTTTTCTTACCAATTCATGAGATTAATCTAGATCCAAGATGAAAAAAATTCTTGAAGTTAACTTCCTATCATCAACAAATCCAGCATAGTCCAAGTCAATATAACCCTACAAGAAGAACTGTGAGTTCTTCTTGTAGTCCAGGCCATAATCAACTATACCTTGAATATATCTGAAACATTCTTAGCTACAACCCAATGATAATTTTTAGCTCCTACATAAATCTTGAAAGATAGCTAATAATAAAGCATAAATTTGGTCTAATATAAGTCAAGTAAATAAGACTCCAAACAAGTTGCTTGTAGAGAGTTGCAACTACTTGAGGTGAATTCTAGAATCAAGAGTTAAAACTTTTTCTCCATTGGAGTGGACATTTCTTTATAATTAGACATCCTATAGTTTTCCAAGAGTGCCTTGGAATATTTCATTTGTGAGATAAAAAAGTGATGCTTCTTTTGACATATCTTTGAAAGTGATGACTTTAGTGAAGTAGCCCCAAGTCTATCATGTTGAAAGACTTATTCAGATCACACTTTATATTAACATCAAGATTGTTTGAGCTACCTATGATTACAAGATTATCCATTATAGTGTATAAAAATGTATCCCTTTACATTTACACACTTGTTTCTGCCCTCACAACACAAAATTGGGCTTCTTTATTCCTTTACTAGGTCTATTTTGCATCCACGAGCTTTATTTAATGCATCTTTCAGAGGATAATCCTGACACATCAATTAACCAATCATAATTTAATGTTTTTGGTTTGTATCACCTAGATTTAGTGATTTGAGACTCATACACTACCTTAGGTGTATGGGTTCCACCTAAGTTTTGGGGCCTAGTCCTAAATCTGGCATTAAACTTAACATTTCTTGAAATTTATGTCCCAAGCTTAGCTTATTGGGACACATACGCCCCAATTGGTATATGAGTTCCACTTAGCTTGGACTTATTTTAAATTAAAATTCTTGGTGGGATTTTATTTTCCTAGATCTAATGTCGGCTTGTAGTGTTGTAATTTTGGGAAATTTGGCATAAACAAGTATAAATACGAGGTTATTTCACATGTTTTCTCCTACCAATTCAAGTATCGCTTACTATAGAAAAATTTTAGATCACAAGAGCTTACAGAGCATCTGCATTCAAGAGTGATTATCAAGCATTTTGGGGCTACATTCAAGATTTAAGCATCATGTCAAAGTCATCATGTATTATGTGTGTTTTTGAGCTAACATTTGTGATGTAGGTTCTTATGATTCAAGCAAGCATTCAAGTCAAGATCCATAACATAAAATCAAGAGTCGAGATATACACTCATGCTATCCATTACATACAATATTGCAACCTTTGTTCCAAGGGTTTGGTGAGTTGCAACATAGCCTATTTGTTCATTCATCATTCCTCCATTTTATTTGATTTCATTTCAAGGTTTGATTAAACCAAAATAGGGTTTGACCAAGGTAAACCCCTATCCACTAACAAACAGCATTTTCCTCTCTTTGATGTGTGATTTGTAGACCTAGGTTGAAGGTCCATTGAAGAGCAAGATTGGAGAAAAGTTGTCAAAGTTGTCATTTACATT
This sequence comes from Sequoia sempervirens, assembly GCA_007258455.2. Lineage (NCBI taxonomy): Eukaryota > Viridiplantae > Streptophyta > Pinopsida > Cupressales > Cupressaceae > Sequoia > Sequoia sempervirens. The sequence continues at coordinate 431,642,469 of VDFB02075321.1, read as the reverse complement.
GCAAGATCACAAAAAGTCATCTACACAGCAGAACTCAGTGTTTCAGACTCAGAGATTTGACAGGAGATAAGCTATAGAAGATCACTAGAGGATTCCAGAGTTCAAATCAGCCCTAACAATGGGACTAAATTGCCACCTATGGTGTATGGGTCCCAGTATATCAAATTTCAAGCATTTTTTGTAGATCCTAGTTTAGCAGTTCTAGATTCTGAATTCAAATTGAAACACTAAACTAGGACTAAATCGCCCTTATTAGTGTATGAGTCCCAGTGTGCATTAAAGTCACATTTTCATTATTTTGGACCTTTTTCTAAGCATCTTTAGTTTTCTAGGTGCACCTCTATCCGTTCTCAGTTCATTATTCTAAGTTTCAGTTTCATATCTTAGGTTGCATTTAGGTTCGCATATCATTTACATCTCCTTCTTTCCAAGACCATGCTTGGTGGTGAACCCCCTTTTGTATTTAATCACACCCCTAGGAAACCTTATTGTAGACATCTTTCCATAATTCCATCCCTAGATTGATATCTCTAAGGTAAATCCTTGAATGAAAATTGAAGGAAATATGTGGATGGACCCTAATCTCTCTTTATTTCCATCTTTTGAAAGGTGGAACCCATTTTTCTTCTTTTCATTTTGGAAAACCTAGCCTTTAGAACACCTTATTTCTAAATTGGAATTCATCATATTCCTAGATGTAGCTTACATTAACTTTGCATTAGCTCTTGCATTAGTTAATTTGCATCTAGGGTTTTTAAATCTTACATTAGTGAAAGTGCATATAGCTTGCATTTTTTCATCTTACATCATTGAATTTCACTTAAAATATATAATATCAATTAGTCTAGACATCATTCAAACCAAAAAACCTAACATTCACTCAAAATTTTCTGAAATTAATGCAAAAACCCTAATCTGGGACTCATACGCCCCTCTGGGAAATTTAGTCCTGGTATAGGTTGTTTTACCTAATTTTTGGGTATTTTGTGTGGACTGTTTTGTAGCATTTAAATCACTAAAAATATCCTAACTAGGACTCATATGCCCCTATGGGAAATTTAGTCTTGTGTCAGATCTAAAACTACATTTTTTAGCATTAAAAACCTTGTTTCTATGTTTCTATTTGTTGTTGTTAGATTTATGTTTTGGTTTACAGTGTTTTTGTTTTATTTAGTTCATTTCATCTAGCTTAATTTCAATTAAATTAGAATTTCAAAATATCATTTATCTTGTGTTTATTGCATTTAGTTTGCATTTCCTTGATCATCCCTTGCATGAGCTTTACAACTTGGTGTCCTATTGCTAATACTATAGTGAGATGAATTTTGAGACTCGTGTCATCCCATGATAGCACAATTGTTGTGGATCTTGGGTTATCTAACTCTTTCACTCCTAGTTTTGATACTAGTTCACTAGGTATGGACCATACCCTTAATAACTCTCTACCTTCAAGTAGTATGAAAAGTGTTGAAACAATGGTTACTAGCATTCCTCAAGAAAACATAATCCAAATCCATGAAGACTTAGAAAACCTACAAAAATTGAGTACTGAAAACATTTCAACCACTACTATTCCCACCATCAATAACATACAAAACATGATTGAAAGTGAAGCAAGAATAGAACTTGCGTGTAACCTAGCTCAGATTTTTGGAAAAATTACTAGTTATGCTCAACCTTTGAACACTATCCAAAGTCAAGGAGGAACTCAAATTCCTCCTTCCACAACCATTGCCTCTATCCCTACCTATACCAACCCTCAAGTTACAACAACAATGCAACCTACTAGTAATTTCATTCGTACCTTGGGTATTTTTGCTAGCATTCCTTGTACCTTTGTGGCATTGCATGTCATATCTCCTACCACTTTACCTCCCATAAGAATTTCAATCACTTCCCCCTCGAACACATATACACCTCCATCTCAAAATACAACCAATGACGCCATCCTTAATCAACTTTTGCAAAATGTTTCATCCCTTCAAAAGAAAATTTCCACCATAAACCAAAATCAAAATGGCCAACCTACATACTATGTCAAAAGAAATCCCTTATCCTTGGAGATATTGAGAACACCGATTCAGCAAGGTACATAGAGATTCCTAGGTTTGAGAAATATGGGGGGAAAGGAGATCCTTCTAACCATGTTTCCATTGACATTGCCTTATGTAGTGATTTTTTCCTTGAGGATAAGCTCTTGGATAAGCTTTTCCCTAGGTCCTTGAAGGATGTTGCCTTAGAATGATTATCCTCACTACCGAATAACTCAATTAATTCATTCAATGAACTCTTTGAGGCCTTTATAAACCATTTCCAAGTGCACATGACTCCTAAGATGACCTTAGTAGATTTGATGAGATGTAAGAAAAAAGACGATGAAAAGGTTACTGACTTCATTTCATTCTACCAAATGCTTTATTCCCAAATCAACGTAAAGATTCCTGACCCTCATCTACAATACATGTGCATTGAGAACTTACAAACTAATCTATACAAGATAAGCTTGGTATGATGAAGTTCCCTTCCTTTGTACACTTGTGTACTGCCCTTCATGATTATCAAAACTCGATTAGTAGTTGTGAAAAAAACCCACCTCTAGCTATCCTGAAAAGTTTGAATCCACAAACCAAAATAATTATCAACCTTTTAGAAAATAGAATAAAGGTTTTCTTCAACTTAATCCCACTCAACCAACTCAACGGGTTGATACCTAGGTGGTTTCTATAATGAAAACAAGTCCTTTCACATTTGGGGATCTGACTAGACAATTTACTCCCCTACTTGATACCCTACATAGAAAAATGTCACAACTTCTAGAATATAAAATGATCACCTTGCCTCCTGTTAAAACACCCGATCCTAATAAGCCTTTACCTTTGACCTTTAGATTGAATTCCTATTGCCATTATTACTAACAAAATGGACATGATATGTAACACTGTAAGTGCCTTAAAAATCTTGTGCAAGACCTCATTGATTCCAGTCAACTTCAAATTGGAGGTGTTAATGATCACTTGGAAATAAGTCAATTGTACCCCTCCTAACCAAAACCTGCAAATCTTTACCAACCCTAAGCCAAACCATGATATTTCATTTGTCAAAGCTAGTGATACTAAGAATAATGGTGTGATGAATGTTGAAACGGATGATGACAACATAGATACTATTGAATAAGGTCCTATGGATACTGTTGAACAAGGTCCTATGGATACTATTGAAAAAATCCAATGGATAATATGGTGGTTTTGATCAAAATACTACCTCATAAGGGTTGACCTAAAAATCCTCTTTCCATTGCTTTCTCATCTAAAGATATAACTAGAAATACACCCAATGGTCGTGTTTACATAACTGGCCAAATCAATGACAAGCCCACTAATGGGATAGTAATTGATCCCGTCTGTGGAGAGAATGTGATCACCGAAGAATTCTCACTTATGCATGAACTTTATCAAGAAACATATGATCAACCAAAAGCACAAATAAAAATGCATAATGGTTTTTCTTGCCCTACAATGGGATTGATCACTCTTCCTTTAAAAATAAAACTGAAACTATTAGATGTCTCATTCTCCATCATCTCGATGTTAGGTCAATTCCATGTGAAGCTTGGTTATCCATGTCTACGCTCCATGGAAGCTGTCCTGTCGATCATGCATAAATGTCTAAAGTTTCCCTTTGACAATGAAATATTTACTATGCACCATAGTGGCTTTAATCCTGTGTCCTCTCATGGAAACTTTTCATTTGATTTCTTTTGGCCTGATCCTATTCAAATCTTATCAAAATTTTAAGGTGAAATACATAGAAAAACTATCCTTTATTTCAACATGCCTAAACCCATGTGATTGAACCTCTTATCCTTGACGAAAATATGATTGAACCTAAATACATTCCAAGTAACCAAGACCAACCCATGATAGATACTTTTCCTATAGCCTACAAAAGACCAAGAGACAATGAAAACAATCCCGTCACACCGCCTAAGATAAAACAAGTCTAGAGAGATAAAGAGAAAGTGGTTGAACAACCTCCCATGGTTCCTTATGCTCCTCTTAGGGAAGAAAAGACACCTTTAGTTGATAGACCCACTCCTATGCAAACACAACTTGAAAATCGAACAAAAGAAAACATAAATGCTAGAATGAATTTAGGAATACACATCATGTTGTTTCTCGAAGGTTAAATGAAGAAAACAACAAAGAAAATAAACATCCAAACTTGACTGAAGCAATACACAATGAGTCTCCCTCTTCGCCGCAACAAAAAGATCCTATATCGTAACTGAAACAAGAGCTAAATCCCACTTTGGAAATTATCATTTGACCTCCCATTATGACTAACTTGGATGACAATGATGAGTTTGCTAAAATTGATGAGGAAGTGCATAATGAATTGAATACATTGTTTTCCTCTTTGATGAGCTTAAATGAAAATTCCACTAAGAAGAGTGTTGAACTTGGTGATGACCTTAGTACTGCACTTGTTTTTGTCCCTTTGGCTAGTTGCTTGCCTTCCATATATGATGGACAAGATTGGGATGTAGATGACCTTCTATAGGTTGACTCGCATGTGTCATACTATTCTTTCGTTTATTTTCTTCTTTCATGTTATGTGTCTGATTCTAGGTGCATAATATAATCCCCTATACTATTATCTTTGATGTCTCTCTCTTTGTGCATTCCTTCATCTACGTATATTCTTCTCTATGTCATAAATTTTTTATCTTTACTATGTCTTGTGTTTTCCTTTAGGGGATGATGCAAGGCATCAAGACATTTTGGTCTCTTCTATGTTGACCCAAAATATTTCCTTTATCTTTTTTCATTTTTCTTTTGTTTTCCTTTTGGGGATGACGCAAGGCATCTAGACATTTAGGTCTCTTCCATGTTGACTCAAAAGGTTTTTCTTTGTTTTTTCTCTCTTTGTGTCATTCTTCCTATTCCATGAGTATTTGGGGAATGATGACAGTTCCAAGCTCTATAAAAAAATTGTAGAAAAAACATACTGACCCCAAATCCGTGGATCCCTTATGTGATTCTTGGATTTCATTTTAGGGGAATCCCCTTTTCATGACATAGATTCATTTGGAAACATATGACTTGGCATAGGGTTTTCCAACTAAGGTCTCATTTTCTCTTTATTGTGAGCATTTATCATTTTCTACTTTAAAGTAATTTCTCACAACATGGTGTTTATCAATTTCTTTAATGTGGGGGCATACATTGTGAACTATAGATTTTTGGCACCATGCACCTTTCTAGCTCTTCTAGGGTTTTTCACCTAAAAGAAGAGAGGTATAGCCAAAAATGCTAAAGGGTTCATTCAAATTATGTTATGTATGATGGAATTATGGCTAAATGTAATGATCTAAGTGCAATTAAGTTGTGAAATAGATCAAATATGGATGTAAAACCTAAGAGACAAGTGATGTTTGAAAACACATTGTGTAATGCAAAATAACCTAAGAATGAATAGTAAATTGCAACATAAATGAATCAGACTAAAAGTGTACATCTGAAAGCTTGAAGGAAACTAGAAATCTCTTTTGAAATGTTGTTGATTTATTTTTCAAGCCTAGAGGGACTCATTCTCCATTCTAGGCGAATCAATCTAGTTCTGTCAAACTGTACCATAACCCGTTTCTAACAAAAGGGTATCCAATAATGTAAAAATTCAAAAACTGACCTTGGGGTGGGAGTCATTTTCCACCCATGGTGAGTGAGTCCACTTTTGAGTTTCTAGATTTTCAAAAGTGGAATCCAGAGCTTTTGGTCTACACTTTAGCTTCCTATAGGTGTTTGCTCCTGAAACTTTGATTTATGGGCCTGAAAATAGGTTTTTGTTGATATTTTGACATTTTCAATGAAGATAAGACTTGAGCAACCTTGCAACTTGATCTTCAATGATTTCCAAGCTCTGAAGGGACCTAAATCTGCAAACAAACAAGAAGAGAAGAAGAAATGATGAATGTTAGGGCATGTGTGTTTGCCTTAGTCAAACCCCATTTAGGTAATTAAACCAAAATGATGAAATAATGGAATGAAACATGCAATAATGGAGTTGATTACCTTTCCATGATGTTGATCTTCAATTTTTGTAGCAATGGAGGAAGATTCATCCCTTGAATGTCTTTAGAAGCCTTCTTGATGTCTTTCAATGATAAAATCCTAAGTTGCTTGACTTGAGATAAAAGATTGGTAGATGAATAATGAAGAATGGATGTGAATTAGGCTAATAAATGTAAAACTGAGTTAAGAGAGGTGATTTTATAGGAAAATCACCTTATTTTCTCATTAATTTGATCCCTAAGGCCGACATGGACAAAATCAAACTTAAAACCTATTTTTTCCCACTCAAAACCCCACAAATGGTTCAAATGGGACTCATTCGCCACTAATGGTGAATGGGTCCCACAGGGGCCATTTTTGCTAGCTCATATGCCAAGAGATAAGGAAATAAGGTCTAAAATGCAACCTTTTCCAATATTTGATCAATTCAAGCCTTGAGATGCACAATATGGGTTAATAGGGGCCTATTAGTGATGATGTGAATGTCAAATAGGGCTTGGGACATAAAAATAAATGTGAAATTGTGATTAAATACACTTTAAAACACTAAAATGAGGTCCACATAGCCTAGGAAGGCACAAGAACCAATGTAAATGTGTAAGACACATTACAACACTAGTTTAATATTAAATTTAAGTTACAAGCCTTCTAAATTGATGTGATAATGTTATTAAACACATTTTATAATTTTGAATTGGGGAGAAGTGGGTTTATTAATTCTAGAAAAGTGTGAAAGTATCTTACAATACTTTACAACACCTTTACAAGACATTGTTAAAAGCATGCTATTCAATTTACAAGGGTCCAAGACCTAGTGTGGATGCATAAAATGCCTCACAACACTAGATTAAGACCTCATTAAGTCCATTTTATAATGAATTATTCCCTTGTCAAGCAAAGGGTCCTTTTTCCTACTGCACATTTAGCCCCCACTTTAGTGAGAGGATGAACTTGCTTCAAACTCACACAAAAGTATACATTCAAGAGAAGTCCACATGTACAAATGCAAATGACAAAGAATGACAAAGATCAATGGAGGTGGCCAAGCCCCTAGGATCGAAGATCCTAAGTCAAGCCAAAAAGATACAAAATCATGTAATGGCAAGAACTAGGAAGATGAAAATGAAAGGGGTGGAAAAGATGTACTTACTCTAGGGCCATAGAACTTCAAGTCGTCTACGGGGTGAGAAGTCCACAAAATACTCACTTTGTGGCCACATAACTTTTGATTGTCTACAGGGTGAGAAATCCCAAAAGGTGAAATACATACACTAGTTGGTATGCACTCACAAACACAAAGGTGGCTATGGGGAAAGTCGTGTCGATAGATGGGCTTCCTACTCAACCATACCAAAGTTATACCTCCTAATAAATTTAATAAGGTGACACAAAGGAAAATGGTTTTTGAGCTCTATGAGGTAAGCAAAACTTCATATGCTTGACACTCATAGACATTGTTAATGTAAGATAGTGTAAGGATTGTTCAAAGAGATTATTCTTTGTTCATGCAATGTCTCATCTTAGGGAACATCATGCCCAATGTTTCCAAGAGAGGATAAGTGAAAATGATCTCATCTTGTTTCCAAGAGAGGACAAGTTGAAGGTATCATCATGGGGAACATTGTACCTAATGCTTCCAAGAGAGGGAATTGGAAGAAAATTAAAATAACACAATGAAATGCGAGTGGTGATGTATGCCCCCACATTAAAGCAGTTGTGAGCACCCGTATTGTGAGCAATTTGTTTAAAGTAGAAGGAGAGGACATGAGAGCTTACTCGAAAAGCCCTATGCCAAGTCATATGATTCAGATAAGCTACATCATGAGAAGGTAGTATGTCATATGTGAGTCAATCTTAAGACATGTTGTCCACATCCCAAACTTTCTCTTATACGTTCATGAAAGGTTAATGACTAGTCAAAAGAGATAGCAACAAATGACATACGAGGATAAGGCTACATAACTCCTTGCCCCCACTTAGTGTAGGACAAAGGTGAGCCAAATTGATTAATGAAATGCATGCTAGAGTGAAAATCAGTATTAATTAGAGGAAGTAGGTGCCCCCAACCATACCTAACTCCTAAAAATGCTAGATTTTACTACTAAGAGCTTTACATTCATTAGTGGAGTGACCATGAACTCTATGATATGTACAGAATGAAGTCTTGGAATAACATTTCTTTCAAGTTCTTGGGGGGGAGGGTGATCAAGTGATTTGGGAGGAGTCTTGACAAGATACCCTCTTGATCAAGAGGAGAAGGTGGTCATGTGATTTGTTTCAAAGATACATCTTGCTTAGTAGTGGATGTCATACTGACACAAGTTGCTTTAAATTGTAAGATTTTATGCTTCTGATTAGAGGAAGGTATAAAATCTAATGAAGTCAAATCATGAACATTTTGTGAGATAACATTGACATTAAGCGAAGGTGTATTTGTTTGATTCATGGTTAAAGGATGATGTTCAAGACTACTAGTTGAGAAGGATGATGTAGGAGGGTGTTGTGTGATATTGTTGATGTTGAGTGAAGGTTTGGTGATCTTGGTCAAAGGAGAACAACCATGACCATGAGTTCTTTGTTGTGTATTTGTCTCTATAGGGTTGTGGATACCTTGTTCTTGAGCACCATAACATTTTCCACTATATCCAAGTCGTGTCATTAGTTCATACCCTTTTCCATAAAGCTTTTTCATTTCTTTGGAATCAGGTGGTTGCTCATTATTCTGTTTTTCAAGTGCATTTTCTAAAGTGTTTGAGGTGGATGCTTTCGAAAGGTTACCCAAATTTTGCGTTGACATGACGGTTGGTTGTTCTTGTTTTTCACCTCTCTTTTGTGTAAGTATGTATTCACCCATGAATGATGGTGTGAATTCTAAGGCTCCCTAATTGTCACCAAATAATTTAGACACCAATTCCTCATTTTTTTGTTCAATTTCAAGAGGGTCTATATTGGATGTTGGAATTAATGGGGTATGTGTAGGATCATCATGGAAAAAATAGGCCCTTAAGTGGCAAAAAATTTAGAAAAATCAGAGTTAGGAAACTTGACATAAAAGTTTGAATAAGTTATCTATATTATTTCAAAAATATGTAAGAATAGAATTTGTAGCAAATTGAATATAGTTTCTAAAATACTAGGTTTATTTAAAATAAATAAAAATCTATTTGGTGAAAATTTGAAATTTCAATGAAGTAGTACTTAAATTTCAGGGAAAAAATAAGAAGTAGGTGTCTGTCTGACCGCCCTAACCACAATAAAATGATAATATTTTTTTATAAGATTTTAGATATAAGTAGAAGACTCATGTCCAGATGTGATGCATATTTTTTTGTAATTTTTTTCTAAGTAAATAATTAATTATGAATTTTTTATTACAAATTTTTAAAAATTTAAAAAATTGTATGTCTGACCACCTTAACTTGGTCAAAACTTGATGAAATTCAATTTTTATTTTTTTAATCCTATAGTGTGCAAAGCATAAAATGTGACGCATGTTTCAGATTCAAAAAATTTGATACTGTTTGAAAGCTATAGATGTTTTTCAATTAGCCTATCAATCAGGATTTTAGTGGTAATTCAAATAGAAAATGAATAATAATTATTTATTAAATTCAAAGTGAAGCATAATTTATATTGGTGGAAATCTGAGAATCTCCTTTAAAAACCCTTTTCATTTCATAAATTTTGGGTAAATAAAAGTCGTCAGCCACATGGCCCATCATATCACTTACATATTGCCACTTTTTGGCCCATCATGATCCTGCACATACCAAATGTTTTCAGAGGAATTGTAGCTCCTTTTTCAAGATGCAACCAACTTTTAGGCTCAGGGTCTATTTCAACTTGATAGATATGATTGTTATGGATATATTTCATGATACGATGAAGGATTGAAGGCACTACATTCATCTCATGAATCCATGGTTGGCCTAAAAGAAGATTATATGAAAGACCATAGGGCATCACATGAATAGGAGTTCGCAAAAATGTAGCCACTACAACTGTAATTGGCAAAGTAATTATCCCAAGTGGTTGCTTTGTTGTATTGTCAAATCCTCAAATGGAGACAGAATTAGGTATTATTTGTAACCTATCAACATCTAATTGATCAAGGAGACTCACAATACACACATTAAGGGAAAAATCATTATCTATGAGAGTGTGTTTGATACCTATGAGATTGAATCGAGTAATGATCATGAAAGCATCACTTTATTTGTGCAACTCTAAAGGAGGGAGCTCATGTTGGTGGAAAGAAATGTCAAGATTAGTTTGATTTGTTTTATGAATTAGAGTTGTACCATGAGGAGCTTCAATTTGTTTTAAGGCTATTTGAAGAATATTGTGGTAATTTGGTAAGTTTTGAAGTAAATCCCAAAGGGAAATCTTTGCAGGAGTATTCTTTAATTGTTCAACAAGATCATACTCCTTTGTGTGCATAGGATGTAATGAGGAGCACTAGGCAGATTGGGTAAAGGTAAGGAGGGTGGGGTTGGTTGCGGTGGTTGTAGGCTATTTTGAGTGTTACATGTATGAGCAACGGTATTATAACTCAGTTGCTGCAATACATTAGTTTGAGGTGGGTAAAGAGTGTAGTGAGGTTTATTGGAAGGATGAAGTTTATGCGAGGGTGGGTAAAGGGTGTATTTAGGTTTATTGGAATAATTAAGTTTATGCGAATGTGGGTAAAGAATGAGTTGAGGTTGGATAATGTTAACATCCTGTAATAAGTGTGATTCTTCATTGTCTTTGAAGGGAATTATATCTTTGTCTTGGGTCATAATATCCTCCCTCAGAGGAGAGTTCTTAGGATAACAAAAAACCACATGTTTGTGAGAATTAAGGTTTGGTTCATCCAAAATAACTTCATCACCACTAAGGGAGTTATTAATGGTTGAATGTGTTTGATTAAGGGAAGATTGTATTTGATTATTGGTTTTTTCTAAGGTCACATTCTCTTTTTCCATATTGTCTAGCATACTAGGAGAGCTTGTAATATGTTCATCCAAGTTTGAGGTTTGTAAAGTAGCTTCATCACAAGTGGGGGAGGTGTCAAGGGAAGGAACAATATGGTTGTCAAAGAGGTTGTCCCAAATCGTAGGAGCATTAGGGAAGGGAGGATCAAGGGTTTCATGATTCTTAATAGGGATATCATCTAACACCAACCTATCCTCTTTACATCAAGGAGGGATATTAGGAGATGGGAAAGTTTGATTGTCATGACCATGGAGACTTGGTAAGGTGATGTTTAGGAATGTGTCTATGATCTCATGTTCTTGTTGTCTAACATTGTCCAAAGGGGAATAGGAGATGGACAATCAAGACCCTCAAGGCTTGTAACTTCTTGCACCAAGATACCTTTGTCACTAATAGGAGAGGTATTGGGAGAAGAACAAGTATGATTGTTTGGATTGTCTACACTACCATTCTCACCAATGGGCAATGTAAGATTAAGGATTGTACTAATGGTTTGATCATGTTTCTTAAAGTCCTCATTGTGATAATAAAAAGTGAACTCATAAGAGGGAATGTACTTTTACAATCCACTATTAATGAAATCAAAGCTACATCATTTAAAAGAAATCATGGTATGAGGTAAAAGGAAAGAAAATACAATGCAATGACTTAAAAGGAAATGCAATTTTCAGTTTTTATGTAAGCTAATTTTCTATTTACACAATGCAACTTTCTGAAAATGAAATGTTGTGAATGCAAAAGCTAAATGAAAAAATGCATGAAATGAGCTAATTTAAGTGAGATCTAGTGAAATGAAACTAACTGATATAGGTATGTTAAGGCACCAAACAGAACTTGAAAAATAGATTTTTGAGTTCTATAAAATGCAGTTTCAAAGGTCAAAAGGGACTTATTCGCCCAGAGTATCGAATGAGTCCCAGTATGGAATTTTTTCATATTTTTTAGAAAATTTTGATGGATTTTTATGGTTTCTGAGTTCTATGATGTAGACCTAATTGAAAAATGTAGAATTTTAGAGAGTGGAAATGAATTTACATGCCAACAATGCAATCTAAATGCACTTTTTATGAATGCAAAATTTAACACCTATCATGCAAAACCTAATGCAAGCTAGATCTATGAAGATGAAGGGAAGGGAATCAAAGTCAATCAAAAAATCATTCAAAAAGTAGGTTCACCAGAATGAATAGTATATTTTTGGCACCATGTACCTTTCTAGCCCTTCTAGGGTTTTTTACCTAAGATGAGAGAGGTAGGGCCAAAAATGCTAAAGGGTTCATTCAAATTATGTTACATATGATGGAATTATGTCTAAATGTAATGATCTAAGTGCAATTAAGCTGTGAAATTGATCAAATATGGATGCAAAACCTAAGAGACAAGTGATGTTTGAGAACACTTTGTGTAATGCAAAATAACCTAAGAATGAATAGTAAACTACAACAAAAATGAATCAGACTGAAAGTGTACATTTGAGAGCTTGAAGGAGACTATAAATAACTTTTCAAATACTATTGATTTTGTTTTTTAGGCCTGGAGGGACTCATTTTCCATTCTAGGTGAATTAGTCCTAGTTCTGTCAAACTATACTAGAACCTGTTTCTAACAAAAGGGTATCCAAAAATGTAAAAATCCAAAAACTAACCTTGGGGTGGGACTCATCCACCACCCATGGTGAATGAGTCCACTTTTGAATTTCTATATTTTCAAAATTTGAATCTCGTGCTTTTGCTCTACACTTTAGCTTCCTATAGGTGTCTGCTCTCGAAACTCTGATTTATGGGTCTGAAAATGGGCTTTTGTTGATATTTTGACTTGTTGGATGAAGAGAAGACTTGAGTAACCTTGCAACTTGATCTTCAATGATTTCCAAGCTTCCAAGGGACCTAAATTTGTAAACACACAAGAAGAGAAGAAGAAATGGTGAATGTTAGGGAATGGGGGTTTGCCTTGGTCAAACCTCGTTTAGGCAATTAAACCAAAATGATGAAATAATGGAATGAAACATGCAATAATGGAGTTGATTACCTTTCGATGATGTTGATCTTGGATTTTTGCAGCAGTGGAGGAGGATTTAGCCCTTGAATGTCTTTAGGATCCCTCTTGAAGTCCTGTAATGATAAAACCCTAAGTTGCTTGACTTGAGATGAAAGATTGGTGGATGAATAATGAAGAATGAATGTGAATTAGGTTAATGGATGTAAAAATGATTTAAGATAGGTTATTTTATAGGAAATTCACCTTATTTTCCCATTAATTGGATCCCTAAGGTTGACATGGAGAAAATTAAACTTAAAACCTAATTTTTCCCCCTCATAACCCCGAGAATGGCTGAAAAGGGACTCATTCACCCCTAATGGTGAATGGGTCCCACCTAGATGGGACTAATTCACCACTAATGGCGAATGGGTCCCACAAGGGCCATTTTTGTTAGTTTAGATGCCAAGAGATAAGGAAATAAGGTCTAAAATGCAACCTTTTTGGGTATTTGATCAATTCAAGCCTCCAGATGCACAATATGGGTTAATAGGGGCCTATTAGTGATTATGTGAATGCAAAATAGTGCTTGTGACAAAGAAATCAATGTGAAAGTGTGATTAAATACACTTTACAACACTAAAATGAGGTAAACATAGCCTGGGAAGGCACAATAACCAATGTGAATGTGTAAGACGCATTGCAACACTAGTTTAATATTAAATTTAAGTTACAATCCCTCTAAAATGATGTGATAATGTTATTAAATACATTTTATAATGTAAAATTAGGGAGAAGTGGGTTTATTAATTCTAGAAAAGTGTGAAAGTATCTTACAACACTTTACAACACCTTTGCAAGACGATGTTAAAAGCATGTTATTCAATTTGCAAGGGTCCAAGACCTAGTTTGGATGCATAAAATGCTTCACAACACTATATTAAGACCTCGTTAAATCCATTTTATCATGAATTATTCCAATTTCAAGCAAAGGGTCCTTTTTTCTACAACACACATTGGCATTATTCTTTTGCATTTCAATTACAACTCATGTTTCATCGTGTAGTCTTCTTACTTCATGCAATGCGTCTTTCACTTTGTGGTGACATTGGGTGTGATTTACCTCAATATTGTGATCTCTCTTAGCATATTATATTCCTCTTATTGGCTTCATGTGACATGCCACATCCCCTAATTTGTGGATCTTCTATTCTTCGACTGGTCCTCTCTTGGAGACATTAGGCATGATGTTCCCTAAGTTAATACCTTACATGAACTAAGAAAAACTCATTTAAATGTACCTTTCACTTATTTTACATTTAAAATTTATCAGTTATATGGCCACCTTGCATAACACAATTTTCTTTCCTATTGAGCCATCTTGTTTGTTCATGGCTATCAAGCATACAATTTTTTTCTTGCCTCATGAATCCTATTATTCATGTTTTGTGGTTCCTTATCAAATTTATCAGAAGGTATAGCTTTGGTATGGTTGTACATATGGAATCTAAACTTAGGTGTGATTTTCCCATAGCCACTTGCTTGTTAGTGTGAGCACATACTGACTACGTGTGTTGTGTCTTGTTGGGAGCTCACCTAGTGGATAGCCTGAGGTTCCACTAGCCCTTGTGAGTGTGCATTTGGTTTGCATAGCGGACATCATGTTCCAATTGTAAATATTATTGGACAAATACCTTAGATATGATCCACAATGTGTGGGAAAAATAGTTAAAGCTTGATCCATCCCTTTTTGTTTGGGTTTTTCTTTCTTCTTTATGTATTTGGAAATGTATGCTTGTGTCTTTTTGTTTCTCCTTACATCATTTACATGTGTGTTATTATGTGGTTATGTTGGTTTTCCATATGATCTTGATCTTGGGGGCTTGCATAGCACTCTTGATCATTTTTCTCCTATCTCACTAGCATTGGTACACTTGAACCCCTCTTCATGCTAGTTTGTCTACTTTAGTGTGAGTTTGAAGCAAGTTCCTCCTCTCACTAAAGTGGGGGCTAAATGTAGTGTGGAAAAATGTATCCCTTTATATTTTCATACTTTTTTGGGCTCTCCCTGCTAAAATTGGGCTTCTTTATGCCTTATTTCATCTTATTTTGCATCCACAAGCCTTATTTAATGCATCTTTCCAAGGATAATCTTGACACATATCAAATAAACAATCATAATTTAATGATTTTGGATTTTATGGCCTAGATTTAGTGATTTGGGACTCATACACCACCTTAAGCATATGGGTCCCATCTAACTTTTTCGGCCTAGACTTGAATTTGGCATTAAACTAAACATTTCTTGAAATTTATGTCCCAAGCTTAGCCTACTGGGACTCATACGCCCCAAATGGTGTATGATTCCTAATTAGCTTGGACCTATTTTAAATTTAAATTCTTGGCAGTATTTTGTTGTCCTAGATCTAATGGATCGGCTTGTAGTGCTATAATTTGAAGAAATTTGGCATAAAGAAGTATAAATACAAGGTTATTTCACATATTTTCTCCTAGAAATTCAAGTATTCGAGCATTATAGAAAATTTGATATTACAAGAGTTTACAAGAGCAGTCAAGAGCATTCAATAGTTGATAAAAGTGAATTTTGGAGCATCATTCATGATTCAAGCATCATGTCAAAGTCATCATGCATCATGTTTTCTTTTGAGCTAACATTTATGATGTAGGTTCTTATGATTCAAGCAAGCATTCAAGTCAAGATCCATAACATACAATCAAGAGTGAATATCTACATTCATACTAGCCATTACATACAAGATTGCAACCTTTCTTCCAAGTGTTTGGTGAGTTACAACGTAGCCTATTTGTTCATTCATCATTCCTCCGTTCTATTTGATTTCATTTCAACGTTTTATTAGCAAAATGGGGTTTAACCAAGGCAAACCCCTATCCACTAGCAAACAAAATTTTTCCCTCTCTTTGATGTGTGAATTGAAGATCTAGGTTAAATATCCATTGAAGACAAAGATTGGAGAAAAGTTTTCAAAGTTGCAATTTACATTGCAAGATCATGGAAATTCATCTACAGAGCAAAATTTAGTTTTTTAGACTCAGTTATTTGACAAGAGAGAAGCTACAAAAGATCACTAGAGGATTCTAGAGTTTTAGATCAACCCTAATACTAGGAGTAAATCACCACTTGTGGCATATGAGTCCCAATATACCAGATTTCAAGCACTTTTTGTAGATTCTGGTTTAGTAGTTCAAAATTGTAGATCTAGCTCGAAACCCTAAACTGAGACTAAATCACCCTATTGGTGTATAAGTCCCAATGTGCATTAAAAGTCATATTTTCAAGATTTCAGACTATTTTTCAAGCATCTTCAATTTTCTATGTGCACCTCTGTCCTTTCTTAGTTCATTATTATGATTTTTAGTTTCATATCTTAGGTTGCATAATTAGGTTTACATATCATTTGCATCTCCTTCTTTCCAAGACCTTGCTTAGTGGTGAACCCCCTTTTATCTTCAATCACACCCCTAGGATGCCTAGCCTTATTGCAGATCTCTTTCTCTAATTCCCTCCCTAGATTGAGATCTCTAAGGTTTAATTAAACTTGAAGGAAATAGGTGGAGGAACCCTAATCCCCCCTTAGTTCCATCTCCCAAAAGATGGAACCCATTTTTCTCTATTTCATCCACATATAAAACAATAATGACAATCCTTTTACCTACCTTCTTGATACAAAAATTTGAATTTGAGGGGCTACAAGTAAAATAATGTTGCAATAAGTGACCATTTATTTTAATGTACCATTTCATAGTGGCTTGATTAATCCCATAAATTGACTTAATGAGATGGCATACATTTTGAGGATGATGTTCATCAATGAAACTTTTTAGTTGGGTCATGTAAACTTCTTATTTTAGATCACCATTTAGGAATGCACTCTTGATATCCATCTACTAAAGCTTACATCTTTTTTGCGCTTCCAATACATAGGAAACTTTGATTATTTTGATATTTTTAGTGGGTGCAAAGGTATCGTCGAAAACAATTCCCTCTTATATTAAGCATGTCCCTTTGTGAAAAATCATGATTTTTATTTTTTGATAAATTTGTCTACCTTATATTTTATTGAAAATCTATTTGTAGCTAATGGGTTTCTATCTTGTAGGTAGATCAACAAGTTCCCATATTCAATTTTGTATCAATGAATCATACTTGACATCCATGGCCTTCTTCCACTATGGTTGACTAAGTCAATCTCAAAATGTATCAAATTCAGTGCTATAAAAAAGAAAACTTGTTAGTTTGATATTTGCCTCATTTCTCGTATGTATTCTCATTATGATTCTTAATTAAATATCTGGAAGAGAGTTAAGGTGAGAGTCCTTGATGGTGATTTGAAACCATTTCATATGTTGACACCATTTCTATTGTGAATAATTATTTTTAAGATGGCCAAGATCAATGAATAATTCTCCTTGCAACTCATCCTCTTTGTGAGAGGATTCTTTGTTCTCATCATTTGTATGTGAGAGAAATCTATGAGAAGTGGTCAGTGTTGAATCTTCTTTTTGTGTCATTAAGTTAAATGATGACTCATCGCATACCACATCGCAACTCTCATAAATATTATGTGTCTTAGGATCATGACATGATATGCTTTTTAAGATTGTACTATACCCCAAAAAGATACACTAGTTAGAGTGTCTTGGGATCAATTTTATTCCTCTTATTAGTTGGGACATACATCTATTTTTTGCAACCAAATACTCTATGATGGGAGATTGAGGGCTTATGACCACTCTATACCTCTTCTATTTTCTTGTCTTTCAAGATATTTCTAGGTGTCTAGTTGAAAAGATACATATTTTTCTAGATTTATTTTTCCCAAAATTGATCCTTCAACTTGGCTATGGAGAGCATGCAATGACCCATCTCCATGAGAATCTAATTACAACATTCTACAATTCCATTTTGTTGGCATGTATATAGGAATTCAAGTATTGTTTGATTCCATGATGCTTCATGAATGCCAAGAATTGCTTTGATGTGAATCCCCCCTTGATCTAAGTGGGGGAGAAGAAGAGATCATCATGTCTACTATACAAATTGTTGGTAGAAGTCTTGAAATTGTGCGAAGGCCTCATTCTTTTTCTTGAGAAATAACACCCATTTCTTGCAAGAGAATTCATCCACAAATTTAATTGGAAGTATAGGAATCCTCGAAAGGAAGCGGGTGGGGGTCTACACATATCAATTTTATTTTATTTAAAGCTTATAATCTATTGATGACATTTGAAATTCCTCATAATTTCCTATTTCATTCATCAAAGTTTCAACATATTTAAATAAACACGATAGAAAATCATTTCCATTTTATACTCAAGTTTTGGATTCAAAAGAGGATATTGAGATACATAAAGTTCTAGTTGAAAGTAGGTTTTCTAAAATTTAGTCTATGTAAGTGCCACTTTTGTTCAATAGATTTTTAACAAATAGAACTTCCACTTTGTAATTATTTTTAGTTGTAAGGATATACAAAAGAAAACCTCTCACATAGATCCAAATAACATGGAGACAAATAAAAACTAAAAAATAATTATAAAGTTTGAAGAAAATAAGAGACTAGGATTATTTTTAGTTTTTATTTGGCTCCATGCTATTTGGATCTATGTGAGAGAGGTTTTCTAGTGTATATATATGATTTTTTGTGTGTAAGAGGTATGGTTGGTATAGAGTTGTCAGTAAATGAATTTGTCACTTAAAATGCTTTATGGATCACCAAATGGAAATTGGAAAAAACGTTCCAACAGTTGGAGAGATTACTTATGAAATCACAATCTTCATGTACAATTGTGAGGGTAAGCTCCCTCATATGATCTTATTTTGGATTTTTGAATAGATTTTTTACTTAAATGAAAAGAAACCCCAAATAACAAATGTATAAGTGTTTTTATAGGTTCTACGAGCTTGCTTAAAAATTAAATGCATTATAAAGATCAAAGACTGTGCATATGAGCTTCATAATGATTATGTATTTTAAATTATAACACATCCAAATTGAGATACCAAGAACTAAAAAGATTTTTCAAAAGTCACTCATCGAAAATTGGCTACTTGTTATCATAGACATGATTTAGGATAAAAAAAGGTCATCAACAACTTAACGTACGAATTGATTAATGATGACACATATAAAACACCATGAATGCACCTTCAAGAATGATTTCCATTATGTTGTAGAATTATACAATTCCAAAAATCCCATATGCCAATTTATGAAAATACTAAAAGTCCATTTACAATAGCATAAGTCTTGTATATATAGGATTTACCTAGTAACTTATAACTACCCATGTAACTGCCTTTACAATTTTAAGAGAAATGAAATAACTTTATTTAATTTATAAATCTCTCAACTTTTGTATGAAGAAGGATCATTTTCTAACCTTTTACAAATGTGAGAAAAAAAGTCACTTTTTACGAAATATAACATTAAAAAAAGAAGTTATGAATTAGAAATTTAATAAGCAAATTGTACAATTTAAGTCATTGGGAAACTCCTTTCCTCCCATCTATACCATACCTAATTCTTTTTGTAGAAGTCCTTTGTGCAACAAGTTACCTTTTATGGGAAGATTTCACTCTAAATATCTTCAATACCTTGACACCTTGGGCCATGAGCTTACTTCTAGGAACAATCATAATACTAATTCTCAATTTCCAGGTATCATGACTCTTCTACATATCTTTTGAATTCTATAAATAATCAAACTATGTGTGACCATTATACATATTGAGAGTATCATAAATGTTACTCAACCTCTTTATTACCTCCACACTAAAGACTTGTTTATCGATCAATTCTACATTGATCGTATCTTCAAATTTTATTCTGATAGTTTGAAAATCTAAGTCCTAGATTCCACCATTTTCAATGTATTTATGCTAAGGGATAGGAGATCATATTGAATATTTATTTTTGCTTGTTCACAAGTTACCAAGATTTTCTCTTATTCTATCAAAATCTAACTGATAGTTACAAGCTTCCATTCCACACTCTCGAACCACATATTAGATTTATTCTCTTCAATACTTGAGAAAACTTTTTCAGCAATCAAGTTATTAACATCTATCTGATTCATATCATAGAGATATTTCAAAATTTCCTTCTACACTGACTCTTATTCTCTCATCATTCTTAGCTCCTTTTCAATTTCTTCCTTCTTAGTATTTTCTTTTTTCAAAAAATTCTTTATTTTTCTCAATAAAATATAAAAAAAATTCTTTCATGTAATCCACCCTTTTCTCAATTACCTTTCCATATGATTGGTATTTTTGTATACTCTCTATAATTTTCCTCTCAATGATTCCCTAACAAATAGGAATTTTAGAGGTGAGAGTTGTATCTATGGGTAAAAAAGATGTATCCACAATGGATCTAAGATAAGATTTCTAAAGTTGCACCTGTTGTTTGAGTTGATCCTTCATATGCTTCTCTTTCTCTATTATTTCAATCAGCTCGGTTGTGGAGACATAAAAGTTTTGAATATCAGCTTTGTGTGTCGAAGGTCCAAGGTGTACCTTGGTGATGTTAAAATCACTTTCATCAACTTTGTCCATATTTTTTTCGGAAATAGATTGAGCCATTTCTACACTCATTCCTTGATGAAGAATAAACTTTCAACCTCATTGTAACTTTGGTCTTCCTTGACTTGGTAGATCTTTGAATTAGGTTGGAAAATATATCAACTTTCATAATTAGTAGTTGAGTGGTGTATGATATAAAATTGTCATCACTAGGGTTTAGGACCTAGGACAACAAACTTTCTATACTCGACATTCAAGTAAACCATAGAGATCACAATCCAAGGATGAAGGAGGGAAAGAGATCTTGCAATAGGGTATCCTAGGGTATGATTAATGACTAAAGAGGGGTTCACCACCAAGGTAGGGCTTAGGAATAAAAATGAAATACAAGTTGTAATTCTTAAACACAATGCAATGCAATCTTTCACTAAATGACCTAAAAATGCATACAAATCAAAATAGAGAATTGCAAGATGAAATGTGTGCACCTGGAAACCTAAAGAAGACTAAATGGAGCTCTAAAATATTGAAAACACTAAGATTTTGACACACTGGGACCCATACGCTAGTCTAGGCATATTAGTCCTAGATGAAAGTTTCTGGTCTAGAATAAGTTTCTAGAAAAAGGGCATCTAAAACTATAAAAATATAGAAAAATTCCTATAGTGGGACTTATACACCACTTTTGGAGTATTAGTCATGTTCTACTTTTTCAAGAATTCAAAGTTTAGATCTGCACTAAACAACACTTGTTCTTCTCTCACAAATTATTTTTCGGATCTAAAACCCTAATTTCAAACATGTAGATGACTTTTTGTGAAGATAGAAACCTTGCAAATGAGGGGAAAACACCAATTTTCTCTAAGCTTGTGACCTAATCTTCAAGGGATCCTCAAGCTCCAAGATAGCTAGATCTATAATCACACATGTAGAGAGAGAAAAACTTGATTTGTTAGTAAATGAGGGTTTTCCTTGGTCAAACCCCTTTAAGGTAATTAAACCAAATGATGAGATAATGAAATAAGGACATGAAACATTAACAATGATTCCTTGAATGATGTCTTGTAAATTTGCATTCTAAAATGAAATGGCCATGAAGGATGTAGATCTAGATCTTGAGATAAGTGTAGAAAAATGCTTGACCTTGGATCTTGAATGAAAGATCACAACACTAGCTCAATAACATGCTTGATGCTTGATAACATTGACATGATGATGGATATTGAATTGATGCAATAATTGATGAAGAAATCTGCCCTTGAATTCCTTAGAAATGTTCTTGAATGCTCTCTTGATGATCTTGTAAAGTCTTGGAATTTTTATCTCTTGAGTGCTTGACTTGATATCATGAATGCTTATTGAAATAATGATTTGAGACCTTATTTATATAGGCAATACATATAATATCCCATTAATTATATTACATAGGCCGACATTAATTAAATTTGAACTTAAAATCCAAACTTTCCCACACAAAACCCTAAAAATAGGCCAAATGGAACTCATACACCACACCTAGTGTATGGGTCCCATAGGGCCTTTTTAGGTGGAAAAAGTGTTGAGGTGTTAATAAATTAAGTTTATTTATTGAGACTTTCAGGATTTTGATTGAAATATGTTGATGTTAACCACCTCCTAGGAGCATCATTAGCAAAAATAACCTTCACAAATGCATGAGAGAAGAACACGGGATATTTCACCAAAGAAAGAGTGAATTAATGAGATAAATTATATAGTATACAATGGTACCTTAAAAAGGAATGAAAATATGTGACGGGTATAAAACTTCCCAATATGGGAAACAAAACTACTCAAGAATAATTAAATGCATAATCATGCCTAAGTAAACTTAAGCGAGTAAATGGTAAAAACCAATTACTCCAACACCCCCCATTAAGTGCAACTTAGGGAGATTATTATGCAAAAAAGAAGATGCAATGTGGGTCTAGGCTACAAAACCATGTTAGGTACCCATTTACAATGCAATCTCTCACAATCGAAGAAAAGGAGAAAAACCTTATGGGAAAAAACCTCTCTCCAAAAGAGAGAAAATAAAACAAAACAAGTTGCATGGATGGATGAATCAATCACACCCCCCAAGGACTACATACATCATGTATAAACAATCAGGGACCCCCCCATAAGATGGAAAGAGAGAGACCATGTATCCCCCCCAAAATGTATAATCACCTACAAAAATGGTAAGTTCCTGAAGACAAAACATGATCCAATGTTGACAAACAACTTGTCTCATTTTTGGAATAAACAAAACCAAATACAAATGTAGGTATGCTTCCCATTCTAGCTAATAATTGAAAGAAAGAAGCATGAATATGTATGATGATGTCTCTAGAATCTTCTAATGTGTCACCATGACCTTGGAAGATGATTCCATGAACCAATTAGGAACATTCCCAATCACAATAGAAGGTGACAAACAAGGTACCACTGGAAACTAATTCTAAACATTCTCTAGAGATTGATATGGAGTGAAAATAGTTGTACCACAACTATCATCAAATAGAATGGACATACCCTCAAATGTCTAATGCCATGTTGGTGTCTACCACCTCCCAGGAGCACTATCTGCAAAAATAAACTTCATGAATGCATGAGAAGCACACAGGCTATTTCACCAAAGAAAGAGTGAATTAGTGAGATAAATTACATAGTATACAATGGTGCCTTGAAAATTCATGAAAATATGTTATGGGTATACATAAAACTTCCCAATATAGGAAACAAAACTACTCGATAATAATTAAATTCATAATCATGCCTAAGTAAACTTAAGCAAGTAAATGGTAAAAACCAATTACTCCAAAAAAATATGCCTTGGGATGCACAATATAGGGTCTTAAGGGCCTATTCATGATGATATTAAGGTCATAAATGCAAGAGGACCCAAAATTCAATGTGAAAGTGTAAATAAATACACTTTAAAACCTTAAATTAAGGAAAAATTAGGCCATTTTAGCTTAGAAGGGCCCAAAATCCCATGTAAATGTGTAAAACTATACCAAAGAAAAATGGATCTTTGACATTTTAATGGTCTTTTAGGTCTTTTTCTTATGATGCTTGACCTATTTTTCTTAGATTTAATGTTGCAATGTTACTTATGCATTCACATTAGGTCTTGAATATTCAAATTAGGATGTCTTATGAAGGTGTTGTGAAGTGTTGTAACACATTTCTACACTTTTCTAGACTCTTCTTATTATAATTCATCTAAAAACCATCTTTTTATGCATTATCAAGTCCTATTTCAAAGTGTTGTAAAGTCTTGTAACAAGCTTTCACACTTTTCTAGGTGTGTCATCACTAATTATACCTTTCTTATGCTTTATTTGGCTCCTTTATGCACTAATATGCCTTAATTAAGTGTGTTTTTGAATACAAACCTGAAAAATAGCATTAAAAGTAACTTAATTCCTCACACCCACTTGCAAGCCTAGAGTGGTACCCATTTTCCATGGGTGGAAAATGAGTCCCTCTTGGCTCAAAATTCAAAATAATTTCAAATTTCTTTCGGGTTTTTATTCATTAGGACCTTATGACAGCCTATGATGATTTTTTTGGAAATTAGGGAATTAGTGCATATAAATAAGTATTTTCTATCCATTTTAACCCCCATTCACCCATTCATTCAAGTATTCATCCTTGCATTCAATCTCATTCATCCACTTAAGCATCAAAGAATCATTCAATCAACTATCAAGCATCTTGGAGCAACTAGTGACATATCTTCAGACTTCAACAACAAGGATTTGGTGAGTTTAGGACACTTGAATGTTGTTTATTCATTATTCCTTTCTTGTTTTCATTTCATTTCTTTATCAAGGGTTTGATTGCCAAAGTGGGATTTGACCAAGGAAAATCCCTATACTCTAACCCTTAACCATTTTCCCCCTCTTTGCATGTGTGTTTGTAGGTCTTGTAGGAAAATTTTCCAAAGAAACAGGTTTTGAAAAGTGGTGAACAAGTCATCAAAGACATTCAAGTCAACTGGACCCTAATTCAAGCTTGGAGACAATATTCAAACTGTTTTCTACAGATTTGACTCCATCAACTTGACAAGTAGACAAATGCAGATCTGGACCCACAAACTTGACCCCTGAATTTGTAGAATTTTGGAGGAGGATTGATTCACTATTAGTGGCAAAAGAGTCCCACTTTTAGGCTAGAAAATTTTATTTCATCAGAATTCAGTTCCTGACAGTTGAAAACCAATTAGGGCAGCTTACTAAGAGGACTGATTCGCCATCAGTGGCGAATGAGTCCCACTAGTCATCAACAGTGATTTTTTCCAAATTCTAGAATCTTCCTACATCAGAGTTTCATCTCTAGATGCACTCTATTCAATCTCATTCAATTTTGTTTGCATTTGTTTATGTTTCTAGTTCATTTCTGCATATCACACTATGTTTTCAAACACTTCATATTTCATTAGTTTTGCATACTTAATTAATCAATTTTATCACTTTGTTTCATCTAGAACATTGAATTTAGTTATAATTTCATCATACATACATTAGTTTGAGTGAACCACCTAGATTTTTGGTGTGAGATCTCTCTTTCCATTAGGTTAAAGACCCTAATTGTGCAAAAGAGACAAAGCATCCCTAATCCCCTAAAATCTATGGTTCATTTTGTTGAAACTTCATGTTGAACACATTATCTTCCTGATTAGAATCTGCATTTACATCCTAGGACTCATAAAATTAGTTTTTTCATTAGCCTTTGCATTGTTTTTGCATCCTAGGGTTTATAAATTTGCATTAGTGAATATCTCATATAGATTTCATTGTTGAACTTCAAAACATTACTAAATATACAATTCTACATTTTCATCTTCATTTCCATCTGAAACACATAAAAAACACTTTGACTCTTCTAAAGAAAAGCACAAAGAAACTCATCTTGATGCAGGAGAATCTAGTGGTGTAAGAGCAATCTTGCATCACCCAAAAATAGTTAAATTTCAAGTTTCTCAGTTTTTAGATGTTTTTACATTTTTGGATACCCTTTTTGTCATAATGAAATTCTAAATTTACGATTTTTATTTTCTATTCCTAGGTGGAAAGATATTACAGTTTTAGTTTCCTAGATTTGCACTTGAAAATCTTCTGAGTTAGATTTGAGGCACTTAGAGTTCTCAGATCGGCCCCAAAACTTGCCAAAATTGGTGTAGCAATTTTGAGCGCGTTATTGACTTTGTGACCTTTCCAACGGTTCAAACGGTTCGTGAATCAGAGTCCCGGATCAAAAGTTATGGCCCCGGGAAGTTGGCGCACTTTCTAGAAGATACCATTCCAAATGCTCTTTTGAAATTTGAACTTCATGTTGTAAATTTTTAGCGCCAAACCGCCTAAACTCAAATTTGAATGTTGTTTTGGCTCCAAACTAAAGAGGAGCTCTATTTATGGGCGGGTTTCTAATTTTTGGGTACCTTTTTGGGGACAAGCTCACATATTGCGAAAGGGTTATTCTGTAGCTTTTTGTAACTTGCATGTGTTGTAGAACTTGGAGATTTGAGATCCTCTGCATGTAAGAAGCTCCATTTTCTTAATAATAAAATTATTCTCTTTGTTTGTGGGTTATTTTCTGTCTCCGCTGCACCCTCATCAAGTGGTATTAACGCGTTTTCTTGAGCGCGGTGGACGATCACCGATCGTGGAGGCGTCGCACCGTGACCGTGGTTGTGGGTCAAGGTCAAGAAAGATGCCTCCAAGAGTGATGCCTGGTAGGCGTGGTGGTGCCAGAGGTGGTTGAGGTGGCAGAAATGATGGTGGAAGAGATGCACTGGTAGCCCTCCAAAGATAGATTGATGTGTTACAAGAGCAGTTGAGAAGAGGGTTAAACCTAAGGGAGGAAAGTGAGGATGAAGGAGAGGAAGAAGGTTCAAATGTAGAAGAGGAAGAAGAAGCAATTGATCAAGACCAAATGAGGCTAATAAGGGCCATTTCAAAGATCAGTAAAAGACCCAGAGTAGAAGTCCCCAATTATTCTAGAAGAGCTGATCGACTGGATCAACGAGCTAGAAGAATATTTTGAGTATAAGGAAATAGAGGACCCAGATCGGGTTAAGTTTGGGAAAATGAAGTTGAAGGGCCATGCTAGTATTTGGTGGAAAGAGGCCCAATTGGAAAGAAATTGAAGAGGAAAAGGAAATATTACCAGATGGGATCACATTGTAGAGAAACTAAAGAAGCAGTTCATACCAGTGGACTACGAGTTAGATCTGTTGAAGAAATTGCAAGGGTTGAAGCAAGGAAGCAGATCTGTGAAAGAATATACTAAATATTTTCACAAGATAATCATTAGAATGGGCCACACAGAGGCCAATAAGGAGAAGGTAGCTCGATATTTTAATGGGTTACAACCAAGCATTCAAGAGGAGTTAAGCCTAGTCAGAATGACCAACATTGAGGATGTGTATCAGTTTGCTCTGAAGGTGGAAGAGAAGTTGAACAAAAGATTTGATGGAAAGAAAAAAGGACAAGGAGGTCAAAGTGGAAGGGGCAGTGGAAGACCTTCAGGAAGCTGAAATGATGATGAAAAGAAAAGTGAAGATGTGGGGACCAGCCAAAGCCAAAGGAATGACAACTTGTACCGCCCTCGTGATCAAAACAATGGTGATCAAAGAGGTAGAGGATGAAGGAGATATGGACAAGGATCTAGAAGAGGTGGTTTCAAAGGAATGTGTTTCCAGTGTGGTGAAGAAGGGCATCAAGCCTATGAATGTCCACAACACCAAAGAAGGGTAGACAAAAGGCTAGAAGGTCGTGGAAGGGTTGCACATGCAGATGAGGAGGCCCAATCTGAAGATTTAGATGATGCTGAAAGGGGAGAAGTGCTAGTGATTAGGAGAGCCCTGGTGACTGAGGAAAAGGAACCAGAACAGAGGAAGAATTTGTTTCGCACAAGGTGCAAGTGTGAAGGAAAATGTTGTGATGTCATTATTGACGGTGGGAGCACCGATAATCTGGTGTCAGAAGAGATGGTCACAAAGTTGAAGCTAAAGAGGGAAAGGCACCCGCATCCATATCAGATTGCCTGGTTGCAGAAAGACCACAAAGTTTTGGTCAATGAGTAGTGCCTAGTAAAGTTCAAGATCGGGAGCTATGATGATGAGGTACTCTATGATATCATTCCCATGGATGCATGTCACATGTTGTTGGGGAGGCCATGGCAGTTCGATAGGTGAGCTAATGTCTTGGGGACTCATCGACTGATGGCCTTGCCTACGTAACAAATGTGTAGAGACAACGTAGTTCGATTAAAGATTTTTCCCTAACCCTAATTAGGGATTCTCAGGTGTAATCTGGGTCATTCATTTCATTGATTTATCTCGTTCGTCCATTCGAAATGGCCTTTTCTATAAAATTCCATCTTCTTATTTTTGAGGACAGATAGATATTTTACATAATTATTATAGGCATTTATTTACTTTCACATTTGTTGTCATAGGCATTTGATTAATATTGGCATTTATTTTAAGCATAGGCATAGGCATTGGTTTATAGACATAGTCATTTAGGCAATCAAATCCTTCAAATCTTGTTGTAGGGCTTAGGCATTTTAGATTGCTCTAAAGACGAATTTGAGAGCAACATTCTCCAGCAAGCAAGAAGGTATTACGAAAGGGAATCATGGAGGTATCAACAATCAGGTATAATTGTTCTTTTATTTACTTTGTGTTTCGTAAAATCTTTGGGTTTCAATTATTATTCATTGTTTATTGCTAACTCTCCTAATCTGAAGAAATCCCCTGATTACACAAACAATTATTCCTTGACAAAGGATGGGGTTCATCACAAGTTGAAACCCTTGAAGGAGACCGAAGAAAAGGTATGCAGTAGTGCTAGAATTTGTTATGTAGATGGAAGAAATTTTTTAGAAGGTATGAAGCATGAGTGTGTGTGTTATGCATTGATTCCTAGAGTGAGTAAAGAGGATAGTGAGAATGTTCCAGAAGAAGTTTCTAGGATGTTGGATGAGTTTCAAGATATTGTTTCTAATAATGTACCTGATGGTTTACTACCAATAAGGAAGATCAGTCATCAGATTGACTTGATTCCTGGAGCTAGTTTTCCAAATAAGGTAGCTCATAGAATGAATCCAGCAAAAAATGAGGAGTTGAATAGACAAGTTCAAGAGTTGTTGAGAAAGGGTTTGATACGGGAGAGTTTGAGTCCATGTGTAGTACCTGCAGTACTAGCACCAAAGAAAGATGGGGAGTGGAGGATGTGTACAGATTCCTGAGCCATAAACAAGATAACAATCAAGTACAGATTTCCCCTTGCCAAGGATGGATGACCTGATGGACTGTTTGAGTGGAGCTCACTACTTCACAAAGATTGATCTGAAGAGTGGATATCACCAGATCTGGATTCGAGAGGGAGATGAATGGAAGACTACCTTCAAGACCAAAGAGGGCCTGTACGAGTGGTTAGTCATGCCTTTTGGGCTAACCAATGGACCGAGCACATTCATGCGGCTCATGAACGAGGTACTAAAAGAATTTCTAAGAAGTTTTGTTATTGTGTATTTAGATGATATTTTGATTTTCAGTAAGACGTTGGATGAGCATATGATGCATATTCAAAGAGCCTTTGAGAAGTTAAGAGAAGAGAAACTGTTGATTAATCTAAAGAAGTGTAGTTTTGTGAAGAGGGAGTTAGTGTACTTGGGGTTTGTTGTCTCAGCAGAAGGTCTCAAGATGGACCAAGAGAAGGTGAAGGCTATTATGGAATGGCCTACCCCAAGAACTGCTACCGAGGTGAGATCTTTCCATGGTTTGGCTAGTTTTTATAGAAAGTTCATTAGAAACTTCAGTAGTATTTGTGGACCCCTGACTGAAACAATGAGAGGGGATAGAAAAAGAATTCAAGTGGAGCACTGGAGCGCAAAGAGTTTTGAACTGTTGAAGCTGAAGGTAACAAAGCAACATTTTCTAGCCCTCCCAAATTTCAACAAGGTTTTTCTGGTGGATTGAAATGCGATTGGTTGTGCCATTGGGCAGTGTTGAGCCAAGAAGGTAAGCCCATTGCCTATTTTAGTGAAAAGTTAAATGATGCCAAGAGAAAGTATTATGAATTTGATCAAGAATTTTATGCAATAGTTCAAGCATTAAAGAAATAGAGACATTATTTGTTGCCGAAGAATTTGTTCTATATCTGATCCATCAGGCCTTGCAGTACCTAAATAGTCAAGGAAAATTAAATCAGAGGCATATGAAATGTGTAGAGTTTTTGCAGAGTTATACTTTTGTTTTGAAACATAGGAGTGGGAAGTCAAATAGGGTTGCAGATGCCTTAAGTAGGAGGCATACATTGATGACAAAGATGTAGATTGAAGTGGTTGGATTCAATGAACTCAAGACACTGTATGTAGAAGATCCTAATTTTGCAGAGGCTTGGAAAGCTTGCAAGGAACCTATTACAGTGGATAGGACTAGGTGGCTAGATTTCATAATCCAGGATGACATGTTATTTAAGGGAAGTTAATTGTGTATCCCAAGGAGTTCCATGAGGGAGAAACTGATAAATGAGAAGCATAGTGGAGGAATGGCAGGACATTTTGGTCGGGATAAGACCATTGCCATTATCACTGAGAATTATTATTAGCCTTAGTTGTCACAGGATGTGAAGAAGTTCGTACAAAGCTACAGGGTATGTCAGATGGCTAAAGGGCTAAGCCAGAATATAGGCTTATATCAGCCCTTACCTGTACCAAAGAGGCCATGGGAGGATATAAGTATGAACTTTGTTCTTGGTTTGCCAAGGACACAATGAGGGAATGATTCAATCTTTGTGGTGGTTGATAGGTTTTCGAAGATGCCACATTTCATTCCATGTCAGAAGACCCATGATGCAGTCCACATTGCTGAATTTTTCTTCAAAGAGGTGGTGAGGCTACATAGTCTGCCAAAGAGTATTTTTCAGATCGTGATACCAAATTTGTGGGGTACTTTTGGAGGACCTTATGGAAGAAGCTAAAGACAGAGTTGAAGTTCAGTTCTGCACACCATCCACAAATAGATGGGCAGACAGAGGTTGTTAACAGGAGTTTGGGTAACCTACTGAGATGTTTGGTAGGAGATAAACCCAAGGGATAGGACTTGATCTTACTCCAGGCAAAATTTTCTTACAACAATTCTGTCAACAGAAGCACTAATAGATCACCATTCTAGATTGTGTATGGAGGTAGCCCCAGAATAGCTCTAGAATTGAGGAAGATGGACTAAGAGAAGAAAATAAGTGCTGAAGTCGAAGATTTTGCAGAACACATCAAGGATATACATGAGAAGGTAAGAGAACATATTAACAAGATGAATCTACAGTATAAGGCTAAGGAAAATCATAAGAGGAGGTATAAGGAGCTTTAGATTGGTGATGAAGTGATGGTCCACTTGAGAAAAGAAAGGTTTCTAGTGGGAACATATAACATATTGAAGATGAAGAAGTTCGGTCCCTATAAAATTTTGAAGAGGCATGATTCAGGGAATGCATATGAGGTAGAGTTTCTGGATGGATTCAACATTTCCCCTGTGTTCAACATTTCAGATTTGACAGAGTATCATGAAGGTGGCGCAGAGGAAGTACCAACGATGGAACAATGTGGGATTCCAGCACCTACTTCAAAAAAGGAGGAGATTGAAGAAATCCTAGATAGTCATGTGGGAAGGAGTACCAGGAACATGTAGTATGAAGAATATCTGGTGAAATGGAAAGGGAGGCCTGTTGAAGATTCATCCTGGTTGCCTAAGGCAGAGGTTGACCGTTTCAGTTTTTCCTCCACCATCTAAGACGTGACGGGGTCACTTCCCAAATTACCCTGGGTGTCTGATGCAGGAGCATCCAGTGGTGTAAGGGCAATCTTGCATCATCCAAAAATAGTTAAATTTCAAGTTTCTCAGGTTTTATATGTTTTTACATTTTTGGATACCCTTTTCGTCATAATGAAATTCCCAATTTATGATTTTTATTTTCTATTTCTGGGTGGAAAGACATTGCAGTTTTAGTTTCCCAAATTTGCACTTGAAAATATTTCGAGTTAGATTTGAGGCACTTATAATTCCTGGATCGGCCCCAAAACTTTCTAAAATTAGTGTAGAAAATTTTGAGCGTGTTATTGACTTCGTGAACTTTCCAACGGTTCAAATGGTTCGCTAATCAGAGTCTCGGATCAAAAGTTATGGCCCCAGGAAGTTGGCACACTTTCTAGAAGATACAATTCCAAATGCTCTTTTGAAATTTGAACTTCATGTTGTAAATTTTCAGCACCAAACTGCCTAAACTCAAATTTGAATGTTGTTTTGGCTCCAAACTAAAGAGGAGCTCTATTTTTGGGTGGGTTTCTAATTTTTGGGTAACTTTTTGGGGACAAGCTCGCATATTGCAAAGGGGTTATTCTGTAGCTTTCTGTAACTTGCATGTGTTGTAGAACTTGGGGATTTGAGATCCTTTGCATGTAAGAAGCTCCATTTTCTAAATAATAAAATTATTCTCTTGTTTGTGGGTTATTTTCTAAGTCTCGGGCTGCGCCCTCATCACATCCCTGGACTCATTTGCCACCTTGGGCGAATCAGTCCAGTTGCACTTTTTGCACAACAATTTATGTCATTTTTATAGTAATTTTTTCATTTCATTTTTTTGTTGTTTCTTTTTTGTTTCCATTTACAAAATTTCTATTATTTGCATTTTACTCCTAGATTGCATTGCATTTGCATCCACCCCACCTCTTGTGGTATTTGTATGAGTGTTTGGTGCCCTATTATTAATACTTTAGTGAGAAAATATCTTGAATCATGGCATCACGCAATAACAAACTCGTTGCGGACCTTGGGTTGTCTCAAGCTCCTACTCTTGGTATGGACAATGGTGCATTAGGCATGGATACTATGACTAGTACACCTTTACCTTCACATACAATGCATGTTGATACCTCAAATGCTCACATTCCTCAAGACAAAGTCATTAACATTCATGAGGATTTAGCACATTTGCAACGAAACTTATGTCTTGAAAAAATTTCCACCATTGCAATTCCTTCTATAGACAACATCTATCAAATGCTTGAAAGTGACGAGGGATTAGATGTCATGAAACAAATTGTTGAGATATATCAAAAACATGCTTCTCCCCCCTCTATCCCATCTCAACCAGCAAACACTATGGCTAGCCAAGATGGATCTCACATTCCTCCTCCTTCAACCGTAGTATCCATACCCAAATATACCACAACTCAAGTTACAACAACCATGCAATAGGTTAGTCATGTGACTCCTTTCACTATTCCAACTAGCATTCCTAGTTCTTTTGTGGCACCGAATGTTCCATCCTCCACCACCTTCACCCCTATTAGTGTCCCCTTCACTTGTCCTAACATTACATACACTCCATCACCATTCTTTCTTCCAACTCATACCACTTACACTAACCCTCTCATTACAAAAATATTTAACACTATTTCCTCTATGCAACTACAAATATCCACCATAAGCCAAAGTAAAAATGCTCCACCCACATATCATGTTCGTAGTAGCCCCTTATCTTTGGAAATATTAAGAACACCGATGCCACAAGGAATTGAGATGCCTAGGTTTGAGAAGTATAGAGGTATAGGAGACCCTACTAATCATGTCAATGCCTATATAGCTATGTGTAGTGATTTTGTCCTTGACGATAAACTGTTAGTTAAACTATTTCCTATAACCTTAAATGACACTACCTTGGAGTGGTTTTCAAACTTACCCAATCAATCAAATTGATTATTTAATGAACTTTTTGATGCCTTTATCAGTCATTTCCAAGTCCATATGACTCCCAAAAAGACAATGGATGATTTAATGAGATGTAAAAAAAATGCAAATGAAAAAGTAATTGATTTCATTTCATGCTATCAGTCATTATATGCTCAAGTAGATGTCAAAATTCTTGATTCACATCTCCAAAATATTTTTATCAAAAACTTGCACACTCACCTTTAGGATAAATTGACCATGTTGAAATTTCCTTATTTCATGAATTTATGCACAACCCTTTGTGACTATCACAACTTGATTACTAGCCATGATTCAAAGTCCACTTCTAGTTGAGCTAAGAAGTCTGAACAAAGCAACCAAAACAACTTGCAAAACTTTAGAAAACCAAATAGAGGCTTCTTACAGTTCAATCCCCCTCCCCCACAACCAACTCAACCAAGGCATAATCAAGTGGCCACTATTAAAGCAACAGTTCCCTTTACCTATAGGGACCCAAAGAGACAATTTACCCCCTTACCTAATACTCTCCATAACATAATGAATCAATTGCTACAACAACAGATGATCACTTTTCCTATAGTTAAACCACTTGATACTATCAATCCTTGACCCCACACCTTTAAACCAAATGATTATTGTCATTTCCATCACCAAAATGGACATGACATAGAACAATGTAAGCATCTGAAACACTTAGTTCAAGACCTCATTGATTCTGGTCATTTGTCCATTGCAGGTGTCAATGATCAGGGCAATAAGTCTGTTGCACCCCCCAATCAGAATTTGCAAATCTTTACTAACCCCATACCTAAACACAATGTTTCATTTGTCAAAGTTAGTGAACCTACAAACACTGATGTGATGAATGTTGATACAAATACTGAACAACATTATCTTACTCTAAATGTTACCCATGTTAATCCTATGGTTGAACTTGTGGGTATGATAGACGTTATCCCTTGTAAGGGCCCAACTAACAAATCTCTTGATATTACTTTTTCTTGTAATGATATACTTAAAAAACTTCCCGATAGTCCTCTTTACATAACTAGCCACATTTATGATAAGCCCACCAATGGGATATTAATAGCTCCCACCTGTGGCAAGAATGTAATCACATAAGAATTTTTAGTATTACATGATCTTTATCAAGATGATTATGATAAACCAACCACATGGATTAAAACACATACTAGTTTTGCATGCCCTACAATTGGATCAATCGTACTCCCATTACATATATAGGATCTAAAACATTGTATGTAACATTTTCTATCATTCCACAATTAGATTAGTTTCATCTGTAGCTAGGAAATCCTTGGCTTTGCTCGATGAAAGTTGTTCCTTCAGTGGTTCACAAATGTTTGAAGTTTCCACTTGACAATGAGATATTTACTATACACCATAGTGGTTTTAATCCATTGTCTTCTAAAGGTAATTTTTCCTTAGAATCCTTTTGGCCTGAACCTATGGAACCCATAACCCCTCGCAAAGATTTATTTTTCATTGCCTATCAAGAAAAGCCAAATGAATAACCAAATTATCTCTTCGCCATATGTTCCCATCCACTTCCACTACTCCTATCCTAGATGAGACAATGCTTCAGTCGGAGTTCGACCCTGAACAAACAATAAACACTTCACCTTCATCATCTAAACACCCAAGAGATAATGAAACCAACCTCACCATGCCTCCTCGCATTGAAAAATTTTATAAATCCAAAGAGAAAGTGATTGACTCATCTCCTTCGGTTCCTTCCATTCCTCTTCCTCAGGAAGAAAAGGATCCTATAGTGGATCAACCCACTCTTACACCTCAACAACTTAAAAATAGAATTAAACAACACCACGGTGCTAGGGAGTGTAGGCATCGTTGTTGTCTCCTTGCTCGTTAGTCACAAACAAAAGTAAACAAGGAAAATCAACCTCCACCTTTGATAGAAGCAATACTTAATAACCCTCCTTCTCCTAACCCACCACAAGATGGTACATTACAACCATCACAACAAAACGATCTGATACAACAACCACAACTCCTGATACATCCTTCATTGTAAATTACCATCCGTCCTCCCATCATGATTAATCTTGATGATGATGATGAGGAGGAGATCTCTAAAATTGATGAAGAGGTGCATAATGATATAAATTCTTTATTTTCCTCTTCCATGAGCTTAAATGATAAATCTCCTACACCAAGTGAAGAACCTGTTACTTCCCCTAGATCCACACTTGCAATTCTCCCCTTGGACAATCAACCACCCTTTCATACACTTAACATGATTGGGAGGCGGATGACTTGTTAGATGGTTGACTTGCATTTGCCTTAACTAGCCTTTTACATTTTCCTTTTCCTTTTTCTTTTCTTTGGTGTGATTGTACATGCATATCATCTTCCCTTGTGATGTGTGTTTGATGTTCTCTCTCTCTTTGTGCACTTCCTCTATTTGTACCTCTATTCTTCTATATGTCATACATTTTTACCCTTTCTTTTTCACTTTTTTTTTATGTTTTTTCCTTTTGGTGATGACACAAAGTGTAGTGATGCCCTATCTCTTCCATGTTGACCCAAAAGGTCCTTTTACTTTCTTTTTCGCTTTTTTTTTTGTTTTTCATTTTGGGGATGGCGTAAGGCATTGAGACCGAAATGTCTCCTTCATGTTGACCCAAGGGTTTTTCATTTTTTTTTTCACTTGTGTTTTCCTTATGGGGATGATGCAATGCCTTGAGACCACAATGTCTCTTCCATGTTGACCCAAAATAGACTTTTTTCTTTTGTTTTGACTCTCTTTATCTCATTCTTCCATTTATATGTGTTTTGGGGAATGATGACAATTTTCAGCTCTTTCATAAAAGAATTGTAGCAATGAACATATTGACCCAAAATCCATAGATCCCTTATGTGTTTGGTGTGTTCCTTTTTGGGGACAACCCCTCTTCTTTTTATCCTTTTTCATTTACATGACGTAGCCTTCCTTGGAAACATATGACTTGGCATAGGGGCTTTTCAAGTTGGCTCTCATGTCTTGTTTATTTTTGCATTTTTCATTCACTACTTTAAAGTAATTGCTCACAGAACAGTGTGTACCAATTCCTTTCAAGTGGGAGCATACATTGGCATTTTTCCTTTTTTCTTAGTGTAGCCTTGTCATTTCATATGATGTATTTTTCACTTTGTGGATGACATTGGGTGTGATGTCCTTCATAAGCATGATCTATCTTAGCATATTACATTCCTCTTAGTGGCTTGATGTGACACACTACATCCCCTAAATTGTGAATATACTATTCTTTGATTGGTCCTCTCTTGGAGACATTAGATACAATGTTCCCTAAGTGATAGACCTTGCATGAACTTAACAAGACTCCTTTGAATACTTCTTTTGCATTTTACATTTTTGCATTCACATGGGCACCTTGCATAGCGCAACTTGCATGCCTATGGTACCATCCCGCTTGTTCATGAGTTCTAATCATGCAAAGCTTTGCTTGTCTCATGAAGCACAAACCAAAATTTTCCTTTGTGCCATCTTATTAAAGTTATTAGGAGGTATAACTTTGATATGGTTGAGAAGGAAGTCCATTGTGTGGCACAACTTTCCCCATAGCCACCTACATGTTTGTGAGTACATACCAGTCGACCGTATATATTTCACCTTATGGGCCTTCTCTCCTGGTGGACTGCCATGAGTTCTATTGTCCTAGAGTGAGTATCCATTTTCTTTTTCAGAAAAACAACCTAGATCTGGTCCACAACTAGTTGGACAAATGATCAAAGCTTGATTTGACTTTTCCTTCTCTCTTTCTCTTTCACACACATGTCTTCCTTTGTTCTTATATTTAGTTTTCCATGGGATCTTCACCCTGGGGGCTTGATCATCCATCTTGATCGTTGTTGTCTCATCCTACAAGCATAAGTGCATTTGGATCCCTCTTGATATGCATGACTACTTTAGTGTGAGTTTGAAGCAAGCTCATCCTCACTAAAATGGGGGCTAAATGTACCATAGAAAAATGGATCTTTGACATTTTCATGGTCTTTTAGGTCTTTCTATTATGATTCTTGACCCATTTTACTTTGATTTAATGTTTCTATGTTACTTATGCATTCACATTAGGTCCTGAATATTCAAATTATGATGTCTTATGAAGGTTTTGTGAAGTTTTTTAACACATTTCTACACTTTTCCATACTCTTCGTATTATAATTCATCTAAAAATCATCCTTTTATCCATTATCAAGTCTTATTTCAAAGTGTTGTAGAGTCTTGTAACAAGCTTTCATGCTTTT
Organism: Sequoia sempervirens; assembly: GCA_007258455.2. Classification (NCBI taxonomy): domain Eukaryota; kingdom Viridiplantae; phylum Streptophyta; class Pinopsida; order Cupressales; family Cupressaceae; genus Sequoia; species Sequoia sempervirens. Next base: position 431,604,824 of record VDFB02075321.1, on the reverse strand, counting down.
CTAGGCTTTTCATCACTAATTACACCTTTCATACAATTTATTTGGCCCCTTTATGCACTTATAGGCCTTAATTAAGTGTGTTTTTGAAAACAATTTGATAAACAACATTAAAAGCAACTTAATTCCCAACACCCACTTACAAGCCTAGAGTGGGATCCATTTTCCATGGGTGGCGAATGAGTCCCTCTTGGCTCAAAATTCAAAATAATTTCAAATTTATTTCGAGTTTTTATTCATTAAGATCTTATGTTAGCCTGTGATGTATTTTCAAGTAATTAGGGCATAAGTTTTTATAAATAAGTATTTTTCTATCCATTTTAACCCCCATTCACCCATTCATTCAAGTATTCATGCTTGCATTCAATCTCATTCATCCACTTAAGCATCAAAGCATCATTTAATCAAGCAACTGTCAAGCATCTTAGAGCAGCCATTGATATATCTTCAAAATTCAACAAGGATTGGGTGAGTTTAGGACATTTGCATGTTTTTTATTCATCATTCCTTTCTTGTTTTCATTTCATTTCTTTATCAAGGGTTTGATTACCAAAGTGGGATTTGACCAAGGAAAATCCCTATACTTTAACCCTTAACCATTTTCCCCCTCTTTGCATGTGTGTTTGTAGGTCTTGTAGGTAGATTTTTCAAAAAAATAGGTGTTGAAAAGTGGTCAATAAGTCATCAAAGTGATCCAAGTCAACGAAACCCTAATTCAAGCTTGGAAACAACATTCAACCCATTTTCTACAGATTTGACTCTGTCAATCTGACAAGAAGACAAATACAAATCTAGACCAAAAAACTTGACCCCTGAATTTGCAAAATTTTGGAGGACTGATTTTCCATCAGTGGTGAATGAGTCCCACTTTTACACTGGAAATTTTGATTTCATCAGAATTTAGTTCTTGACAGTCAGAAACTAGTTTTAGGATAGTTTACAAGAAGGAGGATTGATTCACCATAAGTGATGAATGAGTCCCACTGGTCATCAATAGTGATTTTTTCTAGATTCCAAAATCTTCCTACATCAACATTTCATCTTCAAGTGGACTTTCTTCAATCGCATTCAATTCTATTTGCATTTTTTTATGTTTCTAGTTCATTTTTGCATATCACACTGTGTTTTAAAACACTTCATATTTCATTAGTTTTGCATACTTGATCAATCAATTTTATCACTTTGTTGCATCTAGGACATTGAATTTAGTCATAAATTCATCATACATACATTAGTTTGAGTGAACCGCCTAGATTTTTTGGTGTGGGGTCTATCTCTTTCCATTAGGTGAAAGACCCTAATTGTGCAAAAGAGACAACATCCCTAATCCCCTAAAATCTATGGTTCAACAACACATTAAAACACTATATTAGGTCTATTTAGTTTACAATCCTCCTAAATTTAATGTGAAGGTGTAAATAGATACACTTTACAACACTAAATTAAGGAAAAGTTAGGTTTATTTGGCTTTAAAAGGGCCCAAAACCTAATGTGGATGTGTAAAACTTATCACAACACTAGATTAAGGTGAAATTAGGCTCAATTTATCATTAATTATTCCTAAATCAAGTAGGGAAAAGACATACTTTTTCCATAATTACATTTATCCCCCACTTTAGTGAGAGGATGAGCTTGCTTCAAACTCGGACTAAAGTAGACATTCAAGAGGGGTCCAAGTGTAATGATGCGGCTAGTCTAGGATGACAAAGATCAAGGGAGTGGTAAAGTCCTTAGGATTGAAGATCCTACATCAAACCAACATAAGCATGAATGGACAAGAACAAGGTGTATGGTATGCAACAAAACAAGATACACAAGCATGCAATTTTATTGATTAAAAGAAAGAAAACAAAAATAAGAAGAGGTGGATCAAGCCTTGACTATTTGTCCAACACCATGTGGATTAGATCTAAGCTATTTTTCCACAAATGCACGCTCACTTTGAAGCAAAAAAACTTAAGTTTGTCTGTTGGGTGAGTATCATAAAGAGGTGAGACACATACACACATGGTCGGTATGTGCCCACACTCACGCGCGAGTGGCTATGGGAAAGTCATGCCTCGGTTGGGCTTCCCATCAAACCATACCAAAGTTATACCTCTTGATAACTTTGATAAGGCGCCACACAAAAATGACCTTCGAGCTTCATGAGGGAAGAAAAAATTTGTATGCTTGGAGCTCATGAAAAATGAATTTTGAGCTTCATGAGGCAAGAAAAGCTTCATATGCTTAGAACTCATTAATAAAAAAGATGGCTCCACAACATGCAAGGTGTATTATGCAAGGTATCCATATAACGATTGTTGTAAATAAAAACTAGTGTAAGGTACATTCAAAGGGATTTTTCTTAGTTCATGCAAGGTCTCTTCTTAGGGAACATCGTGCTTAATTTTTCCAAGAGAGGAAAAGTCAAAGAAATGTCACACTCAAGTGGAGGAAATCAAACCCAATGACACCACCAAGAAAAGAACACATCGTAGGATGATAGAAAATCCAACAATGAAACATGAGTGTCAATGTATGTCCCAACTTCAAATCAGTTGCTAACACCATTACTATGAGCAATTGCTTTAAAGTAGAAGAAGACATGAGAGCTTATTTAGAAAGCCCTCTGCAAAGTTATATGTTTCCAATAAGCTATGTCATAAGTATGTCACATGCGATCCAACTTAAGGCATGCCATCCACATCCTAAGCTTGCTCTTATATGTACATGAAAGGTGGTCAACTAGCCAAAAGAGACAACAAGTGACATATGAATACAAGGATACCTAACCCCTTTCCCCCACTTAGTGCAGGACAAGGGTGAGCTGAAATGATTGATGATAGGTTTGAAAGTCAGTATCAATTATAGGAACTAGGTGCTTCAACACAAGGAAGAGCACCACATTCCTTAATATGTTGGATTTTATCACTTAAAGCCTTACATTCATTAGCAGCATGACCATGAACTCTATGATAAGCACAAAATGAACTCTTGTAGTAAAATTTATTTCGTGTTCTTGGAGGGAGAGATATCAAATGATCTTGGAGGAGTCTCATCAAGATACTCGCTTGATTAATAGTAGAAGACTCTTTTATTTTGCAATAAATATATCTCTTGCTTAGTATTAGGTATCATACTTATGCAAGACTCTTTAGATTGTGAAATTTTGTTCTCTCCTTTATAGGAGGGCGTAAAATCTAATGAATTCAAATCATTAGTGTTTTGCGTGATGACATTGACATTAAGCAAATATTTGTTTGTTTGTTTAAGTTCCTGCAAAGGATAACAATCAAGACCACTAGTGTCTATCTATTCAGGATGCACTAATGTTAAAGTTGGCTTAGAGGAATCTTTTGTAATAGTGTTGATATTAAGTGAAGGCTTTCTTGTTTCTTTCAAAGGACAATAACCATGACCATTAGTCATTTCTTGTGTGTTAGGCTCTATAGGGACACAGATACCTTGTTTGCTAGCACCACATCCTTTTCCACTATATCCAAATCGTTTCATCATTTCATAACCTTTTCTCTAAAGATTATTCATCTCTTTTGGATTGGGTGGTTGCTCATAATTAAGTTCATCAAATTTTGTTGTGTATTTTTATTTTTCTTCTAAAGTGGTTGAGGTGGGTGCTTTTGAAGGGTCTTTTGAATTTTTTGTTGACATTACCACTTTTCCTTTTCCCTTTTTAGACTCTTCATTTATGATCTTGTATTCTCCCATGAATGTTGGTTCAAAATTTAATGATCCCAAATCATCTAGTGATATCATTGTGAAGGGTTTAGGACATCTATCTTTTTATTGTTCTTACTTGGGTTCTACTTGTGTAGTTGGTGCCAATGTTTTCAAAGGATTTTTCTTATGTTTCTTAATGTTTAAACAACTATTTGGGTCAGGGTTAGCTTTGAGTGTGTACACTTTGTTGTTGTATATGTATTTTATTTTTTGATGAAGAGTGGAAGGCACCCCATTCATTCGATGAATACACACTCTGCCTAAAAGAAGGTTATATGAAAGATCATGAGGCATAACATGGATCGGTGTTTCTAATGTGGCCTTTCCAGTTATAATAGGAAAAGTGATAACACTAAGTGGATGTTTCCCTACATTGTCAAATCCCTTAATAGATAAAGAATCAAGTTGCATTTTTGATTTATCCACACCAAGCTTATCCAAAAGGGATACACTACACACATTAAGGGCAGAGCCATTGTAAAAAATGGTTTGCTTTATGCCTCTCCCTTTGTAGAGAACAATTACCATGAAAGCATCATTTTTTTACACTTCCAAAGAGGGGAGTTCACTTTGGTGGAAAACAATGTCAGTATTTATTCCTTAAATCATGTTATGATAGTGATGGGATGCTTGAATAAGGTACCACAATGATATCTAAGCAGGAGTATTCTTTAGTTGATCAACAAGATCATACTGCTTACCATGAGGAGGACCCGATAAGATAGGATTAGGTGGGATTGGATTAGGCAATGGGAGGAACGTTGAAAGTGTTTTTCTTGGTTACAGATTTTTCCTAGTGTTATATGTATGAGCAGTGGCATTATGACTTGGTTGTTGTGAAACATAATTCTTAGGTGTGTAAAGGATAAGTTCAATTTTTTTTGAGTTTTAGGTTTATGTGAAAGTGGGTAAAGGATTAGATGATTCTTAGGATATCCCACAAGGTATGTAGGAGGTTTGATAGTTAAGGGGGGTGTAATGGACACTTGTGCATTCATAACCTCAATGGTCTTGCTTTGATTTATTTCTAATAAAGGGAAATCTAGTATCATATTTTCACCATAATCCAAGGAAGTCACATCATTATTATTGCCATTTTCTTGCAACATGATATCCTCCCTGGGTATGTACATAGGATCATGATGGGCCAAAAAGTGGCGATATGATAGGTATGTGTAGGGTATGTGGCTGACAACCTTTTTCTTACCCAAAATTGATGAAACGAAAAGGGTTTTTAAAGGAGATTCTCAACTTTCTACTAATATAAATTATGCTTTATTTTGAATCTAATAAATAATTATTATTCATTTTCTATTTGAACTATGACTAAAGTCCTGATTGCTAGGCTGATTGAAAAAAATCTATAGCTTTCAAACCATATCACATTTTTTGAATCTAAAATATGTGTCACATTCTATGCTTTTCATAATATAGGATTAAAAAGACAAAATTAAATTTCATGAAGTTTTGACCAAGTTAAGGTTGTTAGGCATACGAGTTTTATATTTTTTAAAAGTCGTAATAAAAAAATAATAATTATTTATTTACTTGGAAAAAAATTACAAAAAAATATGCATCACATCGGGACATGAGTCCTCTACTTATATCTAAAATATTATAAAAAAATATTACCATTTTATTGTGGTTAGGGTGGTCAGACATACACCTACTTATTTTTTCCTAAAATTTAAGTACTACTACATTGAAATTTCAAATTTTCACCAAATAGATTTGGTTTTTAAAAATAAACCTAGTAGTTTAGAAACTACATTCAATTTTCTATAGATTCTATTCTTACATATTTTTGAAATAATATAGATAAATTATTCAAATTTTTACATCAAGTTGCTTAACTCTGATTTTTCTAAAATTTTCACCACTTAAGGGCCTATTTTTTCCATGATGATCATGCACATACCCCCCTAGGAGGAGATTTTTTAGGAGAACTACAAACCAAATTTTCTTAGCATTCAAGGATTGGTTCTTCGAAAATGACTTCATCACAAGTGGGGGAATGATCAATGGTTGAATTGTCTTGTTTATCAATGATGAAATTCTCTTGTTTAATAAGTTTCTCATGAATTTTATTGATTGCATTTTCTAACATCAAAGTTATCTTCCTCACAACTAGGAGACATACTAGGAGAAGAACAAATATAATAGTCATGATTTTCCATAATTTCGTTCATTTTTCCCTCAATGTATTCTAAAATAGGATAGGTTGGAGAAAAAACATAAAGAGGGTTGTTATAGACCTTAAAGATTTGATTATCTAACACCAACATATCCTCATCATTTACAACATTATCACAAGAGGGGAAGGTGTTGGGAGGTGAATGTAGACTAGTTGAAGTTTCAATGTCTTTTCCAATAAGAGAGGTAAGAGGAGAGAAACAACTAGGACTCTCAAAAATCTCATTGATTGGCTCTTCTAACATCAAAATATCTTCTTCACAAATAGGAGAGATATTAGGAGAAGAACAAATATGATCATCAAGATTGTCCAAGGTTTTATTCTCTTTCACTAAAACAATCTCATAGGAAGGGGTATGAACTTTTCCTTAGCATGCCTACATAGGTAAGACACTAACATTGTTTGACCTAAAATGAAAAGTACTTCTAACCATCTTGTGCAATGCTTGAACAATGTAAACAATGTATATCCAAAGCTACAAAACACTTTTATCCAATATATGCAAAACTTTAAGAATGCAAACAATGTGTATCCAAAAATGAAAAGCACTTAAATTGTCAAACTTATGAAAATATTTATGAATGTAAATATTGTGTATGGAAAAGTGAAAAGTACTTTTATCCATATTATGCAAAGTTTCAAAAATGTGAACATTTTCAGATCTAATGATTTTTGTAATTGAAATGATTTAAAAAATGACTACCATAAATTGAGGTTTTTGACCAAGATACATAAAATAGATGTTCCTGAAACTTTATAGACTTATACTATATGTTACCAACAAGCTTGGGAAGCACATAAATGAGGTTTTCAATGATGTAAAAGGTAGTTTAAAATCTGGATTGGGACTAAATCACCCAAAGGGGCATATGAATCCCAGTTAGGGTTTTTTTCACAATTTTCAAGAAATTTTAAGTGTTTTCTATGCTTTTGGTTTAGAAGATGTCTATACTAAATGAAAATGTAGATTTTAGATGATTTTCAGTGATGCAAGATGCAAAAATGCAACCTATATGCACTTTCACTAATGCAAGATCTTGGAACCCTAGATGCAAATTAACTAGTGCAAACCCTAATGAAAAGTTAACGCAAGCAAGATCTAGGATGATGATGCACTCCAAGTCAAAAAATGAATTGTTCTAAATGTAGGTTCACCAAAATTTATGGTAGAAAATTGTCATCACTAGGGTTTAGGATCTAGGACAACAAACTTTCTATATTGAGCCACATTCAAGGAAACCCTAGAGATCACAATCCAAGGATGAAAGAGGGAAAGAGATCTTGCAATAGAGTGTCCTAGGGTATGATTAAGGAATAAAGAGGGGTTCACCACCAAGATAGGGCTTGGAAAGACAAATTAAATGAAAGTTGTAATTCTTAAAGCTAATGCAATGCAATCTTTCACTAAATGACTTTAAAATGCATACAAATCAAAATAAAGAATTGAAAGATGAAATGTGTGCACCTAAAAACCTGAAGGAAACTAAATGGAGCTTTGAAATTCTAAAAAAACTAAAAGTTTGGCACACTATGACTCATACACCATTCTAGGCGTATCAGTCCCAGATTAGCGTTTTTGGTCTAGAACAGGTTTCTAGAAAAAGGGTAGTTAACTAAAACTACAAAAATATAGAAAAATACATGTAGTGGGACTCATGCACCACTTCTGAAGTATCATTCTAGTTCCACTTTTTTGAGAATTTTCAAAGTTTAGATCTACACTTCAACACTTGTTCTTCTCTCCCAAATTGGTTTTTAGATCTAAAACCTTGATTTCAGACCTGTAGATGACTTTTTTGTGAAGATAGCAACCTTGCAAATGAGGGGACAACTCCAACAGTTTTCTCTAAGGTTCTAGCCTAATATTCAAGGGATCCTCAAGCTCCAAGACACCTAGATCTACAATCACACATGTCGAGAGAGAAAAACTTATTGATTTGTTAGTAAATGGGGGTTTTTCTTGGTCAAACCCTTTTAAGGTAATTAAACAAAATGATGAGAAAATGAAATAAGGACATGAAACATGAACAATGATACCTTGAATGATGTCTTGTAAACCTACAATCTAACATGAAATGGCCATGAAGGATCATGTAGATCTAGATCTTGAGATAAGTGTAGAACAATGCTTGACCTTGGATCTTGAATGCAACATCACAACACTAGCTCAATAACATCCTTGATGCTTGATAACATTGACATGATGATTGATCTTGAATTGCTGCAATAATTGATGAAGAAATCTTCCCTTGAATACCTTAGAAATGTTCTTGAATGCTCTCTTGATGATCTTGTACAGTCTTGGAATGCTTTTAACTCTTGAGTTCTTGACTTGATATCATGAATGCTTATTGAAATAATGATTTTAGACCTCATTTACATAGGTAATCCATCTAATATCTCATTAATTAGATCCCATAGGCTGTCATTCATGAAATTTTAACTTAAAACCCAAATTTTTCCACTCATAACACTAAAAATAGGCCAAATGGGACTCGTATGCCATACCTGGTGTATGGATCCCATACAGTGTTTTTAGGTGGCAAAAGGGTATGTGCAGGATCATGATGGTCCAAAAAGTGGCAATATGATGGGTATGTGGCTGATGATTATTTTTTTACCCAAAATTGATGAAATGAAAAAGGTTTTTAAAGGAGATACTCAGCTTTCCATTGATATAAATTATGCTTTACTTTGAATTAAATAAGTAATTATTATTCATTTTCTATTCAAATGACAACTAAAGTCCTGATTGATAGACTGATTGAAAAACATCTATATAGATTTCAAATGGTATCACATTTTTTGAATCCAATACATACGTCACATTATATGCTTCACGTAATATACGATTAAAAAAAGAAAATTTGAATTTCATGAAGTTTTGACCAAGTTAAGGTGGTCAAACATACGATTAATTATATTTTTAAAAAGTTGTAATAAAAAATTCATAATTAATTATTTACTTAGATAAAAATTACAAAAAAATATGCATCACATTGGGACATGAGTCCTCTACTTATATCTAAAATCTTATAAAAAAATATTATCATTTTATTGTGGTTAGGGTGGTCAGACAGACACCTACTTCTTATTTTTTCCCTAAAATTTAAGTACCATTGCATTGAAATTTCAAATTTTCACCAAATAGATTTTTTTCTTTTTTGAGCAAACCTAGTAGTTTAGAAACTACATTCAATTTGATACAAATTCTATTCTTACATATTTTTGAAATAATATAGATAACTTATTCAAATTTTTACGTCAAGTTGCCTAACTCTGATTTTTCTGAATTTTTTGCCACTTAAGGGCATGTTTTTTCCATGATGATCCTGCACATACCCAAAAGTGTCAGAGTGTTAATAAATTAAGTTTATTTATTGATATTGTCAGGATTTTGATTGAAATACGCCTTGGGATGCACAATATAGGGTCTTAGGGTTCTATTAATGATGATATTAAAGTCATAAATGTAAGAAGGCCCAAAATTCAATGTGAAAGTGTAAATAAATACACTTTACAACATTAAATTAAGGAAAAATTAGGTGAATTTAGCTTAGAAGGGCCCACAATCCCATGTGAATGTGTACAACACATTAAAACACTATTTTAGGTTCATTTAGTTTACAAGCCTCCTAAATTTAATGTGAAGGTGTAAATAAATACACTTTACAACACTAAATTAAGGAAAATTTAGGTTTATTTAGCTTTAAAAGGGCCCAAAACCTAATGTGGATGTGTAAAACTTATCACAACACTAGATTAAGGTGACATTAGGCTCAATTTATCATTAATTATTCCCAAGTCAAGCAAGAAAAAGGCATATTTTTTTCGTCATTACAAGTGGTGCTACTTTTCTTTACTAAGATTTGTTGTAACCATGAAGCAGTAGGAGTTTGTAAAGAGCTCGTAATGTTCATAGCCAATGGATCAAATAATGCAAGTGGATTGGAGATAACTAGGAAAGATGTATCTTATGGAATTGCATTGGTAGCTAATAAGATGAAGGTTCTATTATAGGAGGAGATATGTTGAGAACAAAAGAAGAAATAGCTAAGAATTGCTCCTCACCACTAGGATAACCATGAGGGTCTATAGAATCTCTCTTTAGATTCTTCTTGTATGGGGTTCAACGTCTTCTCCTTTGGCTTTGATCTCTTCCTCTTAATTTTCAGATCGTCCCCACATATACTTTTGAAATCCTTCTTTTTAGAAGAATCTTCATTGTTACCACCTTCCTACATGCTCTTTTGACAACTAGTGATTATAATAGAAGCTTGAGAAATGAAAAAGGAAGAGGAAGATATTTTTTGTTTTCCATTTTTCCTCCTTGATGAATCATCTTTTCTTGAAGTTCTTTTAGTGTTGGTATCAATGAATTTCTTTCTTACCCAATCTTTCAATCTCTTGAGAATATGAGTGGTTCTCTCATTAATGTATCTAACTTCTTGACTGCCAAACAATAGGTGACAAAGGTTGCATTTGAATATTTTCAAAATATATAGGATCAATCAAATTTGTTTTATCATCTTCAATTCCTTCTACATCCCAACTAAGCCTAGAATATTTAATTTGTTCCAAATTTAACCTCATCTAGTATCTCTTTCACACTCCATAATCATCTTCACAATCTTCCTAAAAATATTCAATTTTAGGGAAATGATAAAAACATGGATCAAAATCCAAGTTATATTTGACATATTTCGTACTATCAAATGAGATTATCATGGTGTGAAAGTGCATGTTTAACTTTTCCAATGATCACTCAATATTTTGAGCATCAGTAGAAGATTTACACCTATAACGATCGAGGCCAATAGGAAATTAGATTAAGTATTTTCTCATATTTTTTCTTTTATTAACTACCCCAATTTTCCTGTAGATCTCAATCAAGATGAGCTTATCATCCACATACTTGGTCATCTTGTATGGGTACTCATCATACCCTCCTACCTTAATGTAAGTGAACTTCAGGAATTGGATGTATTTTTTACCATAATGCTTGATAAGAATAGTTGCTTTTGATTATATCTTGATTCATGTATTCCCTTGAAGTGTCCTTACCATCAACATAGTGAATGCATAGTTCACTCTTTTGAAATGTTTCTAACTTTGAGATGTCGAGGACAACTAGAGTTTCATATAATAGTTATAAATCCAAGTTGTATTATCAAATATACCTTTAGTGCCAAGACCTAGCCATGTCTTCATATTGGTGATTGGATAGAAGAGATAAGATGTCATACAGAAATACTGATTGTCTTCAAAGCAATTCAACTGATTATGTAGATTATCTCAACATTATTACCTCCTCAATCAATAAACTAGTTTTCTGCACATATGATAATTTTAAATAGGAACATCCATTTTTCACTCATTTCAATTTTCATTCCCCATCAACCTATGAAGCAAAACAATCATATTTGAGACTTCTTTGATGAAGATTGACCTATGTAGAACCTTTGGAAACTTAGATTTTCCTCCTTTAGATACCTACACCCAGTTCCTCTCCATGGTGTTGAGACATTCATTATTCTTCTTAGAGAAGTGTGTTTGTGCAATTCCTTTTTCTATACTTGTAAACTGGTCTCTAAGAGGAAATTTGAGAACAATCCCGATTGAAACACTATACAACTTAGCCACTAGATTATCATCGATAGTCTTGACCTCCTTGGTTTTTAGATTATAACCTTTCATACATTCCAAAACTAAATTTGAACATTGAGTTGATATTAGAAAGCCAATAGCATGAGCCAAACCATCTCTCAAATATCCTTTGAGACAATGGTGATATTTTCCTCTCTTCCATAATTTTCAAAAAATCTTGTAGGTTGATGTGACCCAACTTTTTATCTATGATCTCATAAAGCATACTCTCTACTACTGATATGAGCTCATACCTTGATATTTGTACTTCATTATTACAAATAAGAATGATGCCACCTTATCAATTTTTTTGAAAAGAATATTTATATCTATTTCAAAGCTCCCATAAGAATTCATGGACATGGTTTATACCTCTATATTTGCATGCATGTACATCAGAATATTTACAGCTGCAATATTTGCCAAGAATCCACTTCACTACACTTTGATGGTTGATACCTCTATATTTGCATGCATGTACATTAGAATATTTACAGCTGCAATATTTGCCAAGAATCCACTTCACTACACTTTGATGGATGAGATGATATTCACTTTGAGGAAGTTGTCAAACAACTTCACATGCAAAAATAAAAATTTTAATATCTCACAATCCATGAAGCTTCATGACTCGAAAGCTGGCCACATTGGTTGCCACTAGGAACATTCTCATTAAAGGAATTTACACCACCTCATACAAATTTTCAAATTTAATCTTTTTTGCAATTTTTTCCAATTTTCGCACTTGTACTTGAGCTTGAATTGGACAAACGAACTTCTTCTTTGAACTTAACTTGAGAAATTTGAATTTGATACAAATGAACTTGAATCACATGGAAGCAACACAACTAAAACTATCTATAACAAAAGATTGAGGTATAGAATTTTTACCAAATCCCTAATTTTACCATGGAAAAATCTTGAGGAAAACTCCCATCATTTTCATACAAATGGTTTTTAAGTGAGTTCCATAAAAAATAAGACAAAAAGAGCATAATTTGTATTTTATGGTGTAGAATTGATGGTTAGTCTATGCCAATTTGAGTGCTTTGCATAATGAGGATTTGAAGTTTTATTGTCATTATATATAGTTGTTTGTTGCATGCCATTATTGCAAATATTTTTCTTGCTTTTGTATTTTTTAGGTGACTATCTATTTTATCCATATTTGATTTTGAGGAAAGTAGGGAAATTAGAGGACCCCATAGAAATACTATTACCATTTTTATAAATTTATTTTTTTAATATCATTCATCCCTTGACCTAAATTACTAGTTTCAATGGTGTTACATTTTATGGATGTCTTTAAATCATTTTTTAAGTACAATTGACTTCTAGCATAATTATTTCAACTAATAATATAAATCTACCTAAAATTTATAAAGAAAATTCATTGAGATTCCTATAGACCTATAAATGATTATGGTCTCATTTCACATAGCATGTTGCTAAGCATGAATGGAATAAAAAAACTCAACACTATTAATCCATGGATGTTATTATTTCACTTTCAAGTAGAATTATAATAGTAATTTGATAGAATATAGACTAAAAAATTTAAAAAAAAAACATTTCTTTTTTTTATTATAAAGCTAAAACACTAACTAAAGCAGAGTATTGTCGGCTTTAAAAACTACAATGATATCAAATATTATGTTGATGTTATGGATGTTAGATTAATCATTTATTATCTAATAATTAATTAATAATTTTTATAAATAATATTTTTTACAAATATGCCACCCTAGGGTCATATGGGCGACCAACAACTAGCCCCTAGGGGGCTAATTTTTTTTTCCTTATATGGAAACTTAGCAAAATTGGAAAAATCATGATAAATTTTTGCTCGAGTATTGAAATATGGCAAGCGAGATATCATCAAAAATATGCTTTTGAGCACTATCTAATGGAGTAGATTTATTTCTTAGATTTTGTTGTTGGTGCATTCTATAGCCTATTGAAGTTAGATGTGTTATTTTAAGTCATGAGCTCATAACTTTTGACTAGTTTCTCCTTTTTTGTGATTATTATGGCATTGGAAAGGTCTTTCCGAGTTCTTCACAACCATCCCTACATTTTTTCTATATTTCTCTCCAGTTACATTTTATTCATTAAATGTTGTGTTTTCACATTTTGGTGAATTACTTGGACATTTTAGCTCTTGAAAACTTTTTATTTGCCTGATATGACTTGTTTTCGGTTGTTATACATGTATTTATAGTGTTTTCTCCTATTTGGGCATTGTATACATGTTTTGTAATCACTTTATCTTTCTTAGATGCATTGAGATAAAGTGCCATTACTGTACTTTCTTTATGAGTATTTCACACATCCTATTGTGCCTTTTATGCTCACACTATGTTATAAATTTCCATGGAGGGTTGTGTATTACCTTTTATTTTCCTTCACACCTTTGTCAAGTGAGTGCTCCTTCAATAGTACCATTGAATCCTATTGCTTCTTGCTTCATACACATGTGTCTTGTTTGAACACCCTCTTTTAGTTGTTGGTACTCTTTTGTGCATGTTCAAATGTTCTTTGATCTCCATCATGCACTTCTTGGTGACACATATTTTTAGTGGACCTATCATGGCTCTTCCTTGTCAACATTATGGGGGGGTTTCTACTATTGGTTCTGATTCTTCCTTGGTTTCATTTAGGGGTGAGCTATGTATTCAACTTTTGTTCCTATGTACTAGGTGGATGCAGCGGTTGGTTACCCATGTATTTTGGTGAGATGGAGAATTTATTATATGGAAACTCTTGGATTCCTATTTTTTGTAGGGGACCTTCCATTTTCACTATCAAATTTCTTCAAACTATTGGTACATACATTTGCAACTTGCATCTTGTATGGTTGAGTAATGTTGTTGGGTACTCATGTGTATTCATGTGACTTTTATACCTTCAATTTCTAGATTTTTTTTCTTTTTTTTCCATCTAATTCGAGTAGTGTCATTGGAGGCACTCATGTGGATTATTTTCTTCTTGATCCTGAGCATCATTTTTTTTAGAGGAGGTTCTTCATTTCAATACTATATAGAAGTCATCATTTGGTAATTTTCTATAGCTTCTTCATTCTTCAATGATATTCTTCATGTTCCTATTCGTTTTGTTACATTGTTTTGGAGACTTCTTAGTCCTTCATTTGTCTTTCTCTCTTTTGGATGCTAAAATGGCTAATGCCCAAGGGGATAGTGAAAGGAATAGAATTACAACATATTCTATTCCTCGAATGGGTGGTGATGGGAAATTGCCAACTATTTTGAAGAAGAAAGTGGAAAAATCAACAATAGTAGTTGTGGGCCTATATCTTGCTTCTACTACATGATTGGGGGAGCTTGAAGAGAGCCTACTGGATTCCTTCCTAGCACTAGAGATAGCTAGATAGATTCCTTCCCAACATTAGCATCAGAGATAGCTAAAATTCATTCCCAAATGTCTCATGAAGCACTAGCATTGAGCAAAGCAATTACCATATCGGTTGCTTCCAACTGATAAGCATGCATTTGTGTGGGCTTCGAGAAATAGAAGTTGAGGATAATGTAATAGAACCTACAATGCTAATTGATTGGAGTTTGTGAAATTCCCACCCAGAGAACCCTATGATTCATTGGTGTTCTAATAGACCAAAGTGAGATGGTTCTTGGTCTAATGCTAAGGGTGAGGGTTGGTGAGGTAGTATTCATTCTATTGATCAATGACTAGCTGGATGGAGGAAGCGAGATGAAATGGGGAATTGGAACTTGTAAGAGGCATGGAGCCAAATATGATGACATTTGCTAGCATCATTCATGCCTCTATGCCATAGTGGGAACTCTAGAATAGCATGTTGATATTCATCAAAACATATTGTCACTTGTTGAAGTTGTGAAGCATTAGAATAGACATGTATGCATACAAAAGGAATGCGAGCTATTAAATCTTCAAAAATAAATGGTCTCAAGAAATATGTAGACTTACGACATGTATAACACCATGAATTTGTTATGTAATCACTTTAGAATATTTTAGACAAATGTGTAGCACAACTTTCATCTGCATCCTTTCTTTTTATGTCAACATTGCAAGAGATATGCACCAAATGGGTTCATTGGAAAGGCTTCTAAATTTTTTAAACAATTGCAACTAATGCCTACAAATCCCAATTTCAAGACCTTTGGTAGATTCTTCTTTGTGCTAAAGTGTGAGCTTTAGAATTGTTGCAATCCATACACTTAATAAATTTGTTGAAAATGATATAAAAAAAATTGAAGCCAATGCAATGGTAGTCATGAACTAGACCGTGCACCCTCACCATTATTCCCACAACTTGGAACAAATTAAAAATTTCTTAAAATGATTTTGTGAGATGATAAAGTTATAGTCTTATTTGATATGAATCTAACATGAAAAGGTAAATCCAAGTTATTCAAGGAAAATGAATCTAGAATGACAAGGAAAATCCAATTATCACCTTATATATTCCTTGTTATTCATGAAAACCAAATGAGGATTTTTTTAATATTAATTCTATAAAACATGGTATTTTTTCAATGTTTGGTATCCCAATAGACACTAGATTAATTTTTATATGAATTTATTTCTATATGTTTATTACCTATTGTTAATGCAAGTAGTCTTGACTTGATTGAAGTAGGCCTACACCAAATTTGGCATTGTAATGTTTTGAATGAACTATACAATATAGCCTGAAAGTTTCTTGTCATCACAAAAGACTTCAAGAAAGGTCAATTACAAAGATTTCTCCAACCATTATATGTCAAGATTAATCATATCTTTAGTAATGCACTTTTCTAAACATGGCTATATCTATCAATAAAATGTCAACTTTTTAGAAAGTTTGATTTGTAATGTTAAAAAGAAAATTTGAATGTCTTTGAGTTATATAAAATAATAAATTTATTTAAATTGTTGAAGCAAAGTGATATCTTATACCCATGTGAATTTTGGAAAAGGATTCCTACATGGCATTAAGCACACCCATTTAAAATGAGTTCAATTTAAAAATATAGATGTATTCAAAAGCAAAACAAACGTGAAATAAAAGTTATTTACAGTCAAAATTCCAAGAAAAATTACACTTATTTTAAACTAGTAAATAATTTACATAAACAATATCATATATACATTTATTTATACATGAGTCAATATATAAAAGATACTTTAATTGAAATAGGCTTGAAATATAAGCAAACAAGAATATATATATATATATATATATATATATATATATATATATATATATATATGGTAAAATTACATCTGTTTATATACTACTTAATTTATAAAAGACAACTTAAATAAACCTAGAACATAAGGATACTAGGACTAAGGAAGCTCTCCTTTCAGTTGTCATTGCCAATTCTAAATTCTTGCAAAATTTAGTCGTTAAGATAGAAAGACAAGCAAGTAGATAATTGCATCCATCTCTATCTCCCAATACATAAATATCAAGTTCATCTATGGTCATGGTTAGCACTCAACCTATTATAGGCCTACCCCATTACTGTGAGGGAATGAAAAATAATGGTTGGGGCTATTAGAAATTGCACCTTGGTGTGCAATGGGTACGTTAAGGAATTAAAAAAAATTATCTATTTTTTCATATATATATTCAATACATGAGGTCAATTGGTGGGAAATTTATATGACTGAAACAAAACCTCTAAATTAGGAAGATAATTAGGCTGCATCACCAACAAGCTCACATAATATGGCATACAATAGCAAGAGAGGGATAGATAGGGATAAAGGAGGGATATATAGAGAGGGGAAGAGTAAGAGAGATAGAGAGGGGTAAAGAGATAGAGAAGAGGATAGAGATGGATATGGATATGGAGATGCAGATAGAGAAGGAGAGGGACAAATAAAGAGAGAGGAGAGAGGGACAAATAAAGATGGAAGAGATAAATATATAGAGAGAAAGAGGGATAGAATGGAAGACAGAGAGATAGAGAGATAGAGATGGAAATAAGAAGTGATATATAGAGAGAGAGATAGAGAAAGAGAGATATAGGGGTAGAGAGAGATGGAGAGATAACTAGATAGAGATAGGAGATTTTGAACAAGAAACATGGAGAGATAGAGATAAATAGGCAAGGCAATATAGATGTAGAGGTCTAGGAAGAGCAAGAGGGAGAGAGAGATGGAGACATGTCTAAAGATAGAGGGGGGAGAGGAAGATATGGGTAGAGATGAAGATAGAGGAAGATATTTGTATCATGTACATTATTTGTTAAAGTTTCAAAACTACCTTATCAATATCTACACCTCAAATTAACAATTGAACATGTCTCTTGATTTCTTTTAAATGATAAATTAATGAGTCAAATTTTTAAATACTCAGAAACTAAAATGTAAAGGTTGTAAATAATAACAATATCCTCTCTTCTCTCCCTCTCTCCCCCTCTCTCTCTATCTAGATTTATATATTTTTCTCGCTCTAACTCATATCTCTCTATCACTCACAAACACACCCACACACTCCTTGTTTCTCCCTCCCTATCTCTATCTCTATATATCTCTCTCTCTCACACACACATACACTTGCCACCCCTCCCCCACCCCCTCTCTCTTCTCTCCCTCTCTATCTATTTATATATCTATCTCCCTCTCTATCTCCATTGGTGATCCCACAATATTGGTTTACAATTTTTGGCCAAATTGGACACTAAACTGATTTTTTCTAACTAAATCTTCACTTTCAGACACCTATAGCGGCTAAACCATGAGGAATTTGAAGATGATGCAAACTCGTGATTTGTGACATTCTGTCTGTAGACTCTAAATATTTTTTTTCAAAACTTTTGGAATTAGATTGCACTTATTTTTCCATCTCCTTCGAAGACTAGTTTTTTCAGTAAACATCATTTTTAAAAAGTGACACTCACCGTATAACACAATTTTTTTTCCATGAAGGATAAAATTCTTTTTTTTTTTAGTTTAGATTTGTAACTACAATATCTAGTGCTTCCAATTGGTTTCATAGTGTTTTATTGAATATTTTTTCCTTAATCAATTTTCGAAGACAAAACAATTACACTTCAAACATAGGTAGACTGTATAACCCATAACTAATTTTGTATGTATCAAAATTCTTTTTTTTTTGGTTGGATCAAGGACTTCAATATATGGTGCACTCATATTTTTCAATTTTTTTTTGATAATATTCTATTTTTTCGTATGTGCAGAACAAAGAGCTTGATTTTTGGTGAGAAACTTACATTCACAAGAAATAAAAAATAAATATAATAATCAAATTAAATTTAATTAAAATTATACTTTTTTGGAAACTTATAATAAGGAATACATAAAAAAAAAAAAAAATTTAAATGAATTCATTTGATCCCCCAAAAGGTAAATCAAAAGTGATTTCTTATCAACATTTTGATAGGTGTAAAGGAGACTCTATTATAGGTATGGTTTAAAACTAGTGGGGTTCTATCTAAGGGGGCTTGGTCTAAGGTGGTTTGATCAAACCCTCTTCAATTGGAATCCTTTAAATAGAACTTTTCAAAGCTTAAATTATTATATTTTCTAAAAGTATGTGATTTCAACAAAAATTAGGATCTCCCAAAAAGTGTAAACCACTATTGTGACATCACCCCCCTCTCTATCTATCTATATCTATCTCTATCTTTCCCCCTCTCTACCTCTCTCTTCCTCTCTCTATACCTCTTTATTACTTGTCTCTATCACCTTCTATCTCTCTCATTCTTGCCCTCTTTATGTCTATCTCCCTATATATCCCTCATCCTCTCTATCTATATATCATTATCTCTCAAGCTCTCTCCCCATCTCTCTCTTGCTCTTCTCTCCATCTCTTTCTATCCATATCTCTCTACCTTTATCTCCCAATGTCTCTCTACCTCTCTCCCCGTCCTCTATCTCTATATATTTCCCACTATATATATCACTCCCTCTCTCCCTCTCTATCTATTGGCCTATCTCTCCCCCTCTCCACTCTCTTACACACTCTCTCTTATTCACTCCTCTCTCCATATCTCCTACTCTATATCTCTATCTCTATCTCTTTCTTTATCTCCCTCTCACTCATCTCTCTATCTCTATCTCTTTCTATATGTTGAGTGTCTCTCGCTCTCTCCACTTGTTCTTTATCTCTCTCTCTCTACCTACCTCTCTTCCTCTCCTCCTCTCTAACTATCTCTCTCCTTCTCTCCCCCTCCCTTCCCTTTTCCTTTCCTCCATCTCCATCTCCATCTATATCTTCCTCTCTATCTCTCTCCTTACCCCTCTCTCTCTCTCTCCCACTCTTCTCCCCTCTATATCTCCCTCTTTCTATCCATATCTCTCCCTCTCTCTCCATATTTCAAACACAACATGAACCTTTTCGTAATGGAACCTGGTTATCTTTGTGATTCAAAGGCTTTGTTTCAATTGTGTTTACATCCCTCTAAATGGATGCATAGTTGATTTGAAGCTATCACTTTTCCATTGAGATCTTTGTTGCACAAAATCATTTGTTAAATAGCCTATCAATTGACCTCATGCACTATTGTATTGGAAAAAAACATTTAGACCAAAATTTTCCCTAATTAACCTTCAACACCTCTTCGACATACCCATTGCACACTAGAATGCAATTGCTAGTGTAAATGATATCAACATACCTAGCTATTGTTTTGACAATTTATATTTTTCATAAAACATGTATTGAATGGCAGTTGAATGGCCAAACTGTCATAAAAAAATTGTATGACAGGCAGGAGTGGCCGTCAAATTGGGTCCACCAGTGATATTTTCCGGATACTTGACAAAAGCTGTTCTCCTGATGATTGCACGGCCATCTCTGGCAGGCAACTACTTACTCCGATAATATCCCAAAAGCAGTCGTCTATGGTAGGCGGTGGTCAACCACAGCTGTAGAAATGTAGACATGATGGGATCCCTCAACTACAACATTGTAGATAACTCGTGGGATTGTTGAGCGTTTAACATTAGCGGTAGCAGTAGCAGCCATATCCACTCTACTATGTTGCCCAGCGAGTTAATGTATTCGAGTCAGACTAGGATCTTTTATAAAAAAGCTCATTCACGTGTTGGGCTGTGCTCAACAGACTGGGTCCCACATCAATAATGCAGCCTCCATTTACCCAACATCATTTACGAAAGAAACAAAAATGAAGGGCCCTCTTAGTGGTAGACACAGTCAATGAGTACACCCCTTCCAGAAGTGATGTTTCCATGCCTCAACCACAACAGTGCAAATCTACTCTTCACGAAGTTAGGCAAGCTTCGAATGCTTGGATAAGGAGAGCTCAGGGTTAAAAACATGTGGAGAACTATAAAATTTTGCTTTTCTCACGTCTCAACCACAACATTACAAATCTACTTGATGAACAATAAAATTTGTATTTAATCATATCTTAACATATATGTTCTATCAAGTTTTCTTTCATGTAAGAGTCACATTCGATCATATATGTTATTTATTTAGAGTTCTTTGGATCTATAAGTTTTGCAATAAGTAAAATCAATTAAAAGTCCTTTAATTTCAACATGGTATCAAAGCAAAGAAGATTTTAAAAAGATCAAAAAATCATGTGAAGGCTAATTATTGGACAAGATCCAAAAGAGATCGTCAGATATCATAATAGTTTTGTTGGGATTTACTTGCAAGATGGAGCAATTAAATAGCCAATTATAAATGCAAATAACAGAAATAAAAAATGAATTATACAAAACGCAAAGATTTTAACTTGGTTCATCCAATGTGGACTATGTGCACAAAACAACCGTCCAATATTTATTATATCCAACCAAAAATGACTTCAAAGTTACAATCACCCACAACACTTGTCAGCTACATCTCTCAAAATGTTTTTTTGTCTACACAACACTTTTGTTGTTGTGTGTTCATACACAAACACTTGTGTGATCTCACCATTCACGCGTTGTTTTGTGTTATTTCACATTCTATCCACAACAAAGAAACTACTTTTATAGCATTTACAAATTATTTTTTCAACCAAAATTATTAACAAAATCCTTTATTAAAATAAAGAAAAATTTTGCTTCATGGGCGTTGCCCCCAGCATCCCTCCTAGACTCCCTCGTTAATTAATTTGAGGGGAAAATATGGCTGCCAAAGTCACCAAAATATTAACCTAGAGCATGATCAAGATCCATAGACCAACGAGTTTCAAATTACATTTGCAAAGAAGGAAGTGAGACACGATGAAGATAAATTGCCTCAATAAGAAGATCATTATTTTTCCATCAAATTTTCCCCCACATAGTACAAAAGAAATATTATTATATGGTAAGTACAACCTATCGCCAAGAGAGAAAGGAAGCATTAGAAAAGAGTTGTGAATTTATAAAGGTGTCACTTACCACTTTGAAGAAGGTGATTATAGGTAAATGAATATAACCAATAAAAAGAAGATAAATTGTTAGGCAACCTAACAAAAAGAAGACACAAATAACAAAATAAAAATAAGACACAACTAAAAGTATAAAAATGAAGAAAATACCATAGAAAATTGAAGGGAGGTCTTTAAAAATCCCACTACAAATTACTTACTATTGAAAGTCAAGAAAAAAGTAAAAATAAAATTGTTCAAGCTTGATGTATGCTACTATTTGAAGGATAAAGGAAGTTGAAGGTATCGAAAGGAGATTTCTAGTCGAATATAATATTTATAGCCCAAGACTCTATTTTGAAAATAAAGGGTTCTAAATAAAATTATGAATTTTAGGAGAGATGGTAATCAAATGGTGAAGTTGTTATATGAATAAATCACATCCTATGCTTTAGTAGTAAAGGCATATACCAAAACATTTATTATAGAGGTGTAATCAATGAAGAAATGAAAAGGAGGTGAATCCATCACATTTTGAAAGAAAAAATCATTATCACGGTTAAGAGAATATTGAAAAGAAAATCTATAGCACCTAGAGCCATCTGTTGGATGTTGTGGATGTGTTGTTGATATGTCATTGTCATTGATGTCAACACTATTAGCATTTGGTGTATCAATTGTTGTATATGTTGAGGATATGAGAAAACTGTGCAGGCTATGATGGTGTCATGTTTTGTACATTGAAGATTAGCTAATGTGGATTAAAGGGTTTATTTCTGAGTTTATCTAGATCATCTACCAGAATTTTCAGAGGTCCGTGTGAAGTTTTGAGTACGTTGTGGTCTGACAGTGTTTTGCTGGTCTCTATCAGTGTTCCTAAATGAAGATTGTGTGATTATAGTTATCTCAGTTGGTGTGGATGTTTATTTATTATTTCTTGGTGCTCTCAAATGTCTCTAGACCATTCTCTATCTTTGTGGTACATCCACATTAATCGTGTGCTTGTGGTTGAAGATCTTTTTTTGCGCATGTTCAGTTTTTCATGTTTCTGGCCGACATGTTGGTGGCAGCGTGTTGTGGATCTTCAAGGTGAAATTAATTAAAGTCTTTTCATATTGGAGATATGTTAATTTGGGTCTCCACTATGTTGTGGTCGACCTTGGTGGATTCGCATTAAAAGTTTATTTGTAAATCTGGGCTGACATTGCAAATATATTTTATTTTTCTTGGTTGACGAAGTTGTGTTGAAATATCATGTAGTGGATATATAAGGGCAATTAGTTCATTGACGAAGATGATGCTTTGTGAGCTCCCATGTGTGTATGTGCGAATATCATTCGATTGCAGAGCAGAGTGTGAAGAATTTTGTGCGAAGTGTGAAGAAGTGTTGAGCTTAATTGGAACTATAATCAGGCTTGTGCAAAAGCTATTTTCTCAATTCATACCCTTTGGATTTTTAATCCAACTCTATTGGGAAGTGAGCCCCTTTTGTAATTGAGCAGTGAGCTCTAGGCAGTGTGCATGAATGCATGTGCATTCCCCTTATTATTTCTCATTATAATTTTAGCAAAGTATAATCTTGTGGACTAACATCCACCATGGTTTTTCCCCTAATAGGGTTTCCACATAAAAAAATCTTGGTGTTCTTTGTCTCTATGATGTGTTAATTGCTTGTGGTTAATTGTTTATTCATTAGATCTGAGATTAAGGTTAAGTTAAGTTAGAAAAGTTCAAATTTTTGAAATAATTGATTCACCCCCCCTCTCAATTGTCTGTCCTTCTTTTGCCAACAATTGGTATTAGATTTTGTTCCTTTGAAGAAGTCTAATAGCTTGAGGTGATCTGGGATGGAAACATTCAAGAAAGACAATCCTAGATTTGATGGCACTAACTATTCACTATGGAAGATTAGGATGCAATCTCACTTAAGATTTATTGGTGAAGCCTTCTAGAAGATCACAAGAGATCCATATAATATTCCTCAGAATGGCCCCTCTACTACTGATGAGATCAAAGATGTTGAAAGTAATATTAGGGCTATTAAAGCTTTGGTGAGTGCCCTGACAGATTCAGAGATGGCTAATGTGGTAGGTCTACAAACAACTCATGAGATTTGGATGAAACTGGAAACTTTGTATGAAGGAGATGCATAGGTGAAGATGGCTAAGCTATAAAGCTTGAGAGGCAAGTATGAGAATCTAAAAATGGGTGAAGATGAAAATATCACTTCTTTTATGTAGAGAGTAAATGAGATAGTGATGGGTATTAAATGTGTCGGTGGTTCTATGGATGAGGATGAAATTGTGACTAAAGTACTGAGATCCTTGCCTCCCTCCTACAAAATGAAGGTTCATGCTATTGAAGAGTTCAGATCAGCAAACAAGATGACAAGAGATACGCTGATCAGGAAGCTTGTTGCATTTGAGATAAGTGAATTTGGTGAATCTACACCAAAGACTGAATTTACATTCAAGGCTACTGTATCCGGAAGTAACAGGAAAATATATAGTCTAGGAGAGAGTTCCAAAAAGATATCCAAGTATGATGAAGAATTAAAATAACCTGAAGATAAAGAAAGAAAGGTAGAAGAACCAGAAGCACTGATTGCAAAGCAAGAAGGAAGAGGAAAAGGTAAGTATGAAGATGTATTACCTATTAAATATTTTTCATGTAGTAAAATAGGTCATTTTGCATTAAGATGTCCTGAAAGAGTTCCTAGATCTAAGCCTAAGAAGTCTAGATTCCCAAAGAGATGCTACTTTGCTAAAGAAGCAGTGACTGATGATGAGTCTGATAAAGATAATAGTAAAGAAGACGATTGGGCTTTCATTGCTACCATTGAAAATAATCATGTGGCTATTGAATCTACTAAAGATGAAAAATATCTTGCAGCTCAAGTTGAAGAAAAAGATGAACGGGTCATTGATAATGGATGCTCACATCATATGACTAGTGATAAAAGCAAATTTGTGAGTCTAGAAAAATATGACGGTGGGGTTGTAAGATTTGGAGATAACAATTCTGGTGTGATTCGTGGCAGAGGATCTATTTTCCTTGGTGGTAAGGATAAAACTGATGATGTCCTCTATGTTGAAGGCCTGAAGCATAACTTGTTGAGTGTTGGACAGATGGTTCACAAGGGATATGATCTTCAGTTCAAAGATGGAAGATGCAAGATACATGGAAGTTTTGAGAACATGATTGCAACAAGTAAGCAAACAAAAGGTAATATTTTTCACCTAAATACTGCTAGTGGAAGTTGTTTAATTGCTCTTGAGTAGATGAAAGCTGGTTGTGGCATAGGAGATTGTGTCATGTAAACTTTGACAACATTATCAAGATAATTTCTACTCAAGCAGCAAGAGATCTTCCTAGATTAGTGAAGCCTGCTAATGTAATCTGCAAGGAATGTCAAATGGGTAAACAAACTAGAGTCTCCTTCCAGAGCAAACAATTTCATTCAAATAATTTGCTAGAGCTGCTACGTAATGACCTTTGTGGTCCCTCCAAAGTCAAAAGTATTCATGGAGAAAGGAATTTTATGCTAGTTATTGATGATTACTCTAGAATGATTTGGGTTTCCTTTTTGAGAGAAAAATGTGAAGCACTGGAGAAATTCAAAAGTTTCAAGGCTATGGAAGAAAATGAGAAAGGTCTGAAAATCAAGTGTCTGAGATCTGAGAGAGGTGGTGAGTTCCTTTCTAAGGAGTTCAACTCTTATTGTGAAGAGCATGAAATTAAAAGACAGTTATTTACTCCCTAAACCCCTCAACAAAATGGAGTTGTAGAGAGAAAGAATAGAAAATTTTTGGATGTTGACAGAACTATGATGATGGAAGGAAATGTGTCTCAGATGTACTGGAGTGAAGCAATAAGCACTGCTATGTATACCTTGAACTGGGTAAATGTGAATGGAAACTCTGGTAAGACCCCTTATGAGTTATGGTTTGGTCACAAACCTACTATCAAGTATTTTAAGATCTTTGGAAGCAAGTGTTATATCAGGAGAGATGATGATATAGGAAAATTTGATGCTAGAAGTGATGAAGGGATCTTCCTAGGTTACTCCAATAAGAGCAAGGCCTACCAGTACAATAACAAAAGACTGAGAAAGATGGTTGAGAGTGAAAATGTCAGAGTTGATGAGGACTCTATCAAATCATCCAGACGATGTAGCTATGATTCAGATGAAGACAACACAAGCCAAGGGAAGAACACTCAAACACCGAATCTACTTCAAATTATTCCATATGTTTTGGTGAAGCAACCTCAATTTGTTCTGGTAAATCAAGCAAGTATAGAAGCACAAACAAGTGCAAGTGTAGAAGAAAGATTAGAAGAGTCAGAAGTCCAAGTAAGTCCCAAAACTCCAAGATATGTAAAGCTGAATCATTCCAAAAGTCAAATCATAGGAGATAAGAGTAAAGGAGTGCAAACCAGAAGAAAAATAGCAAAAGAATATTGTCTGATTTCCAAGATTGAACCTAAGAATGTCACTGAAGCCTATCAAGATGAACACTAGTTGGAAGCTATGAAGGAAGAGTTGACACAGATTGAGAAGAATGACACATGGCTACTGGTTCCTAGGCCTAAAGACAAAAATGTGATTGGTACTAAGTGGGTATTTAGAAACAAGTTGAATGAAGAAGGTGAAGTGGTCTAGAATAAATCAAGAATGGTATGTAAAGGTTATTCTCAAATAGAAGGTATTGATTTCGAAGAAACCTTTTCCCCTATAGTAGAATTGAAGCTATGAGATTTTTGCTTGCTTATGTTGCACACAAGAATTACAAAGTCTATCAAATGGACATGAAGTATGCATTTTTGAATGGAGAAATAGAAGAAGTATACATTGAACAACTAGATGGATTTCAGCTAACATATTTAAGGTAGATATGGTTTGCAGATTGAAGAAATCTCTGTATGGACTTAAGCAAGCCCCCAAAGCCTAGTATGCTAGATTGGATAAATATCTACTAAAGCTTGGATTCACTAAAGGTACTGCCGATAGCAACTTATAATTCAAGTTAGATCAGGATAAGGAGTTGATTATAGAAGTTTTTGTTGATGATATCATTTTTGGAGGTGACGAAAATCTATGTATAAAGTTTGTTGATGAGATGAAGAGTGAATTTGAGATGAGCATGATTGGTGAGATGAAGTTCTTTCTGGGATTGCAAATTACACAGCTGGACTAGGGGATTTTCATATCTCAGTCCAAATATGTGAAAGAACTACTGAAGAATTTTGGAATGGATGACTCCAAACTTGTTGGTACTCCCATGGTGACCGGATGTAAGTTGACACAGAATGATTATTCTCCAAAGGAAAATCAAACTAGGTATAGATCAATGATTGGTGGATTGCTCTACTTGACATAGAATAGACCAGACATTATGAATGGTGTATGTATGGTTGCTAGATTTTAGGTTGATCCAAAGGAATCACATGTGATTGTTATCAAAATAATTTTTTGATATCTAAAAGGAACAATTGACTTTGGACTTTCGTATCCAAAGGATGATGATCTCACTTTGTGCGCATACACTGATGCAGATTGGGCTGGTGATGTAGATGAAAAGAAAAGTACTAGTGGTGGTGCCTTCTTCTCAGGGAAGAAGCTAATATCTTGGTTTAGAGTAAAAATAAAAACTCAATTTCTCTATCTACTACTAAAGTAGAATACATTGTTGCTGCCAATAATTGTACTCAAGTGATATGGATGAAACAAATGTTGAGAGGTATCAGGGTGATATATGCAGAGCCTATTCCTATATACTATGACAACTCAACTACAATAAATATCTCAAGGAATCTGGTACTACACTCTAAGACTATAAATATATCAATCAAGTTTCATTTATTGAGGGAAAAAGTAAATGAGAAAGAAGTCAGATTGGAGTATGTGCCTACCAAAGAATAGATTGCAAATATATTTACTAAGCCTTTGTCAAAGGATACTTTTGAGTATCCCAGAGGAATGCTATGGGTAGTTACCCCTCCTGATAAGAACTAAATGATGCATTTCCTTGCATCAATCTGTGAGCTTCATTGATATATTTTGATTTGGATCAAGATGTTTTTGTGGCTGCTACTTAGGGGGAGTATTCAGATGTGCAGATATCTAGTTTAGAGTGTGTGCATGGTAAGGCCATTGTTACCTTTGCCATTAATGTCAAAGGGGGAGAAGTGTAATGTGAAAAATCCTTGTGGACAAAAGTTCAGTTGAGAGAAGAAGTCAGTTTGTTTGGTTGATGGTATTTTTCACATCATGTGTTGCCATCAATGCCAAAGGGGGAGATCATTGGATGTTTTGGATGTGTTGTTGATATGTGGTTGTCATTGATTTCAAAACTATTAGCATTTGGTGTATTAATTGTTGTATAGGTCGAGGATATTGAGAAAATTGTAAAAGAAAGTGTTATGTGTTCCTAGTGGAACTGTGCAGGTCATGATGGTGTCATGTTCTGTACATTGAAGATTAGCTAATGTGGATTAAAGGGTTTATTTATGAGTTTATCTAGATCATCTACCAGAAGTTTCAGAGGTCCGCGTGAAGTTTTGAGTACGTTGTCGTCTGACAGTGTTTTGTTGGTCTCTATCAGTGTTCCTGAATGAAGATTGTGTGATTCTAGTTATCTCGGTTGGTGCAGATATTTCTCTATTGTTTCTTGGTGCTCTTAGATTTCTCTAGATCTTTCTCTATCTTTGTGGTACATCCACATTAATCTTGTGCTCATGGTTGAAGATCTTTTCTTGCGCATGTTCGGTTTTTCATGTTTTTGGCCGACATGTTGGTGGTAGCGTGCTGTGGATCTTCAAGGTGAAATTAATTAAAGTCTTTTCATATTGGACATGTTAATTTGGGTCTCCACTATGTTGTGGTCAACCTTGGTGGATTTGCATTAAAACTTTATTTGTAAATCTGGGCTGACATTGCAAATATATTTTATTTTTCTTAGTCGACGAAGTTGTGATGAAATCTCATGTAGTGGATATATGAGGGTTATTAGTTCATTGATGAAGATGATGCTTCGTGAGCTCCCATGTGTGTATGTGTGAATATCATTCGATTGCAGAGCAGAGTGTGAAGAAGTTTGTGCAAAGTGTGAAGAAATGTTGAGCTTAATTGGAACTATAATCAAGCTTGTGCATAAGTTGTTTTCTCAGTTCATACCCTCCTTATTTTTAATCCAACTTTGTTGGGCAGTGAGCCCATTTTTTAATTGAGCAGTGAGCTCTAAGTAGTGTGCCTAAATGCATGTGCATTCTCCTTATTATTTCTCATTATACTTTTAGCATAGTATAATCTTGTGGACTAACATCCACCATGGTTTTTCCCCTAACAAAGTTTCCACGTAAAAAATCTTGGTGTTCTTTGTCTCTCTTATGTGTTAATTGCTTGTGGTTAATTGTTTATTCATTAGATCTAAGATGAAGGTTAATTTAAGTTAGAAAAGTTCAAATTTATGAGACAACTAATTCACCCCCCCTCTCAGTTGTCTGTCCTTGTTTTGCCAACAATCGGTATCAGATTTTGTTCCTTTGAAGAATTCTAACAGCCTGAGGTGATCCGAGATGGAAACATTCAAGAAAGACAATCCTAGATTTGATGGCCAACACAATCAAGCCAAGAAAAAGTGGCATAGAAAATAGAAAGGAAGATTATCCTTGGTTAAAGAGTGATTGCAGATATTGTGGTATATGTAGATATTAGAAAATTTCCATTGCTAAAAGGTGGTTTGTAAAATTTTTTGAAGCTAACTAAGCCAATGCGAAGAGATTATAGAATAAATTAATGAATGGGATGTGAAGTTTCCAATTAATTATAGTATTTGAAAGAAATTCATGGAGTAGAATTATAGTCAAGTGCACAAGAAAAAAAAACCAAGTAAATTTAAATTATTTGTTTCAATGAGAAAGATTGATAAAATAGTGATTAAAGAAAATAAAGATTTAATGTGTGAAAAGGATATTTTTGAAGAAATAGTGAAATTGTCAAAAGAAATAGAATTGGAAGAAAAATTCAAGTGGTTTGATAAATAATATAAAATTCTTACAAAGGAAACTAGTTTTCAAAATGATGAAATGTCAAATTTGAAAGAAGAAAATAATCTATTAGATCAATTACTTGCAACATACCTAAAGGAAAATGTGTGCTTTTGGTCTAAACCTACACCATGTAATGTCTCATGTGATAAAATGATTTATGTTATTCATTTGTTCAATCAGTTGATATATGTGCTATAGTTAAAGATAAAGAGTGTAAAGTTAGAGATAACTATGCTTTTAAATTTATAAATCTTTATAGTTGTTGAAGAGGATAAATGCATAACATTGTATTCAATGAACAAGATTTTTATATAGAGGAAAAAATGGTTGATAAACTATAATGAGATCACTACCTGAGAACTGCCTACAAGTATGAACTAAATAATGTAATATGAAGCTATGCTAAAATTCTCCCCTTCTTACATTTTTATTGTAAAAGAAACCTTGAAAACCGAATTCATCTTGCCAAGGGACCCTCATTAATGCTTACATAGTAAATCATGTTGATTATATAAAATAAATAAACTTTCTTGAGAAGATATTTCTTTGAAGAAATAAATCCCGAATCAAGTGTAACTCCATCAAGATGTCTCATGACCCTTAGAAGGGTATAGTTGTGAGATGAATTCCCAAGTTCTCTTTCCTTCAAAATTTCAAATAAAATATTCCTTAATTATTGGACAATAATCCATATTGAGCTCTACACTCATAGAGCTCAATCAAGTTTCTTCTTGACCCTTGTAAGGGTACAATTCTCAATCATAGTCTTGTGGAATCATTCGACAACAATCTATAATAAGTTTCAACATAAAATCCATTAGTTATCTCTAAAAATAAAACTTTACAATATAATTTTTTAAATCCATCATCATCAAGAAGGAAAACTAAAAGGAAAACAAAAATTAAAAATTTTTCTCATGCAAAGAATTATCTCAAAGTGAGAATTTGAATTGAGATGATGGAAATTCCTTCCTCCAATGTTGTTAGCCTCCAATTTGTCATTTTTATATCTTTAATTCATCTGCGATGACCATTATCTTTTTCTTGTCATTTGTATGAGTAACTCATTTGTAAGCCTTTAGTCTAGTAAACATCAAATGCCTCCACTTATTATTGTGTAGAATAATTCCTTTAACTATCCTCCAAATAATTCTAAAAGGTGCCCTAAAATGAATGGGCCCATGAGATCGCTTCATTTTCATTTTTTCTTAAAAAATGAAGGTAATTCATTTCTTGGTGAGCAAGTTTTCCTAATATAGATCTCTTTACATCACCAAATATGTAGTGATGTGCATTCATCACAACTACCTCACATGTAGTTCAAATCCTTGATCCGCTCACTCCTCTCCTCTACACAACATTATTCTTTCAAAATTTGTATTCATGACTACATTTGATTTTTAATCCTTGGTCAATCATATAAACCCTTCCAATAATAGACTTTAAGGATAGAAATTTTGTTCCCTAGAAATGGGTAAACTACACACTCTAGGTATAGATCTAAAAACCATTAAAAAATTGCATAAATACCTTAGTTTTTTTAAGAAATAAATTTTGATCAATTCATAACCAATAGATAAAAATTTTAGGTGCAATTTTATCTTTAAAACATCCTTCTCTATGATAGCACTCTTTTCTTGGTTGGTGCATAGGAGTTAGTTTTAGAACTA
Source organism: Sequoia sempervirens (assembly GCA_007258455.2). NCBI lineage: Eukaryota > Viridiplantae > Streptophyta > Pinopsida > Cupressales > Cupressaceae > Sequoia > Sequoia sempervirens. Next base: position 431,573,217 of record VDFB02075321.1, on the reverse strand, counting down.
TTACCAAATTGTAACATGTTTAATCACTACATTCAAGAAGTATTCAGAGAGATCCATGAACATAGTTTATGTAGCATCGAAAATTGTCACCCTTAATAGTTTCACAGTAGGTTTTTATCCCCCCTATGTGCTTAGACCTATTTATGCATTAATTTCCTATTTTTATAAACATTCTTGGAGAATCAAACATGGAAAATTAAATTATGTATTTATGTAATGGCGTGAATTTCCACCCTAGGAAAATTCCCAATTTATTTTACCTTTACTTTAGAAACTATAATTTTGATGATGCAAACAAGTTGATGTCAGCTTATTCCTTCCACATGGCCTTGTCTTTTTGTGTCAATGGAGGAATTTTTTTCAGAGATGCGCATGCACCGCATTGACATCCATGCACTATGCTTACGTCTTGATAGGATTCCTACCTCTGGAATCTACAAAACTATTACATCTTTGGTTGGCTATGAGGATAATGTCCTCTATCATCCCTTGATCAATAAGAAAATGGCCTTTTTACCTCCATTTTGGCAATTCAAACTCACTTCTTCAGTCCTTCATGTAATTATCTCATTCTTTCATTCATTCTTGTAACTTATTGCTCATTCTTTCAGTCTCTCACTCTCTCAAGCTCACTCAAGTGCTCTCTTCTTGGTGATTATTTCTTTCTACTTGGCTTCTATATAGCTTTCTTGTTGCAACTCCACCATATTTATAGGTTGACAAAGCTCCATTTTCTCGGTTTTGTGTCATCTTTTCCTCTCAGCCTTGAGGGCTAGCAAGAGGAAATGTGATATTTCTCTTGTTATTTTATTTGCATCATTGTGTCTTATAGAGTAGCATTCAGTCTTATCTTTACACTCTATTTGATAGTGTCCTTTCTATTATCTCTTTATCGATTTCTCTATCTCATTGCATATCTAGCTATCCATGGAGGTGGGAACACCAAAACAGGGGTCTAATTGAGGTAGACCTCAAAAAATAGCCCAACATTTTTCCATTTCCATGTGTGTAGGTGTTGGTTCTTCCTTTTGGAGTTGAACTTGAAGAATCAAAGCATGGGTGGAAGGATATATTTTCCTACTCTTTCTTTGACATTTTTGCATTAGAGTAGATTTCAATATTCTTCTTGTGTTACTTTCTGCTTCCTACATTCTCTCTATCAAACTACAAAAAATCTATCAATCGTAAGTAGGCCCTTTGTGTTTTTTGTTTGTTTGTCAGGCCTCTAATGGTACATGATGTCAACTTGTCGTGTTAGAGTCTATCTCCCTTGTTACCATCCTCAAACGGTGAGTTATATAATCTATAGTCTGAAATATCTGTGGTCGGCTCACCCAATTCTAGATACACCTATTTTTAATAGAAGGGAAACAATACGTTTTCCATTCCTTTTTAGTCTCTCTCTTAACCTGTCAAATAACTTGAGGTAGTGTAGGGTAGTTCATTCCATGGGGATCTTCTAGGACCTAGAGCCCTATGGGTGATGAATCCTCCTCTATATTTTTGGTGAACCCAATGTGAAAGTCTTATTTTCATTTCTTGGTGTCAGATACCTTTTTCTTGTGTCCTAGTGTGTTAGGAAATTGTGTGTTGTGAAGCTTTATGAGCTTTATGACACAGTCTACAACCTTGGGGAACATTGTTAGAAGGAGCTTACAACATATAGAGATGGATCTTAAGAAGATCACTACCAGTCCTACCTTTGATGAAATGATTTCAAGAACAAGTACAAGTTTCTCTAGTCCTTTTGGGGAAGCTCCTCATCTTCCTACCTGTACCATAGAAAAATGGATCATTGAAATTTTCATGGTTATTTAGGTCTTTCTCTTGTGATGTTTGACTTATCTTGCTTTGATTTAATGTTGTTATGTAATTTATGCATTCACATTAGATCCTAAACATTCAAATTATGACATCTTGTGAAGGTGTTGTGAAGTGTTGTAACACATTTCTACACTTTTCTAGACTCTTCCCATTACAATTCACCTAAAAATCACCTTTTCATCACTTGTCACGTCCTATTCTAAAGTGTTGTAAAGTCTTGTAACAATATTTCATGCTTTTCTAGGCTTGTTATCACTATTTACACCTTTCTTATGCTTTCTATGACCCCTTTATGCACTCATAAGACTTAATTAGGTGCATTTTTGAATGTAAACCTGACAAACAACATTAAATGCAAGTTAATTCCCAACACCCACTTACAAGCCTTAGGTGGGACCCATTTGCCATGGGTGGTGAATGAGTCCCTCTTGGCTCCAAATTCAAAATAATTCAAAATTCCTTTCGGGTTTTTATTCAAAAAGACCTTATGTCAGCCCATGATGAGGTATTATTGGGTAATTAAGGCATAATTGTGTATAAATAAATTTTTTTCTTCTCATTTTAACCCCCCATTCATCAAGTTCACTCATTCACTACTTCATTCAAGCATTCAAGCATCATTCAATCTAGCAAACATCAAGCATCTTGGAGCAGCCATTGACATATCTTCAAGCTTCAACAACAAGGGTTTGGTGAGCTTAGGGCACTTTCATGTTATTTATTCATCATTCCTTGCTCATTTTATTTCATTTCTTTATTAAGGGTTTGATTACCAAAGTGGGATTTGACCAAGGAAAATCCCTATGTACTCTAACCCTTAACCATTTTTCCCCTTTTGCATGTGTGTTTGTAGACTTTTGTATGCAAATTTGTCAAGAAATTAGGTGTTGAAAAGTGGCCAAAAAGTCAAAAATGTGTTTCAAGTCAACTAAACCCTATTTCAAGCTTGGAGACAACCTACAGTCAATTCTATATAGATTCAACTCCATCAACCCAACAAGAAGACACGTGCAGATCTGGAACTACAGAATTGAATCTTGAATTTGCAAATTTTTGGAGGAGGACTGATTCACTATCAATGGAAAATGAGTCCCACTTGAAGGATAAAATAGTTGATTTTATCATAATCCAGTTCATGACAGTCGAAAAGCAGTTTCTGGTGTTTTTGTCAGTAGCAGGACTGATTCGTCATTAGTGGTGAATGAGTCCCACTAGTGATTTACAATGATTTCTTCCATTTTTCATAGCCTTCCAAATTCAACATCCAATTCCCAAGTGCACTCTATTCAACCTCTTTCAGTTCTATTTGTGTTTGTTCATGTTTTAGTTCATTTTTGCATACCTCACTATGTTTTCAAACATTGCATATTTCATTAGTTTTGCATTCATAATCAATCAATTTCATAGCTTAGTTGCATTTAGATCATTGTACTTAGTCCCAATTCCATCTTACATTCCTTTATTTGAGCAAACCACCTCAATTTTAGGGTTCTATCTCTCTCCTTTTAGGTGAAAGATCCTAAGAGCACAAGAGAAGTCCATAGAACCTTCAAAATTGATGGTTCATTTTGGTGAACCTGCATATTGAACACATTATTCTTTTGATTTCAATTGCATCTTGCATCTTAGGTTTCCTTTTCATCAACATTCAATTAGGTTTTGTTTTGTTTTTGCATCCTAGGGTTTCTCAAATTGCATTAGTGAAAGAATCATATAGATTTCATTTTTGCATATCAAATCATTAAAAAACTAAAAATCTGCATTTGCATCCTCATTAGACTGCATCTGAAAAGCATTAAATTACATTTTAATTTTTTTGAAAAAACATAAAAAAATCCATACCTAGACTCATTCGCCACCTTGGGCGAATCAGTCCAGTTGCATTTTTTGCATTGAAATTTCTGGCATTTTCATAATATTTCCTGTATTTTTGTTTCCTGTTACTATCTTCTTGTTTTAGTTTATAGAATTTTTTTCATTAGCATTTTGATTATTCCTAGTTTTCACTTGCATTCACCCCATATTTTGTGGTACTTGTATGAGTGTTTGGTGCCCTATTGATAATACTTTAGTGAGACGAAGTTCTAGACTCATGGCTTCCTGTCATAGCACTTTCATTGTGGACCTTTGGATCTCAAAAGATCCTACTCCTGGTATGCACAATGGTGCATTAGGCATGGATACTACCACCAATACACCTTTACCTTCACATCCAATGCATGTTGACACATAAACTAATTCATTCTGCAAGAAAAATTCATTAGTATTCATGAGGATTTTACACATTTGCAACAAGATTTAAGTCTTGAAAACATTTCCACCACTGCTATACCTGCTATAGAAAACCTTCATCACTTGATTGAAAGTGACGATGGTTTACAAGTTATGAAAAGAATTGTTGAGATATACAACAAACATATTCCTATCACATCCTAATCAACAAACATTGTTGTGAGCCAAGAAGGATCTCACATTCCTCCCCCTTCAACCATAGCAGCCATACCAACCTATACCACTCCTCAAGTTACAACAACCATGCAACAAGTTAGTCATGTGACTCCTTTCGCTATTCCAACTAGCATTCCTAGTTCTTTTGTGGCATCAAACATTCCATCTTCTACCTTCACCCCTCTTAGTGTCCCCTTCACTTCTCCTAACATTACATACACACTTTCACCATTCTCTCTTCCACCTCATACCACTTACACCAACTCCATCATTACACAACTCTTTAACACTATTTCATCCATGCAACAACAAATATACACCATTAGCAAAAGTAAAAATGCTCCACCCACATACCATGTCTATAGTATCCCATTATCTTTAGAAATCTTACAAACATAGATGCAACAGGGAATTGAGATGCTTAGGTTTGAGAAGTATGGAGGTAAAGGAGACCCAACTAATCATGTTAATTCCTATACAACATTATGCAGTGATTGTGTCCTTGAAAATAAACTATTAGCCAAACTTTTTCTTAGGACCTTAAATAACACTGCACTGGAGTGGTTTTCAAACTTACCCAATCATTCAATCCAATCATTTAATGAACTTGTGGATTCCTTTATAAGTCATTTTCAAGTCCATATGACTCCCAAAAATAGAATGGTCGATTTAATGAGATCGATGTAAACAAAACACAGATGAAAAAGTAATTGATTTCATTTCATGTTATCAGTCATTGTATACTCAAATTGATGTCAAGATTCCTGGATGGCAGCATGCTGCATAGACGTCTATGTGTCATGCTCGTGTCCCCAAAAAATATTCCCCCACCGACACAAAAAACAGGTGCCAAGTGGATGTGTTTCGAATGGGTGATGTGGAATTTTTCATTTGGGTTTGATTTTCTAAAGTGGAGGGATGCAAAAGGGGAATTTACACAAAGGCTGCAAATTCTCTCCTATACATACCCTTATAATTTATTCTTTAGTTTTCATAGTTTCATCCTTATCTCTTATCATGATCCTTTGTAATCTTATCCTCATTTTCAATATGTTACCTTATCGATATTTTGTCCCTTTTTTAATTTTTTTGAACAACATGATCACACTAGGCACCACTATTTGTAACCTTTAAATTTTGTAGCAATAAATGATGTGAATAAATGTATGGATGAATTAATAAGAATAGTTATGTATAACCATTCTATTTCAATAGTATAATAGATTTTTATGTTATTTTCTTCGCTATTCATTTAGAGTTATATTATCTCTCTAAAATCCACTAGAGGTTACTATTGCATCCACCTTGGAGATAAAAAATATATACAACACAAGAGTATTTACATGTTTAAATACTTTCTCCCAATACAAATTTATGGGACAAACATAGAGTATGTATATTTTTTAATTTTTCTCAACTAGAATATGTAGGACAATGATAGAATCACTATCACCTCTCGATATATGGTTTCCAATCTTTCCTAATAATTTCTCTCTATTTTGATACTAATATTAGGAGCTATGAGATTCAATCCTCCTTCAACTAAAGTAGAATTAGACAAAATTCAATTTAAACATGTTATGAAGGAAAAGATTTGAATTTCCCTAGAGTCCTTGCACTACTAGTTGCAAGCATATAATGGGTGTGACTAGCTTTCTTCAATGTAGTGGTCAATCATTTCTTTTGTGTAAATCAATCCAAACAATGTTGAACTAATCATCATACCTCTAGGAATTTATCTCATGAACTAACTATGATTTTAGGTGTAGGTGAACATGTTGATTTTGTGGATTAATTTCTACTTTATGCATAAATCAATATACTATTTTGGATGTTTGCTAACACATGTAGTAGTAGAGCCTCAACACAAGCTCAATTCTTTGGAGTTATGTTTCAAAGGAGATGTTAGATTAACTACACCTTTTGGGATTGATCTTATGGACTAATCTTGACCCTTGGTATAGGTGAAGAACCTAATTTAGAAGTTGACTAACAATCGTGTTTTTAAGTATAATAAAAATTGACAACCATGCATTATGCTAGCATTCAAATTTCTATATTCTATTACAAACTCCTCCATATCACTTGCTTGATATTTTTAACATGTGGGTGATGGTAGCAAGTAGGGTTAATCTTTTTTTACCATCCTCCTCACTTATGTGGCATATCTCTAACTTATTTTGATCTTAATACCATTTCCACATAGAAAATACACTATGTAGGAATGATCATTTTATAATAACAAAACAAATGAAATAAATAGAAGGTGAGATGGAGAAATATAACACATATTGATAATTGATCATCATAATCTTGAGATAGATAAAATTTTAAAATATTTTATGAAAATACAAGGTCATTATAAATTTTAAATTATTTATTATAATTAATTTAATGTTTAATTTTTTAAATCGTGGTTAAAAAATCTCTAATTGAAAAAAATATAAAAATTAGCAACACAAGGATTAATGTGAGTTAAAATGATCTCATTATCTCCAATCCAAATACAATATTAGACCTTTTAGACATACACTTAACAAGAATGTACATAATATTTCTCCTCAAAATACAATTACTAGTTCACTCGACAAAAAAATAAAATAAAATTTAAATTATATTTTTCTTCTAGATATCTTTTATATGCTTTAATTTACATTTACAATGTTTATTTAGGTAAAAGGACAACAAATTAGGTGTAGAATTCAAAATATCATGTTTTTAGAATATTTTTATTATTATTAGTTGGCGTATAATAATAATTTTATAATTCTCTGATTAGATCACTTCACCATACAATTGGCACTACCTTCACAAGAACCACACCCTAAGTCATCCTTTAGATTCTAGGAAACGTGGTTTAGAGACCCCCACTTCCTACCTCAACTCAAGAGTTGGTGGGAAACTTGCCTTTTATTGCAAGATCTAAAATGTTTTAGTTACCAAAAAAGCTAACATATATCAAATCACAAATCAAATCTTGGAATGAGGATCACTTGAAAAACATTTTTTTGCAGAAAATAGCACTACAAACTCAACTTGATGATATCAATGATCATATCATTAAAAGTGGTATGAACAACACAAATTTCAAGGTGCATAGAAAACTACAATCAGAACTAGAAGAAATCCTTACAAGAGAAGAAATATATTGGAGACAAAAATCCAGAGATCTATGGCTCAAAGAAGGGGACAAAAAAACTAAATTAGTCCATTTATCATCAAAATACAAGCAAAAAATGAACTCTATATTCATCATCAACCCTTCCTCAAGTAGCAACATGAAGGTATAAAAATCCATCATCCAAGAAGGAATTTGCATCTTCTCAAACTTATTGAGTGAGCAAACTCAACAAACTGCACAAGAAAATAATAAGATGATTTTGTCGAGCATATTCCTCTACTAATCTCCATGGAAGATAAAGAACCCTTGCTCAAACCTTTTACACTAGAAGATGTAAAATAAGTGGTTTTCAATGATAAAGACCCAGGCTTGAATGGGTTTACTACCTTGTTCTTCCAAAAATATTGGAATTTCATGGGCGGAGAAATCCTATTAAATCTCTAGAGGAATCAAGGAGAAATTCCAATATCTTAAAGGAACTGAACAACACATTCATAGTGCTTATCCCTAAAAAGTAGAACACTTCCACCTTTTCTAATTTTAGACTCATATCACTATGCAACACTATTTATAAAAAAAATCTAAAGCAATCTCCATTATACTCACCAAGATCATTCCAAGAATTATCTTAGATGAACAAGGTGGCTTTGTCCCATGCAAGGATACAATGGAAGGGGTATTAATAGCCCATGAAACAATACATACCATCAAGGAAGGTAAAATCCCAGCAATGATTATCAAAATTGACATGTTAAAGGCTTATAATATATTAAATTGGGATTTCCTATTAAAAGTACTCAAAAAACTCAACTTTTCAAAATAAATGGTGTCGATGGGTTCTCTCATATATATCATAGACCAAGTTTATAGTCTTGGTAAATGGCTCTCTCAAACAAGGTGGTCCTTTATCACACTTCCTTTTAATTTTAATGATAGAATAACTGAGTTGGGCAATAGTAGGGGCAAGAGCTCAAGGTACATTGCAAGGTATAGACTTCCCAGACTCAATCATCAATATGACACACTCATTACTTGTAGATGATACTCTTTTATTTTCCAAATCTATTGTTTAAGAAGCAAGAGGCATAAAAAAAGGTTTTATTGAATTATTGCAAGGCTTTAGGTAAAAAAATTAATAAAAAAATCAATCATTTTCTTCTTTAACACATCCCCAACAATGTTAGCATGAATTTTATCTATTCTCTACTTCAAATATGATGAACTACCAAGCCAATACTTGGGTATCCCATTCTTTTTAGGGCCAAACAGGCGCAAGTTTTGGAAAAAAATTGTGAATCTTGAATTCATTTGAAATAGAATAGGACCATGGAAAGGTAGATAACTGGAAATCATTGGAAATCTCACAGTAACTAGAGAAGCCCTTTCATTTGTCCCCAATTATGTTATGTTAGTTCTCAAGTTACAAAAAGTAGTACAACTAAATATAGAGCAATGCATCATAAAGTTTCTCTGGCATGTGGATCTTTACAACAAGAAAAATAGTAAGATACCACTAGTATCATGGAGTAATTTTTTTGAAAAAAAACATGGAAGTGTTTCTTTACATATGAACCATAGATTTTAGGAACCCGAAATGCTTGCTCTCTTCCTAAGATTTTTTACCGAGAAAGAGAGAGAGATTAGGTTCCTAAAATGCATATGTTTCATTCAAATTAGGATGTGTGCAATGTAATATGATGTAAATTAACTATACTAAATGTAATTGATTGATTAAAATGATCTAGAATGAATGTAAAGATGCAATTTATGCTATGTTTGAAAACACAGTGTGATATGCAAACTACTATGAAATATGAAGAAATAAAAAGAAATATGTAGAAAAAAAGGTACGGGGTTAAATCTGAGTGCACCTAGATGATGTGTGAGCTTTCTAGAATGTCTAGAATGCTGATGATTTTTTTTGATTTTTCACTATGGGACTCATTCGCCAAGGGTGCAAATCATTCCTCCGACTGGTGAAAAAGTGTTGGAATCTAATTTCTGATAGCCGGGAGTTGATTTCTGACAAAATGAAGATTTTTAGATTTTAGGTGGGACTCATTCACTAAGGGTGGCGAATCAGTCCTCCCCAAGATTCTTGAAAAGTCAAAGGTCAACACTACTTCTTCAGATATGGAAATGACTGAATATCAAGTTGTCAGGGTCAATTCTGTAGAAAACGGGTTGAAAGTCACTCAAATTGCTTGAATAGATGATGAATTGATTTGAAGAGCCTAGTTGACTTGAAATCCACTTTTCAACACCTTTGAACCAGTCAAATCTGCAAAACAAAGGATGCAAAGACACATGCAAAGGGGAAAAATGTTGGAGGGTTAGTGAATAAAGGTTTTCCTTGGTCAAACCCCACTTTGGTAATCAAACCCAATAGAAATGAATGACATGCAAAGGAAATGATAAATGAATAACATGAATATTGCAAACTTACCATATCCTTGAATATGCAAATCTGAAGTGATGTTAATGGCTGCTCCAAAGTGCTTGAAAGTGCTTGAGTGCTTGAAGATTTCTTGAATTATGAATGCTTGAATGAATGAGTGAATGGGAGATGTAAAATGAGGTTAAAATAACATATTTATACAAATCTTGTGCCTTACTATCAGTTCATACCTCATCACAGGCCGACATGAAGTGAATTTGAGTAAAATCCCGAAATAAATTTTAAAAAAAATTGAATTTAGGGCCAAGGGGGACTCATTCGCCACCCTTGGCGAATGAGTCCCACCTAGGACCCACAGCCAAATGTCAAGAAAAATGTAATGTTTAATGTTGTTTGTCAGGATAGGACCTAAAAATACACTTAATATAAGCATATGAGGGCATAAAGAGATAAAATAAAGCACGAGAAGGGTGTAAATAGTGAAAATATGCCTAGAAAAGTGTGAAATCTTGTTACAAGACTTTACAATACTTCAAAATAGGAATATTTGATGAGTGAAAAGGTGGTTTTTAGGTGAATTGCATTAAATAGAGTCTAGAAGAATGTAGAAATGTCTTACAACACCTTCACAAGGTGTCATTCTTTGAATTTTAGCACCAAAATAAGCATGTTCAAGCCAAGATACATCATAAAATCAAAGCAACATAGCTCCAACACTATGAAACAAGACCTAAAAGACCATGAAAATGGGAAGGGCCCATTTTTTGACGGTACATTTAGCCCCCACTTTAGTGAGAAACTTTCTTTCTCACACTAAAGTAGCCATGAACATGATCAAGAAGAGGGTTCGAATGCACTTACATAAGCAAGATGGAATACAAAAAACAAGAGGGATGATCAAGCCCCTAGGACAAAGATCCCATGAAAAATTGAACATAAGGACAAAAGAACACACAAGTGGTTAAAATAATTTGAGTGGAGCTTCGATCATCAATCCAACTAGTTGTGAAAAGAGATCTAGGCTGATTGTTTGAAAAAGAGGAATGTGTACTCACTCTGGGGCCACAAAACTAGTTGTCTACGAGGTGAGAAAGCCCAAAAAGAAAAGTAAGATACATATGCTAGTTGGTATGCACTCACAAACACAAAAGTGGCTATGGGGAAAAGTCATACCGCTAGTTGGGCTTCCCGCTCAACCATGCTAAAGCTATACCCATTCGATAACTTTAACAAAGCGCCACAAAGCCAAAGAAAATGAAAATGTTGGTTTAAGTTTCATAAAATAAGAAAAATAGGATGGCACCATAGGCATGCAAGTTGTGTTATGCAAGGTGGCCAAATAAATAAGACAGCTCCATAGGCATGCAAGTTGTGTTATGCAAGGTGGCTGAATAAGAATGTTATGTGTAATATGTTCAAAGGAGTCTTGTTTAGTTTATGCAAGGTCAGCCACTTAGGGAACATTGTGTCTAATGTCTCCAAAAGAGGACCAATCAAAGAATAGTATATTCGTAGCTTAGGGGATGTAGTGTGTCACATCAAACCACCAAGAGGAATACAATATGCCAAGAAAGATCACACTTATGAAGGACATCACACCCAATGTCATCCAAAAAGTGACAAACACATCACAAAAATGACAAGGCTTCGCTAAGAATGCAAATGAAATAATTGTAATGTATGCTTCCTACTTTAAAGGAATTGCTACACATCGTTTTGTGAGAAATTACTTGAAAGTAGAGAAGAAAGGAAAAGTAAGAAATAAAAAAAGAAACGAGAGCCAACTTGGAAAGCTCTATGCCAAGTCATATGTTTCAAAGTTAAGCTGCGTCATGTCAAGATGGAAGGAAAAGCGAAGAAAGAAGGGAGTTTCCCCCCAAAAAAGAAAGTACACCAAACACATAAGGAATCTATGGTTTTTGGGTCAGTATGTTCGTTGTTGCAATGTATGTTTGTGAAAGAGCTCAGAACTGTCATCATTCCCCAAAGCACATAGAACGGGAAGAATGACATAAAGAGAGGGAAAGCAAAGGAAAAACAAAGTTCGTTTTGAGTCAACATGGAAGAGATTTTGCAGTCTTGACACTTTGCATCATCCCCAAAAAGGAAAACACAAGCGGAATGAAAATAAAAAGGCGAAAGAAAATGAAAAATCTTCTGGGTCAACATGAAGGAGACATTTCGGTCTCAATGCCTTGCGTCATCCCCAAAAGGAAAAACACAAGAAAAGACAAAGGAAAAGAAAGGAGGTTTTTGGGTCAATATGGAGGAGACATAGGGCATCTCAACGCTTTGCATCATCCCTAAAGGAAAACACAAAAAAAAAATGAAAAAGAAAAGGACCGTTTGGGTCAACATGGAAGAGACTTAGGGCATCTCTACACTTTGCGTCATCCCCAAAGGAAAACACAAAACAAAAATGAAAAACACAAGGACCGTTTGGGTCAACATGGAAGAGACTTAGGGCATCTCTACGCTTTGCGTCATCCCCAAAGGAAAAAAAAAACAAAAATGAAAAAGACAATCATGACAAAGAGAAGAATAGGGATACATATAGAAGAAGTGTACAATGAGAAGGAGACATCAAACGTACGATACGGGGGAATACAATATGCACATGAAAAGAAAAAGGAAAATGAAAAAGACAAGCAATACAAATGTAAGTCAACCATTAAATAAGTTATTGTTTTCTTAGTCTTGGATGAACAAGCAGAAAAAGGAATAACAAGGTTAAGAGACAAACAAATGCATTACAATGACAAGGCTAGCAATGTCTTGCCTCCCATAAAGTGTAAAATCAAGAATGAGTTGAGATGAGTGATGGGAAAGGACCATGCAATAGTGAGAATGGGAAATTATACAACTAAAGCATTAAAGGATAGTGGGGTTCTAAGGGATGAGGGGAAAAAATCAGTGTCTGTGAAGTGATACTTTTTCAGTATTTTGTTCAAGGTCCGAGAGTCTTTAGTTCAATGTCGAAGAATACGATGATATTTGCAATATGGTATGTTGGAATCATGAGGATGAATGACTAGTATATTTGAAGCTAGCAAAAGGATAAGACCTTTGTTTAAAATCAATTGAAGACTCCATTCACATTCAGGTGGAGGATGTGTAGGAAACTTTATCTTCTGCATTTGTATGGTCTTTTACATTTACTAGATTATCCTTTTTCATGAGTAAAAGCAAGACTAGAATCCATAGAGATCCTAACATCCTTTTCATTAGAAAGAGAGAATGGTTGTTCACGAGGAAGGAGAATGTTCAAGTTAGGAGGAGGATTCAAGACCACTGTACTAGCATCCTGAATTCTCCTAGGTTGTAGAGGATGTCTATTAGGATGAGAAGGATCTTGATATCCTAGTCCTGTATTCTATGTGCTTCAGTTGATTGTTGTTCAAAGAGTTGATGAATGCCATGTTCATGTTTTATGTCACAACCTTTTTTACTTAATATAGTGAATCCTCTACCATATGTTTCTTCAAGGTTGATAGGATTGTTTGTGACTTTGTGCTCATAGAATGGTTGGGATTGTGGTAGTTGAGAGGAACTAGGTTCACTTGAGGGAGGAACCATAGGTCATGTGTTGATTTCGGGATGTAAATAAGCAAAGTGATCAGTTGGTGCAACATTCAGAAGGTCTTGTGATCTCATAGAGGGATAAAAGGTTGTATTGGCTTTGAGGTTGTTGAGGAAATCATTATAGAACTTGTTCATGCTAACATCATCTTCTCCAATGATGTATACTTCACGACGAGGAAAATCATGAGGAGTTAAAGGAACATACGATTGTACAATGCCATTAAGGTCATAGCAAAAGGTACAATTGGACATGTCTACCAATGATTTCAGGGAATGCTAAAACTTATTGAAAGAAAAGGCCATGATGCAAATAAACAAAGATGCAATAAATGAAGACAAACAAAGAAGTTGTTACTGGAAATAGAATGCAGAAAGGGGAAACAGGAATGCAGAAAAATGCTAAAAAATAATGCAGAATTACTGTCTAAAATGTACAAAGGGACTGATTCGCCCTAGGTGGCGAATGAGTCCAAGGAGGCAATTATTTTGTATTTTTTATAATTTTAAGAATAAATTAAATGCTTTTCAGAATGCAAAGAAAGACATAGAATGAAAAATTTTAGCTTTCTCAATGAATTTGGATGCAAGAATGAAAACTAAATGAGTTTTTCACTAACGCAAAATGAAATATCCTAGAATGCAATAACCAATTCAATGCCCTAATTGAATATTAATGCAAATATAAACTATGATGGAAGATATGAATGCAATCAAAAGTTGGGTTCACCAAAATGAACCATAGATTTTAGGAACCCGAAATGCTTACTCTCTTCCTAAGATTTTTCACCTAGAAAGAGAGAGAGAGAGAGATTAGGTTCCTAAAATGCATATGTTTCATTCAAATTAGGATGTGTGCAATAATATGATGTAAATGAACTAGAATAAATGTAATTGATTGATTAAAATGATTTAGAATGAATGTAAAGATGCAATTTATGTTATGTTTGAAAACAAAGTGTGATATGTAAACTACTATGAAATATGAAGAAATAAAAAGAAATATGCAGAACAGAAGGTACATGATTAAATTTGAGTGCCCCTGGATGATGTGTGAGCTTTCTAGAATGTCTAGAATGTTGATGAAAATTTATGATTTTTCACAGTGGGACTCATTCACCATGGGTGGCAAATCAGTCCTCCGACTGGTGAAAAAGTGTCAAATTTTGATTTTTGACAGCGAGGAGTTGATTTCTAACAAAATGCATATTTTCAGATTTTAGGTGGGACTCATTCGACAAGGGTGGCAAATCAGTCCTCCCCAAGATTCTTGAAAAGTCAAAGATCAACACTGCTTCTCCAAATTTGGAAATGCCCGAATATCAGGTTGTTAGAGTCAATTCTGCAGAAAATGGGTTGAAAGTCACTCAAATTGCTTGAATAGATGATGAAATGATTTGAAGAGCCTAGTTGACTTGAAATCCACTTTTCAACACCTTTGAACTTGTCAAATCTGAAAAACAAAGGCTGCAAAGACAAATGCAAAGGGGAAAAATGTTGGAGGGTTAGTGAATAGGGGTTTGCCTTGGTCAAACCCCACTTTGGTAATCAAACCCAATAGAAATGAATGACATGCAAAGGAAATGATAAATGAATAAGATGAAATTATTGCAAACTTACCACATCCTTTAATATGCAAATCTAAAGTGATGTCAATGGCTGCTCCAAAGTGCTTGAAAGTGCTTGAGTGCTTAAAGATTACTTGAATTATGAATGATTGAATGAATGAGTGAATGTGAGATGTAAAATGAGGTTAAAATCACATATTTATACAAATCTTGTGCCTTACTATCTATTCATACCTCATCACAGGCCAACACGAAGTGAATTTGAGTAAAATCCCAAAAGTAATTTTGAAAAAGTTTGAATTTAGGGCCAAGGGGGGATCATTCGCCACCCTTGGAAAATGAGTCCCACCTAGGACCCACAGCCAAGTGTCAAGAAAATTTCATGTTTAATGTTGTTTGTCGGGATAGGACCCAAAAATACACTTAATATAAGCATATGAGGGCATAAAGAGATAAAATAAAGCATGAGAAGGGTGTAAATAGTGAAAATATGCCTAGAAAAGTGTGAAATCTTGTTACAAGACTTTACAACACTTCAAAATAGGACTTGTTGATGAGTGAAAATGTGGTTTTTAGGTGAATTGCATCAAATAGAGTCTAGAAGTATGTAGAAATGTCTTACAACACTTCAAAACACCTTCACAAGACATTTTTATTTGAATTTTGGCACCAAAATAAGTATGTTCAAGCCAAGATACATCATAAAATCAAAGCAACATAGCTCCAACACTATGAAACAAGACCTAAAAGACCATGAAAATGGGAAAGGTCCATTTTTCGATGGTACAACATAATATAGAAGCAAGGAATCTAGCCTTGGGGGATAAAGTAGTGTGGAATATTTTTACAAAACCTTTTGCCAAATGGGCCAAAATCATGCAAAGTAAATATATGGACTCTGCAATGCCTAAAAAAAATCTTCACAATAACAAATCTACTAGAAGGATCTAAAATGTGGAAAATATCATAACCTACAAAAAAGTTATCATGCCACACTTGACTTGGTCTATATGTAATAGAGAAAAATCCATATTCTAGGAAGACTCCTAGAATAGCTTCCCGCCACTAGGCAAAATTGAGGGTTTAGAAGAAGTGAGAACATACCTGAAACACCACTAGGGTGTAAAAGTAAAAGACTACCTTAAGCTAGAAGAGAACCTCTTTTCAAATGCAAAATGGAAAAACCTTGCTAGTTGCAATTTGCCAACAAACCAAAAGGATCAACTATAAAAAGTCATCTAATAAAGACATTTTTTTCTTTCTAGGGACCTTGACAAGCTCATTTGGGCCCCTTCCAAGTCAAAAACTATAAATTCAACCTTCGATACTCATCATTTATCCAACAAGTCAATGCAAACTCAACAAATTTTCCCCATAAATTATGTTGGGACTGTAATTCTCCCCAAAGTCGGGTCATTTGCCTGGTTAGCATTGAGTAAGCGAATCCTTACCTATGACAAACTGACCTCAAGCTAGGAATATCTACCCCCTTCAATTGTGTATTGTGTGGCCAACAAGAAGAGGATGTAGATCATCTTCTCCTAACTTTCAAATTCTCACAACGATGTTGGGCATGGATTCAAAATAAATTTAATTGGTTCACACCCCTTCAAGAATGTCTACTGGCAGTCTTTTTCTCATGGCCAACAAGGGAATAAGTATTCCATATTCTCCTCCATTTGGTCAATAAACGCTTCAACAATAATATGGTGTGTATGGTGGGAAAGAAATATCTAAAGAATATTTTGAAAGGAACGCCACTCAATTGAAGAAGCAATATGCAAAATAGAAAGTTTAATCTCCAAGTTAGTGATGTCTAATGTGTATAAATCAAGCACCTCAAGTAAAATATATTAAAATTAGGATACAAAAATATCTTCCCAGTGGGAGTTGATCCATCCTCAAAATCCAGGAACATGGTTTCCAAAAACCAAACCCAACAATAAAAATGTAGTATGGACTACAACACCAATGGATGTGGTAAAACTTAATTTTGATGAGGCCTCTCAAGGGAACCCAACCTCTTAAGGGGCTAGCTATGTACTAAGGAACTAGACATATATGATTATTGGAGCCTTTGCTCTAATCTTACCAGATGATACAAACAATAAGTTGAGGGTAAATTATTATTCACATGGCTAAAACTAGCTAATTAGTAGGTATTAAACATATATGAATTGAAGTGGATTCCATGATTATAATGGATGCATGTAAGTAGAAAATCTCTATTAATTAGATGTTAAGTGTCATCCTAACCAAATGTTTCAAAATGTTGCAAGATTTTGATTCTTTTCAGCTATTGCATTGCTTTAGAGAGGGTAATAATGTAGCAAAAATGCTCACAAATATGGCGTGTGATCTAGTTGATGGGCCATTACAAATCAACCAAATAGATCTAGCTAACTATCTTGCCTTGGAACACATAGTAAATAATGAATCACACCCAATATAAGGGAATTGAATTCCCAAAATATCTTGCATAGGTCACATGTTTTTGAGTCCCATTAGAATTAACACCTTGAGGTTGCACGACTCCTCAAGTGGGAATATTTTTTCCTGCATGCCCTTGATGGTCAAGTTTGTACTAGCTAAAATTGTGTAGTCTCTCTCGTGCCCATAGGTCCAACTACAAAGGTAAGTTTGGTGGTTCCTTGTTTGAAAAAGAAAGAAGAGCAAAAAAAAAAGATGCAAAAAATAGAGCAATTACAAATAAGAAAATATAAATGAAATATGACACCAAGATTTATCGTGGTTCACCAAAATATGGGTACATCCACATGGAGTAGAGGAATTTTATTATTCTCAACAACAACAATTACAATGAGAAGTGCAGCATATTTAAATTACAATTCACTCCAAAGAGGAATGCGAATAGACAAAGAATTGGAGGGAAGGACAAAGGATGTCCATTGGGCTTTAGCACTCAACAAATCTTCCACTTGAAGTCCAATGAATGCTGCAACTCACCAACCATTCCCCTGCTCTAAATTTACCGTTACTTCTTCTTAACCAAGCCAAGAGAAGTCTTGGCGCATTCGAACTTCTCTTTGCCAACAACTTTGGTGAAAATATTTGCCGGATTGACCTTTGTGTCAATTTTTGCAATGTTTAACTTGTCCTCTTCAACCACATGACAAATGTAATGAGCATGTATGTCAATATGTTTTGAATGCCGCTGAGATGAATGATTGTGAGCCATAAAAATGGCACTGTGACTATCCTAAAACATAACATAATCACTTTGTTGACATCTCAAATCACTAAACAACCACTATAACCAAAGCATCTCCCTAGCACCTTCAGAAAGAGCCAAATACTCAGCTTCAGCAGAAGAAAGAGCAACAAAATGTTGCATCCTCGAGACCCAACTAATGGCAGCTCCAAAAACATGTAAACATAGATAGTAGTAGATCTCCATTTATCTAAATATCCACCAAGATCAGAATCAGTGAAACCTTGTAGCTAAACATTATTTCCACCAAAACATAAAGCATAATCAACAATACCTTTAAGATACCTTAATATCCATTTAATTGCTTCCCAATGAGGCTTTCCAGAATTGCTCATGAACCTACTCACAACTCCCACTGCATGAGCAATATCAGGATGAGTGAAGACCATATCATACATAATACTACCCACTACAGATATATAAGGAATACCTTCCATAAACTCTTTATCCTCTTGTGTTTTCAGACACAAATCAGAAGAAAAATAAAAATGGGAAGCAATAGGAATAGAAATAACCCTCGCATCAGCCATACCAAATCTTTCTAGAACCTTGTCAATGTATGCCTTTTGTGACAACATGATCTCCTTCTTTCGTCTATCTCTAGTAATTGTCATTCCAAGAATCTTCTTGGTTGCACCTAAGTCTTTCATAGCAAATCTCTTAGCTAATTGTTCCTTCAACTCAGAAACAATCCTCTTACTAGTACCAGCTACCAACATGTCATCAACGTCGAGCAAGAGAATAAAAAACTCACTAGTAGGAAGCTACTTGTAATAAACACATGGATCTGATTCACAACTAATGAACTTGTGCTCAATCATGAAGTGATCAAACTTAATATACCACTGTCGTGGGGCTTGCTTGAGCCCATACAAGCTACGCTTCAGCCTGCAATAAAGATGTTCTTGTCCTTGTTGTTTTAATGCTTCTGGCTGCTCCATGTATAGCTCTTCATCAACATCACCATGTAGAAAAGTTGTCTTGGCATCTAACTAGTCAAGTTCAAGATCCCAAACTATAGCCAATCCCAAAACTGTCGAGATTGTGTTCATTCTCACAATAGGAGAGAAAACCCCATTAAAATCTACACCTTTCTATTGATCATACCCCTTTACAACCAGCTTGGCATGATAATGTTTCTTTCCTGCATCCTCCTTTTTCAATTTGTATACCCAACGATTCTTCAAGGGTCTTCAATTAGACGGAAGAAACACTAAATCCTAAGTATTATTAGCTTGCAATGAACTCATTTCATCTTGCATTGCCTCATGCCATTTTGTAGAATCAATTGCCTTAGAAGACTCTTTGAAAGTAGCTGGTTCAGATTGATAAAAAAAAAGAGTTCAGGCTTAGCCTCCTTTGAATATAACAATTCATAATCTGAAAACTTAGGACGTCTCCTCTCCCAGGTAAACCTCCTTAAGTGAGTACCCTGTTCTTGCATATTGGAATCTTCTAAGTGCATTCTCTAGAATTGACTTTGAACATTTCTATTTCATTCTGCAAATTACCTTTGTTCTGAACATTTTCTTGATGACTTTGCCTCTGTATGTCTTCAAGTTGCACAATCCCTTGCATCTGCACATTTCATATTGCTTGTGCAAAGTCCCCAATGTTCTTCCCATGCACATCTCAATGTTTATGCACACCAAGTGAAGGGTTGAAAGGTTGTGAACTAACTTCTGTAGGCAACGAAGAATGGAAAAGAGGTTGTGTGGCATTTAAAGGAGGTAGCGGAGCATGTCCTAAAGGTTGTGGATGGACTATTGGAGCCCGCGGATGGTCAACGCTAGAGGACAAGGATTCATGATGTGTAGAAGGAGGGGGCTGTTGTGTGGGATGCAATAAAAACAAGTGAGGAGGCTCCAAAGTCTATGCAGGTGAAGACTTAGAGGAATGCGATAAACAAGGAGGTAGAGCACTAAATGTTAAAGTCAACGAACTAATGTGAGGCTATGTATCACCAATAGATGATGGATTCAAACTACTAAAGGAAGGAAGTGATGCATGTGAAGGCTACACAAACACTTGTGGAGGTTGCATTTCACTCCCAGAAAGTTGCTCAAACAAAGACTCTGTATTACCTCCTCCATCATTTGGAGAAACTAGATATGATGTTATAGAAGAGGTAGGGGATAAAATAGAGGTGGGAGAATAATTTTTTCCACCTACGCTACCTGACTGCAAATTACCTCCAGGAGACCCATTTGAGTGAGTATTTTCAAATGCTAATAAAGGCACATATTCCTTCGTGACTACTACCCGTGTTTACAAAATTGGAAAAACGTGCTCATTGAAAACCACATCTCTGCTGCAAATAATCTTATTGGCGATAGGATCTCATAGCCTAAATCTGTACTGATCTTCACCATACCCAACAAAAAAAAACTTCTGTGATTTGGGATCCAATTTGGATCGTTTCTCCTTGGGAACAAGAGCAAACACTTCACATCCAAATACCCGAAGATGTGAATAGGAGATCAACTTTCCAAGCCACTCCTCTGGAATGCCAAAATCTAATCGAGATGATGGGCTCTTGTTAATTAAATAAATTGCTATGTTGCAAACTTCAGCCCATAACTCTTTTCCCAATCCAACATTAGAAAGCATACACCGTGCTTTCTCCAAAATTGTTCTATTTAACCTCTCCGCAGCCCCATTTTCTTGAGGTGTAAAAGGAACAACTTTGATTCGGCGAATACCATTATCAACACAAAAAATATCAAATTCTAGTGAGAAAAATTTGCCATCGTTATCCGTTTGCAAACATTTGATATTATGCCCACTCTGATTTTCAACTAATGCTTTAAAATTTTTAAATTTACTAAAGACTTTAGATTTCCTATTAAGCATAAAAATCCAGACCTTCCTAGTGCACTCATCAAGGAAAGTTACAAAATAGTCAGCCCCTCCAAGAGAGGTTACCTCAGCTAGTCAAAAGACATCCGAGTAAACAAGCTCCAAAGATAGAGTATGCTTTGCACATCCTGTCTTCAAGAAGCCAACCCTCTTCTGTTTTCCATAAAGACAATGTTGGCAAAATTCCAAATCCATTGATTTCAAACCTGGTAATTGATCTCTTTTGACCATCACTTCAAGGCCTTTCCTACTCATATGTCCAAGACATTGGTGCCAAAGTATAGTCTCGATGTCCGATAGTGCCATAGCAACTTCCACTTGAGAGTCATTCTCAAAAACATATAAGCTACCCACTCTATCTCCTTTACAAATCTGCAGGGCACCCTTAGTAACTTTCCATGAATCTGGAAAGAAAAAAGCATTGCAGCCTTGTGAAAAAAGTTGGCTTATAGAAATCAGATTTTTCTTGAGTTTTGGAACATGTTTAACATCTTGCAAAAGCTATGTGCTTCCATTCTTGGATTGTAAGAGAATATCACCTTTACCAATGATCTCCAAAGATTTTTTATCCCCTAAGTAAACATTCCCGAACTGTCCTTCTTGATAATTAGAGAAGGAATCCGTACAAGAGGTAGCATGGAAAGATGCGCCTAAATCTAAAACCCACAAATCTGAAATGATTTCACTTATGGAAAAAACCAAAACACTATCATTGTGTTCATAAACAACATTAAACTCGTTGTCTTTAACCTTCTCTTGTGCCTTCTTATAGGAATAACAATCTTTTTTAGTGTGACCAAGCTTACCACAAAACCAACAGTCACCAATTCTGCCTTTGGATTTTGATCTTTTTGCAAATTTTGATCTTCTCCTATTATTGTATTTGCCTCTATGTCGAGGCCTTCCTCTAGTAACAATAGTTAGGGCTTCACTTGAAGAGGTCTCTTGGTTCTTCCTTCACATATCTTTGTTGAGGAGAGTAGTTGTGACATCATCAAACTTCAATTTATTTTTAGCAGCTACAAAAGTACTCACAACCATAACAACTCCCTCCCAACTATTAGGAAGCAAACACAACAATAAAATTGCTTTAATCTCATCATCCAGGCTAATACCCACCGAAACTAATTGAGTAACCAATGTGTTAAACTCATTAAGGTGGTTGGACACAATTCCATCTTCTTCATTTTTAGGTTATATAACCTTTTCATAATAAACACCTTATTAGACACTAAAGCCATCTCATACATCAAAGAAAGTTTGTCCCACAATTCCTTTGAAGTCTTTTTTGTTGAAACATTAAACAATAGGTTACTAGACAGCGAGAGGAAAATCGTAGCTTTTGCCATCCTTTCCAGCTTCTCCCACTCTTCATTTATCATTGAACTTGGCTTCTTAGCTTTCCCATCAAGCGCTAGTGAGAGGTCTTGCTTTATCAGCAATGACTCCATTTGCACCTTCCACAAACCAAAATTATGACCCAAAAATTTCTCTATCTTCGCTTCCTCCATAACTCAGGAAATTCATCACCAAATTCCCAATCAGCTATACCATCACCGTACATCTCTGATATCAATTGAAAAAGAAAGAAGAGCGAAAAACAAAGATGTAGAAAATAGAGCAATTACAGATAAGAAAATATAAATGAAATATGACACCAAGATTTATCATGGTTCACCAAAATATGACTACATCCACACTGAACAAAGGAATTTTATTATTCTCAGCAACAACAATTACAATGAGAAGTGCAGCATATTTAAAATGCAATTCACTCCAAAGAGGAATGCGAATAGACAAAGAATTGGAGGGAAGGACAAAGGATGTCCGTTGGGCTTCAGCACTCAACATTGTGGTGGCCTCAAATGTTTGGTCGTGTCTTTCATCGCTAACTGTCACACTAGCACAATTTGATGTTGTCCCCAAGCTTCACAACCACTTCCTGGTGTGTTGAGAGCTGATTCATCTCTCAAGGTGTTGGGCTTTTTCTTCCGCCAGTGGTCCATCTTTCATGGAGGTCCACTTTCCCTCAAGTCTTGGGCCCTACCACTTCCCGATATCTTACTACTGCTTCATTTCTGGAGATTCACTTTTTGCTCCATTCTTCGTAGCTTGCCACCAACTTGAAACTTACTAGCACTTTTTAAAGTTGTTGATTGCAAGTTGCTGAGTTTTTCCTGTTTTACCATAGATCTCCAACTTTGTGCGGATCCTTGGATGGTCATTCGCTTTCACTCATGAACTCTTGTTGGTCCTATTATCACTAGCTTAAGTTTCACAGCTCTTGCTGAGCCCAATTGCTTCAATCCAAATTGTTAAGCGCTCTAGGGACACATGGTGTCCCCTAGGGTCAGGCATCGCTAGAATATTCTACGTGCCCACCCTCAGAGTAAATGCCATGTGTCATGCTGACGTAGCTTGGCAAGGGCCACAAGTTTCATAAACAAGAGTAGTTATGGGATTGATTGGTTGGTTTTCTTAATTGTGCAGCTCCCATATGGGAAATCCTATTGTATAGTACGAAATGCTTTGGTGCCACATGGCAGCCCCTCGCTCCACCATCATAAAGGTTAGTATTGTCTCCTCTCCTCAAATGACCACCTCCGCAGCCTACCATTTGTGGTATTTGTGCAGGATGAGAAAGTTGCTACATCCTATCAAGTACAGTTTTCGTGTGATTGGCTAAGCCTTTTGGTGTGACCCCCAAGTGGTAAAAAGGGATAAAGCTGATGGTTGTGTGAAGTAACCGAGAATTTTTCGTACGTCAATGGCCCATATAAAGCCATGCCTAGATGCTCACAAGCATCCAAGCCTTATTAAAGCTGGTGCTTATCTCGACATTTTGAATTCCCTTGCCGTCCCAGGCCACAAACATGTGGTGGCATAGTGCTATCTCGAGTGCCCTCTCACACCATGAACTGCGTCAATCTATGCAAACATACCATGTGGCAACGATGGCATTGGCTTTAGCACTTCCCAACTTATAAGGAGTCATTGGTTTTTACACAAACATGACAAATCGGACTTGCATTCTTTAATGTTGATCAATTTATTGTCATAAATTATCCGTCAGCTTCTAATACGGTAGCTGACTTGGCGATATTTTGACTGACGACCTTGTTGATTGCCAGCTGATCAAGGGATTTTTTATTTAAAAATAAGTGGTGGCATAGTACTTATTGGCAACATGGCTTGTGCTAAAGTGGGACTAAAGCACTTTGTAGTCATTTCAGTATCTCTACTAAAAGGAAGATAATATAAGAAAATTCCCGCTAGGTGGCTGCGTTGTACTACTGTGGCGAGTTGTAATTCTTGCTAGGTGGATGCGTTGCACTTTTGCATCGAGTTAGCATGCACCAAAGTGGTAATTAAAGTACACTGAATCCGCATCAACATCTCTTCTTATGGGAAATAATTGTGGAAATAAATTTTCCCATAGAAGCTAGGGAAAAGGTAGTAGCTTGCTCTATTTAAAGTGGTAGGGTGATACCCTTGCCATTTTTCTTCCCCAGAGTTTGTGGGTAATAGGTTGAGAATGGACACCTTGATATTCCTCATAGGCTCAAGATGTCAAATAGCTTTCGTTGGTGCTATCACAGACCAATGTTTGAAGGTGGTTATGAAACACCCCATATGAAGGGATATAAAAGTGGTAAAGATGATTCTTGGTGCTGATTTCCTAAGGGCAATAGAGTGCTACAAAGTAAACACGTATATCACATCAAGGTTTGTGGCTTCACTTCTAGAGTTGGGAGAACAAAAGGAGTTGGTGGGGGTCTTGACTACAAGATTGTTCCAAAAATACAACCTAAGCAGGCTCAAGGCTACTCTAGATGTAGCTTGCTTGGGTTTTGGCATTTTGAGGCCTTGGGACATCCAACGTGTGTGTGAGGAGGGTGCAGTAGTGGAATGGCTTCAATTCCTCAACAAATTTTGCACAGTGTCAATATTTTAACATTGTGCTCTATTGTGCATGGACAATAGCTTCTTAAAAAAGGTGAACAATCTAGAGCCCATGCTAGATCTCCACTGAATCATGGACTTTGACACCACCCCACTAGTGGTATGAGTAGTTTCAACCTACCCCTTGCATAAAAAATGTCCTCTCTATAGCTTTTTCACACTCTCTAGGTTGCCACATGTTCTATTTTGGCCTCCTTTCGTCATGCTATTGGCATTTGGGGCATTGTGTACTATTTTGGCCCCCTATTCGCATATATATTTTTTGTAAACTCTTTGTAAAACATTTATGCTTTCTACCTATAATTCTAAGCTTTTGTAATATTAAAAATATTTAAACTTTTGCCTTTTATCCAAAAAAAAAATACTTTTATAATTATTCTTATAATTAAAAATGATCCCAACAATTATAAAATTATCATTTTTAAAATTAAATAATACATAATTATCTCCACCACAACAAACAATTCCATACAAAACTCAAAAACTCCTCTATTTTTTAAATAGATTCTCCCTTTATAAAAATATTTCTCCATTTCTATCTTTGAACATAAGACCAATACAAATACATAGCATTTTCAGAGAGATTTTCCTTTTCTACAATGCATAAATCAGCTTGATCAAAATATAAGCTATATAAAAGATAAACACCGACGATTAGAAAACGCCAAATTGTGGACAAAGCATTACCTCATATTTTTCTAGTGGTTGCAATGTTCTATTATTACATGTTATCCATGACAAATTGAGGACAAAGCTATTGAACGTAATGCATGAGAAGACGTGAAGTGTATTTTGCGATAACAGCCAAACAGAGTTCTACTGTCGTTCAATGACAAGCTGTGGTACTGGTGGTGATTTTCTAAAGCATTTAGATGCCTCCAAAACGTGATGGAAACAAGGAAAGAGAAAACAAAATCTGATTCTCTGGCCTTGTAAAGGCACTTGCCATTTCTCTATCCCTACAATTTTACTTTTAAACGATTCCCCATGTTTTGCACATACTTTTTCCTTGGGTTGTCCATATCATGCCAAAAGGGGTGTCCTGGTTGACTGTATTCTCCACTAAGAGGGCCCTTCAATTTTGTTCTTTCTTAAATGTCTCTCGGTAAATGGCGACTGCATTGTTTACCTTGAACCATGTATGTTGACCACAGCCCACTGCTTGTGCGAGCTCTTTCTATAAAAGAAGCTTGTTAGACTCGGATAGACTTAACTCTCGCTGGGTAACATATTTGTGTGGATATGGCTGCTACTGCTACTGCTTCGCTCCTCTTTGTCATTTGTGTTGTGGGATGCCTAGTGTGTGTGCAGGGAGGGAGATGTGAGGGGTATGGTGAGTGTGGTCTGAATGGGATCTGTCAAGTGGTGGGCAAATCAGGGCGTTGCAGTTGTCCTGCTGGGTTCGACTTTAGCGATAAAAAGAACCCTTCAAAAGGATGCTTTCAAAACCCTCCGCAGCAGATGAACAAGTGCAGTGCAGCCAGCGCGGAAATGATGGATGAAGGACACGTAGATTGGTCGGGGAATGATTATCAAACTACAACTTCTATCAATGAAGCTACTTGCAAGCAATCATGCCTGGACGATTGCTTCTGTACGGTAGTTATCTACGCTACTCTGGATGGAACAGGATATTGCTGGAAGAAGTCGATGCCTCTCAGAGATGGCCGTGCAAGCATCACAAGAACAGCTTTTGTCAAAGTATCTACAAATACCACTCGCCTCTAGACATCTGATTTAGTAATGTATAAAGATATCAGTGTAATGCTTATGTTAATCTATGGAAAGGTCCTGATTAAACTTCAGATGCTCCTTTTCCAACTTTTGTTACAATTATTGGTTTTCCAGAGTAATTGTTGTGGTACAGTATGAAGGAACATTTAAGACTTTCATATAAATCATATTTTAATTGAATTGGCATTTATATATAATTTTTTGTTGTATTAATATTTTAATTCATATTTTGTGATATTTTATCAAAATGAAGAAACTAATATACTTTCAGATCACACTTCATGGCCCATCATTAAGATGGGTTTATAGAATATCATCTAAAAATATATTGTTTTTCATCATAGAATGTTATCTATAATTATATTATATTTTTCATTTTAATGATTAGAGATCATGAAGTATGACCTAAAATTATACTTTATCTTATTTTAAAGATAGAAGAAAAAATGTGATCCAAAATATTGATGTAAAAAGAATAATTTTATTCATCCTATTAATAAATAATTGATTTTTTTTTTTTAATAAATTTTCTATCTAAAACACTTAATAATTACTATATAATTTAACATAATAAATAACTCTTAATGCGTCATGCGTCCAATATAGAGCGAGCAGCATTTTGTCCTCCTAATAACTGCTAGTAAAACTTCCACCTCGCCGCTACCCTCACACCGCACGGGTCAGAATGGTGCAGCGGTCTGAGAATCAGGTCTCGGCTGCCAATTGACGCCAAACAAACCGCGGGACTAGTAGCTCACTGCCAAACAAATCACGACCTAGGCAGATAGATTGCAGCTTGTCATTGCCTCTTCAGCTGCGCAGAAGTGAACTTCCTGCGCGTGGATGATGGCCTTCCAATTCCAAAATCTTGCAAATTTTTACCAATTACGTACGCCCTTAAAACTCCAAATCGTGCCTTTGAGAGCAGAGGTGTCATGATTTACTGACCAGGGATTGTGCCAAATGCCTTGGGTGAGGACGATTTCTTCTTGTTGTGACTAGATGTGCAGGTCGACTCCAAACAACGCCTCAGATTGCATTAGAAACACCTAACCATCTTCCTGCAATTGTTACCATACAACAATTCAACTAATTAAATACAATGAAATTCATTCGGCTTGAAACTATCTCCGTATTATTATGATACCATATTAAAATTAGGAGAATCTAGGAGATAAGAGACAGGCACAATGAACAATATTCAATATTGTATTTAGATGACCTAAATTATAATGAGTACAAAGTCTTGCATATATAGGCAAGGATGACGCAATCCACCTATGAGGTGAATTGACAAGTGTTCCATGAAGTGGCACAAATGAGTTAGACAAGTGTCTTATAGGTGTCAACCTTAGGAATACTTGGAGTGTGCAAACCAACAACCTCTATGACCAAGTCATTAACCTTGTGTGCCAAGTGTTGAGTGACTTTTGAGGTGAGTTGGAAAGTCTTCCAACCTCAAAAGGTGTGTGAATGAGGTTAACCAAACAATTTGGTAACCTCAATAGGTCTAAAAGGTTGCACATTCGCTTAGACAAGATGTTGTCTAACCTCATCAACCTAAGTACACTTAAGTATAGGGAATAGATTGTCTAACCTCATCAACCTAAGTACACTTAAGTATAGGGAATAGATTAATTATTCACACTAACACTTAGGTTGATGAGGTTGGACAACATCTTGTCTAACCGAATGTGCAACATTTAAACCTCTTGAGGTTACCAAGATGTTTGGTAAACCTCATGCACACACCTTTTGAGGTTGGAAAACTTCCCATCTCACCTCAAATGCTACTCAACACTTGGCACACAAGGTTGATGACTTAGTCATAAAGGTTGTTGGTTTGCACATTCCAAGTGTTCCTAAGGTTGACACCTATATGACACTTGTTTATTCAAATGTACCACTTCATGGGGCACTTGTCAATTCACTTCATAGGTGGATTGCATCATCCTTGCCTATATATGCAAGGTCTTGTACTCATTATCATTTGGTTCATCTACATACAATATTACATATTGTTCATTTGTGCTTGTCTCTTATTTCGTAAATTCTCCTAATTCTAATAAATTCTGCATATTTCATCAAAAAATTCTAAGTACAACCACACATTATTGTGTGCAACAATAGACTTTGATCAGATTTGAATGTATTGTTAATGAATTAAGAATTCATGCATAAAATTAAAGTTAACATAAGCAAAAACATAATAAAATAGCACTATTTAGATTCTATTGATAGTAAGACTATTAAAATGCAATAAGAATTAACCATGTGTTATTAGGATATGTTCGACATGTAGAAGCTTCAGTTATAGCAACTATAACCACCAACTTATTAATCTGAAGAAAAATCACCTATGATGTCATCTTTCAAAACTAACATTAGATCTATAGATAAAAGTAATAATAAACATTCATCCAACTTGAGTATCTCGATTCATATAATAAAATAGATTAATCGAAAGCCACTTCTAAGAATAGTGTGCTTTAATTTAAGAAAATTTCACTTCCATGTTAAAAGTATGCAATGCAAGCATTCTTTTAACTTGGACACAAATAATGAATTAAATTGTTAGATAGTTTCAATAATTATTTAGAGAAGCACTTTGAAATATGAGTGAGTGCAAGGTAATGAGGGTCTAGAATAATAAAAAATATTATGTTTTAAGAGTTCAAACACTTTAATGCAAAAATATAAAATGTAGACTTTATGTTATCTAATTTAATATCTAAATGGTAAATTTTTGTTAAGTAAATGATATATAAAAGTAACTTTTTAAAAAATTAAAGAAAGTAAAAATATATGCATGTACAATTGACCTAAAAAGTAGTGAATGAAGGTATTTTTCAAGATCTTTTTTTGAAACAAATGCATTATATGTTGAGGCTTTGTCTATACATTTTTAATAATTTTTTATCAAATATTATTAAAAATATTTATTATTTAAATTGAGGTATAAATCCCAAACCTCTTATGCAATGTAACCAACTTAACATGACCTAAACAAATCATTACATGATTCTTTTATAGTATACAATGTGGACATGATTTTTATTTTAGTTTTATATATTTAAAAAAAAAATGAATTTCAAAATCAAAGGTTATAAAAATGACAAATAAGTAATTTTTAAAAATTATCTTTAAGTTTTTCAAAAATTATAGATTAGAAAATAGGCATTCTCATCTATAAAAATCATTAATTTTATTAAAAAATTAGTAATATAATGTTGTTAGTCATATCTATCTGTTAGAGCGAATAATCCAGGAAATATCAACAACAAAAAACCTTCACAAGATAGAGAGGAGCATCATGCTACTTCACCAAAGAAGATGGAAAAAAATATGAGATAATTAATTTACACAATGTAAAGGCGGAAAAACTACCCACATGCGAAAAACCACCCAGGAAAAACTAATGCGTAATTAATCTAAATGCAAGCCTAAGTAAACTTAAGCATAAATATGCTATTTACTCTAACACCCCCCCTTAAGTGCAACTTAGGAGAATGCAAATGCAAATATGAAGATGTAGTATGGGTCTTGGCTACACAACCATGTTAGGTACCCATTTACAATGCAAAAAAGAAATCTCTCGCAACCAGAGAAAATGAGAAAAACCCAGTGGGAAGAAAACCCTCTCCAAAAGAGAGAAAAGAAAACAAAAATGATGCATGGATGGAGGACTCAAACACACTATCAAAATATTTATTTTTAATACTAAATATATATCTACTCCATTATGACTAGATATTTAATTTTTTGAGATTATATTTTTATTTTTATTGAAAATCTAGTGCTACTAGATATTTGACAAGATTTTGATGTCAATATTGACCAAATATTTATTCTTTCAATTTTAAGCCTTTGGTGTTGTAGTCTAAGTGTCAAATTTTTTCAACACAATAACATTTCCTCTTAATTGACCCTCATTTTCTAATATCCACTATACACCTATCCTAACTATGAATTATAATGCTTATAATACTTGCATTTGGTGTATATCACACACCTAACCAAAAAAATTGAAAAAAATATTTACATTGTCGAATGTATATTATAGATGAAGGAAAGCTTCATTCAACTTAATTTCATACTAAACAAAATGATAGATAGCATTCATTTAAAATTTGGAAAAAGTAATGGTGTTTGATCTGCTTTGACACCCATTTCTATGTGATTTCAATCTTGTTGATATAATTTTGCATTTTTTCAGGTCAAGTTGTAAATTAGCCTTGAGAGTAATTTGTTAAAGATTAAAAAAAAATCCATCTAAAAAGATGATGTTACTATAAACTGTTTTAGTGACAAGTTGTAACATGGAATAATAAATTTTATGAATGTTGACAATGTAACATTCATTTTATAAATGATTAATAACTAGCAATTGCACCTTAGTGTGCAATGGGTACGCCGAAGAAGTGTGGAATGTCAATTAGGATTGTTTTGGGAGGTACTCTCTAAAAACTATGAATGAACCAGCATACTTCAAAGCTCATAATTACATGGACTTTAAGCCCAAATCAGAAACATTAAATGTTAAATATCAGATGCACATAGCAAAGCATATTTTGTATGCTATCTTAAACACTCTGTATTTCACAGGAAAAATCAACTATAGATGATCATTTCACATGTTGTAACAAGGTAGATCGTTTATGTAAATTATCTACCATGTTTTATGTAAGCTAATCACCATATTCTTTCTTGGTTAATGGTTGCACAAGGATAATTGAATTACAAAGTGATCCAACCGTTTCAGCGTACTATCATGCATATCAAATAATTAAAAAAACTATTCTAATATTAAAATGGACATCTTGGAGTCTTTGAATGTCTTTGAGATTACACAAACATCTGAACAATCTTTGCATATCTTTGAGAAGACAAAAAAATATTTAACAGACCTAATTCAAGATTTTAACTTAAACACCATTGCTCTCAAGAAAAAGAGTAAACCTTTAAAACTCAGTAGAAGCTATAGAAGAGACAACATGCTTCTTTCATGAATATTTTTTGAAATGACAGTTATCACCAAGCAACTCTACTGGTGTACTTTTACATAAATATAACTCAGAAACAATTCTGATTTTCTTGCAAGTATGAATTTGTTATTCCCTGATTGCATGTAATGTTAGCAATATAGATGTCTACACACTCGAGATTGCAACGATCAAAGCATGCAAAGGATCCAAATTCATTTTTAGTATACAATATGCATTATATAAATACATAAATAGACATAAAGATTGTTCTGTCAAGATTACAATAAATAGTTCAACTTGCATTAACACGAAAAAGCATGAGGCGCATTAGCATGGATAGCTCATGCAATTACAATTTTTTGTCATTCTTGACTTATCTGTGCCCATCGATAATATGTCCCTATGCACAAATTATCATCTTGTCTCATCAACCAAAATAAAAAATATATATTACAATATACTCTAGTAAATAATTAGAGTCCAAGAATTCTTTTGACAGAAGCAAATTCAAAAAAAAAAGAAAATGGGTAAAATAGAGGGCCCAAGCAAAGCCCTATAAATAAAGATTTTTGAGGCAGCGGATCCACAAGCCTTGCAAAGTACTGTTTAAATATATGAATTTAAACAGTATGATGGCTTGATTGATGACGGTACCCTGTTGGAAAGCTCCCATTTTGGCACAGGCAAGGAGGATAGTGGTGAAGGTTGTGTAATTTTTGTTTACACCTACCAAACTTTCAAGCCATTTCAACAAATCCATTTTGTACATATCCTCCAATCATTGCAGTCCATGAGATGACAATATTCTATCAAATAGTTAGCATGCCTTGTCAATGGTCCTTGCAAGTATTATATAATGGATGTACATGCCCTTTTCCAAAGCTCCCATTTTAGCGTGGGCAGGGAAGATGGTAGCAAAGGCTTCCCCTATTTGAAGATAGAACTAAGTTCTTCTCATCTAGAAATTATAGCACCACTAGAGATGTAAAAGAAACTATAAAATGTAGAAAATCTATTCAATTGAATATCACAAAGATGCAAGTAAATCTATGAAGGAGAGATGTGAAGCCTAATAGATGGATATTATTGATTCTTTGAACTCTACAAATTAACGAGTATCATTACATTTGTCAATCTTGACCAAGTTTTGCGTGCCACAAAGGGTTCTAATTGCAGTGAGGAATAAGGAAGAATGACAGGTTGGCATAAAATGAGAGTAAGGGATGTGGCACGTAACTTGTCTAATCTATGTGCATTTTTCCAAACGGAATAGAAAATTGTAATTGTGTTATGTGTTTTGTATGCAAAGTTTTCCTGCCCAATGGTTGACAGTTGGATGGCACTATAGATATTCTAGTCCAGATATCACACAACAAAAGCTTTAGAAACTTTCAAGAAAATGTAATTGGCTGGTGTCAATCCAGACTTCATATCCTTTGCTACCATTCTCCTTCCATGTGCAAAAATGGGGGCTTTGGAATAGGGTATGGACATCCATCAAAGCATAAAGGATACAAGAAATTTTTTAGATGTTGTAGTTACAACTGCTTGGGTAGACATGTATGTAAAATGTGGAAGCATAGACAAGGCACATGAAGTGTTTGACAAGGTACCTCAAAAAGATGTGGTCTCAGATATGCAGAAAATGGATTTGCTAAAATGGATTTAGAAATTTCCAAGCAATTCCAATTGTCAAGTTTAAAGCCAATTTCCACAACCTTTGGTAGCATCCTCGTTGCCCATGCTGAAATGGTAGCTTTGGAACAATATGGACATTCATCGAAGCATAAAGGATAGAGGAACTTTGTCAAATATTAAGAGTTCCGATAAGGATATTGGTAAGAAACTGGAAGTCCATACTGTTCCAAAGCTCTAGTAAGGATATTCAAGTGGGTTGGTTGAAACCCTTTGTCGATCAAAATATTTTTGTTAGAATAGATGCACATAGTTAGGCTGATTTCCCCTGTTTAGTCGTCTAAATAAATTTTAGTTTTCAAAGATCTAACATGTAGGGTAATGATTTTCCTTTGAAATAGTTTATCTATTAAGGATAGATTTTCTTTTTTTTGAGCTAAACCAACCATCAGTGTAGGCAAGACCATCAAGCCCAGCTAGTTCAGGAAGTGCAAATGAGAGCTCTATTGGGGGAAAATTTACTAGTAATGGTGCTTTGATTAGAGAAGAGGTGCAAGATTTTGTAGATGGAAATCATTTACAGTTGTTTGTTTCATTTTTGATATCTTTTGTTAGCATTCTTCGACTGTTTGAGAAGAATGTCATCTACTGACAACAATGATTGTTGGATATGCACAAAATGGATTTTTTGAAAAGGCTTTATAAATTTCCAAGCAAGTTCAGAGATAAATGAATACCTTCTTCAGTGGAAGACCTAAGCAGACAATTCCAACGGCAACAACAATGACAACTATCGGGAACTCTGTGAAAGCAAGAAAATGTTTTCAAATAAGCAACTCTTCAGCTCCTCGTATGATTTCAATGCTGGTGGGTTTTGCAAATAAAATTCCATGTCAAAGAATAGAGACTATGAAAAAAATATATCTGATACAAATTTGCAAATTCTATGCCAAAGAATAGACATATTATGAAAAAATTGTATAATACAAACGATTGTGGTGGTGAAAGAAACACACATAAGTTAGGTGAAATTTAATAGTATTGAAGTTCATTGTAAGCCGGCGGGTACTATTTTTTTCTATAGATCATTGATTTTGACAAGAACGGGTGCGATCAATTCCATAGTCGTCCAAGGGCTCTTAGCAAGACTACACCATTAATTGAAATATTTAGCTTGGGCTCTTTCAAATTGGATACGCCTTGGGTGTAAATTAATTATATAATTAAATAGAGATAACATGTCCATAATTTCAATAATTATTTAGAGAATGCACCTAAATATATCTATTCTAAAAGTGATTTACAATGTTTAGAGGCTTGCAAGGTGTACCAAAAAAACCTAATCTATTAATTGGAACATATTTGCATTGCCTACTGAATATTATAGATGAATACTAGTTTTAGTAAACTTACTTTCATATTCATTACAATAGCGTCAAAAGTGATAGCCTTGATCTGCATTTCCTTTGTATGTAATTTTGATCTTGTTGATTTTATTTTGTACATGTTGGACAAATTGTTGGCTAGCTATGAGAGTGTATGATGTTTGTATGAATATTTTGAATGGTAAATTCTAATAGAGAATAACAGATGTGAAATTTGACAATTCAACATTTCTCTTATAAATTATAGATAACTAATTTATAATAGAATAGGTATCATAGTGTTGGAGAATGGACAACAGATAAAAACAAGAATGAAAAACAAAATAATCACACAGATGAAAAGTAGAGACGCAAGTTTTTAACGTGGTTCGCTTTATAGGCTACGTCCACGGGAAGATCTTTATTAGTTTCAGCTTTACAATCATACATATGCTACAGAACATACGTCTTCATCAGAGAGTCTTTTTTTCAATCACATAGTTCAAATAATAAAACATGCCTTCAAGAGGGAAAGTGAACAGTTACAGGAATAAATGGACAAGAAGTCTGTTGGGCTTCATATACCCTACACATAGTGCCATCAATATTAAGCTCTTTTTTTCCAATAGAGATAACAAGCAAAAATTTTAAGGTAATCATGAACAAAAAAATAAGGTTGGTAGGAAATAAGCATGTCTACTGTTCTAAAGTATAGAACAATAGAACAATAAAATATATTGAAATTAGAGAAAACGAAGTATATTACCAACCAAGAGTTTAAATTATAGCAGGTTTCCTACAAAGAAACACTTATATCCACCATAAAATGTTAGACAATAGCATTGAATTTGTACAAGATTGCATTTTTAAACTAACATGCTTCAATCTAGAGCAATAGAACGCATTTATAAGCCTCCACAAAATGAAGACCTTTTAGTTAGCTATTTTTTTGGTTCTTGATTTTTTGTTTTCTCTTATTTTTTGATCCGTCTATTGCTATGCTCGTGCTGCTAATTAAATCTTTTTTTTGAACTTTTCTATTTAAACTTTTAATACTTATGGATGTAGGACCCTAAAAGATAGTTTCATTGATTCTAAGTTGAGCGATGTAGAAAGAGCTTAAATAGAAATTGCAAGCTGATGAATTTAGAGGGTACAATGTCAAAACACTTCCATTTGGCTTGCTCCAATGTTTTTCTTTTAAATAACAAGAATGTTGCAGGCAATGCACTGCATAAATATTCAATCAAGGGAAAGAGAATGAATAAATTCTTCATCTTTCTCACAGAATCTAAACAGGGCTTGGATTTGCTCGCAAGAACGGATACTGTATACTTATGGTTACACACAATGTGGAAAAAATACAAGGTATGCATATACATTTTCATATAAGTTCCCATGTAAATATTTGGAGGTTGGACTAGTTTTAATCGATTAAGTTGCAGTTGTGGGTCTTGTTTCTTTCACCATTAATTTCCATCAAAATAATATTTGTTGGAAATAATTTCAACTCTTCCAGCAATCATTTTATGCCTTTACCGTGTTACTGCACCATCTGCATCATTAGCTCATGGTAGAGCGGTATCTACCACGTTCACTCAAGTAATTTCTCTCTCCTCCGCACTTCTACAGTATTATCGCCATACCGCAGCCCATCTTCCTGCCACCTGCGGTACTGCGGTTACCCTACCTTACCGTGGGCCTCATGTTTTCGATGTGCGATACTGTAGTTTTATCGCTATCCCACGGTCTCCCAGTCTGACCCCATGCGGTAGTGCGGTGATCCCACGGTCCCCTGGCCTCCTTTCTCTCTCCTGTGGTAGAGCGGTAAAGCATATTTTTGATGAGATTTTTGGGGTGAATACTTTATCAAGCTTTTAATTTCTTAAAGGACAATCTTTAATACAGTTTTAATTATTTTTGGGATTAAAAATACTTTTCACTTGACGTGAATTTGGTTTTCACAATTAATGTAATTAATGACATTTAATTCACCTCTTTCCTGGTGATTTTGCATGGTGATTTCTGATGGGTATATTTTGTAAAGAAATAAGAACAAAAAATAGTATGCTCGATAGAAGCAAATGGTGGAGAATTTGAGCAGCAACTCTATCTTTTTGTGAAATCAATTATTTTTGAATGAATTAATATAATTTCATTTTCTGAGTTTATTCTATGTGTGTTTAAATTTCCGCTCTCTGTGTTTGATTCTGAGTTGAGTTTTTTTAGTCTTTGAATGCTCCTCTACCTATGGCCTTCATGTGGTATTAGAGTAGGTCTATAGTAAAAGGGTCTCTTTAAAGTCTCACTATCAACAATGGCAACAAGCACAAGCTTGACAAATCCTCAAATTCCATAGTTTAATGGGAAGAACTATGCCTATTGGGCAATTACTATGAGAGCATTATTTTGTTCACAAGATTTATGGGAGCTAGTAGAGAATAGATTTCCAGAGCCTACAAATGCAATATCATATAATGTGTTGACTCAAGCAGAGAAGGACTTATTGAAGGACAATAGGAAGAAAAATTCAAAAGCTATTTTCTTTATTCTCCAAGGTGATCATGAGAGAATTTTCCCAAGGATTACAGTAGCAACAATGTCTAGGCAAACATGGGATATACTTCAAACAACTTATCAAGGTATTGAAAAAGTTAAAACAACAAAGTTGCAAATATTGAGAAGGGATTTTGAAACTATTTATATGAAGGACAATGAATTAGTAGATTCATTCTTTACTCAGATTATTGGACTAGTAAACTAGATTAGGTCTCATGGTGAGACAATTGAATAAAAGAGTGGTTGAAAAGATTTTAAGAAGCTTACCTGGACAAAGTTTGAGACAATTGTTGTAACCATAGAGGAAACAAAGGACCTCACATAGTATTCAGTTGATGAGCTTCATGCAACTCTCATTTCTCATGAACAAAGGCTGAGCAGGTCTGCAAACACATCATTGGAGCATGCCTTCAAAACACAAGTCTCATTTAATCAAGGAAGAGGCATAGGAAGATCAAATTTTAGGGGAAGAGAAAGAAATATTTACAGAGGTGGAAGAAGCAGCCCGTAAAGCTCAAGTGGAAGAGGCAGCACCCAAAACCCATCACAAGGTCAAAGGTATGATAAATCTCAAATCCAATGTCACTGTTGTAAAAATTTTGGGCATTACATGAATGAGTGTAGGAAGAAATAGTATGATTTTGGTAAACAAAATGAAAATTTCTCAAAAGAAAGTCAAGACCAAAAACCAGAAAAAGAGCACAATGTTTTTTGCATGTAATGTTACACAAGCAAGTGAAAAAGATGTTCAGTTTTTAGACTCAGGTTGTGGCAACCATATGATAGGAAATCTAGAAATGTTTTCAAGTTTAGATGGAAATGTTAAGTCTAATGTCACACTAGGAAATTACAACAAAGTGTCAGTTAAAGGAAAGGGAAATGTCAACATTCTAACTAAAT
Source organism: Sequoia sempervirens (assembly GCA_007258455.2). NCBI lineage: Eukaryota > Viridiplantae > Streptophyta > Pinopsida > Cupressales > Cupressaceae > Sequoia > Sequoia sempervirens. Next base: position 431,535,048 of record VDFB02075321.1, on the reverse strand, counting down.
AGGGGGAGCAAAAATATATCTCAGATGTGTATTTTGTTCCTGGCTTAAAACACAATCTGTTGAGTATAGGACAACTTGCTCAAAAAGGGTATAGAGTAACTTTCAAGAATGGACTATGCACAATTTTAGACAAATACCTAAGTAATTAGCTCATTGCTCAGGTCAAAATGATGAGTAATAGAATGTTTCCCCTAAAGATTCAACCAGATTTGAACATAGATTATGCACAAGAACAACATAGTGAAGAAAATACAACAGTTATGCATATTGTCTTTCAAGCAGAAGTAAAAGATGAAAATTGGTTATGGCACTTAAGATTTGGGCATCTTAACTTTGGGGGTTTAAATTTGTTTCATAGGAAAGGTATGGTCAAGGGATTACCTCTAATAGAAAAACTTGAAAGAGTATGTGAAGGATGCATCTTAGGAAAGAAGCATAGAGAATCTTCTCCAGCAGGAAAGTCAACTAGAGAAAAAGCCCCTTTAGAAATTATTCATTAAAACTTATGTGGACCCATGCAGACACCCTCAATTGGTGGAAGTCTCTATTTTCTGACTTTTATTGATGATTATTCAATAAAAACATGGGTTTATTTTCTAAAGCATAAGAGTGAAGTGTTTGATTTCTTTTGTCAATTTAAATCTCTTGCTAAAAAATAGAGTGGTCATTATATCAAAGTGTTGAGGATGAATAGAGGAGGTGAATATATTTCAAAAGAATTTTAAAATGTTTGCAAAGATCATGGGATTCACAAACAGTTTACTACCAGATAAACACCTCAACAAAATGGGGTAGCTGAAAGGAAAAATAGAACAATTATGGAAATGGCTAAAAGTATGTTGAAAGCCAAACATTTTTCAAATGAATATTGGGTTGAAGCTATATCATGTGCAACATATATAATGAATAGGTGTCCAACAAAAAGTGTTATAACTATGGTTCCTAAAGAAGCATGGACTGGAAGTAAACATAATGTTGCTCACATGAGAGTATTTGGATGTGTGGCATATGCACATGTGCCTGATGAATTGAGAAGGAAGTTAGACAACAAAGGAGAAAAATGTATTTTTGTTGGATATAGTGATGAATCCAAGGCATTCAAACTTTATAATCCAATAAGCAAGTAGGTTATAATCAGCAAAGATGTACAGTTTGTAGAATATGAAGCATGGGAGGAAGCAAAGAAAAAATAGTTAATGTATCAGCAAGTATACCACAAGAGGAAAATGAAGTCTTTGTACCAACAAATATTCCTACTAATGTGACTCCTTCTACACCCATTCAAGTTCAACCAAATGGTCAACAAGTGACACCATCATCGAATGTAAGAGCAACAACAAGAGGACTGCAGACACCATTTACACCAAGAAGTTCTGAAGCTAGACCATCAAGTCCGCATTTAGCAAGTTCAAGTGATCTATCAAATCCTACATTGGCAAGTATAAGAAGAAAAAAATTAGATGTATAAGGGACATTTATGAGCAAAATGAAGGTGAGAATAACAATGATCAGATGTCTCTTTTTGCATTTTATTCTCAAGTTGAAGATCCAATTAATTTTGAAGATGCAATTAAAGATGATAAATGGATATGTGCAATGGATGAAGAAATTGACGCAATTGAAAAAAATCACACATGGGAGTTGGTGTGTCTTCCAAAAGACAAGGATGTAATCAGAGTTAAATGGATTTATAAAACCAAATTGAATGCAAATGGTGAAGTACAAAAACATAAAATCAAGATTAGTGGCAAAGGGTTATTCACAACAACTTGGAATTGATTATAATGAGACATTTGCTCCTGTAGCACACCTAGATATAGTAAGGATGATTCTTGCAATTACAACACAAAACAAATGGTCAATTCATCAAGTGGATGTGAAATCAACATTTCTGAATGGCTATCTTGAAGAAGAAGTTTATGTGGAACAACCACCTAGGTATGAGATATTGGACCAAGAAGACAAAGTCTATAAGGTGAAGAAAGCGATGTATGGTCTCAAGCAAACCCCAAGAGCTTGGTACAACAAAATTGAAAGTTATGTTTTACATAATGGATTCATCAGATGTAGCAGCGAACCAACTTTGTATACCAAGCATAATTAAAAAGGTGAAATTCTTATTGTATGTCTATATATTGATGATATAATATTCACTGGTAATCTGTCAATTGATTTGTTCAAAGGAGACATGAAAAAAGAGTTTGAAATGACTGATTTGGGTTTAATGAAGTATTTTTTGGGTATTGAAGTAAATCAAAATGAAGATGGAATATTTATTTCTCAGAAAAAGTATGCTAAATATGTTTTGAAGAGGTTTAATATGATGAATTGCAAGCCAACACCTACACACACTGTCACAGGTTTGAAATTGAGTAAAGATGACATAGGTTCAAA
>VDFB02075321.1:431521220-431532554 GCA_007258455.2 Sequoia sempervirens | reverse complement strand
ACTTCAGATGGTCCTAATTCAACCTTTGTTACAATCATTGGTTTTCCAGATTAACTATTATGGTTCAAAGAAGATGAAAAAATAACATAAGTATACATGACAAAACCATAGAATTTTTGATTATATTCTATGATCCCATTTTAATGATGGACGATGGAGTGATCTGAAAATTTTTTGGTTTCACATCTTGATAATAGATCACAAAATATGATCTAAAATAACATAACAAAAAACATAAATACCAAATCAATTAAAATGTAATTTGTATGAGAGTTCTAAATGTTCCTTCATACTGAACCACAACAGTTAATCTGGAAAACCAATGATTGTAACAAAGGTTGGAATTAAGGACCATCTGAAGTTCAATCACGACCTTTGCATAGATTAACATAATCATTACACTGATATCTTTATACATGACTAAATCAGATGTTTGGCTTATGGACGCTTCCATTTAGAGCCGAGTGGTATTCCTGGATACTTTGACAAAAGCTGTTCTTGTGATGCTTGCACGGCCATCTCTGAGAGGCAACGACTTCTTCCAACAATATCCTGTTCCATTAACAGTAGCGTAGATAACTACCGTACAGAAGCAATCGTCCAGGCATGATTGCTTGCAAGTAGCTTCAGTGATAGAAGTTGTAGTTTCATAATCATTACCTCCCCAATCTACGTGTCCTTCATCCATCATTTCCGCGCTGGCTGCACTGCACTTGTTCATCTGCTGCGGAGGGTTTTGAAAGCATCCCCTTGAAGGGTTCTTTTTATCGCTAAAGTCGAACCCATCAGGACAACTGCAACGGGCTGATTTGTGCACCAATTGACAGATCCCATTCAGACCACAATCAGCATAGCCCTCACATCTCTCTCCCAACACACATACCACCCACCCCACTGCACAAATCGCAAAGAGGAGCGAAGCAGAAGCAGTAGCAGCCATATCCACACAAATATGTTACCCAGCGAGAGTTAAATCTATCTCAGTCTAACAAGCTTCTTTTATAGAAAGAGCTTATACAAGCAGTGGGCTGTGGTCAACAGACACGGTCCAAGGTAAACAGTGCAGCCGCCATTTACCGAGAGTCATTTAAGAAAGAACAAAAATGAAGGGCCCTCTCAGTGGAGAACACAGTCAACCAGGACACCCCTTTAGACATGGTGGGATTTCCTCCATGCCTAGATAAGGAGAGCCAGAGGAAAAAGTTGTGGAGAACATGGGGAATCTTTTAAAAGTAAAATTGTAGGGATAGAGAAATGACAAGTGTCTTTACAAGGCCAGATAATCAGATTTTGTTTTCTCTTTCCTAGTTTCCACCATGTTTTGGAGGCATCTAAATGCTTTAAAAAATCACCACCACAGCTTGTCATTGAACGCCAATAAAACTCTGTTTGGATGTTATCGCAAATTACACTTCACGTCTTCTCATGCGTTAAGTTCAATAGCTTTGACCTCAATTTGTCATGGATAACATGTAATAATCAAACATTGCAACCACTAGAAAAAAAATGAGGTAATGATCGGTGTTGAATAATATTGTCAATGTTTTGCCAAAACATTCTTTTTTATAATGATACTCTTCATAATGTTCAAATGTCTTAGGATGATGTTTTAAATACATATCTTAAATAAAATTAAAATTTTGACATTTTTATAAGTGAGCAATGGTTAGATTCAATGATTATCAAATTTGAAATGTGAAATTTTAGATTTTAAAATTGTTGGAGATATAATCTCACCTACCTTATTTATTGCCCCAGCTGTACCCATCTCATCAGCATGATTCATATCATCTTTGTCTTAGCAAGATATCTCAGCATTGAAGGCATTCTGCTATTGTACCTACATTGGATCACAAATTGGTCCCAGCATTAAAGAGAAATTTAAGAAGCTAGTTTTTGAAAAAGGATACGAAATGACATGAAATGAATTTGTATTAACTACTGTGCAGGTCTCACATGTTTTGTGGGTGCATTAGAAAATATTATTTTATGTTTATGCTGAAGTCTCTAGAAGCTGCTTTTAGGTTTTATATTTGGTTGCTTTTGTTGTTGCGCAGTAGAGAAGGAGATAGCTCAAAAAAAGGAGTAGAATAGAAAGCAGAACTCTGTAATGAAGTGAATGATGATGAAAGAGCCGAAGATCTATAAAAAGAAAGCAAAATTTTAATTAATATAAAATTATATGGTTGTTGTTTCTATTTCTTGTTTTTCATTCTGTATCTACTCTATAATGGTGTTTAATCAACTGATCTGAAATCTGCTATCAGTTTTTTTGAATTTTTGTGTTTGTTTTTGTTTATCCTCCCCCTTTTAAATCTGACAAAAATAAAATAACAAATTGCAAGTCTATAATTTTATTGAAGTTGAAAAGCTATATAGATCATAAACAACAAGATTCTAAACAAGAAAATAAGACTTATTACTTTACTAAACTAAATTTTATATTAATAAATACGTTGAAATAATCAAATCATATTATAAAATAATACATTCAAACCATTAATCCAAAATAATATAAAACTAAATTACTCTATACATATGAAAACAAAAAGATAAGTAGAAAAATATAATGTTGAATAAACTTAACAATAACCCTATTTTGACACTGAAAAATGTGATTGTATATTGAAATGTCTCATCTGAATGACGAGTGCAGTACTGCTCTAAATTGTGTTAAGGAATTTTTTTTTCATTTAAATTTTTGGCTATACTTCTTTGCATACACATCTATCAAGGTAGTTGAGTTTACCTCTGTCAAATAGTTTACATGCCTTGTCTATGCTTCCATATTTTGCATACATGTCTACCATGGTAGTTGTAGCTACAACATTTGATAAAATTCCTCTTTCCTTTATTTTGTGATGGGTGCCCACACTTTGTTCCAAAAATTTGATTTTGGTATAGGTAGGGAGGATGTTGGCAAATATTGCCAAATGTGGCTTTACACCTGCCAATTACATTTGAGTGAAAAATTTTAAATCCTTTTCAAGAAATGCATTTTGTGCATATCCTGCAATCATAACATTCAATGAGACCATATTTCTTTGAAGCATCCTGTCAAAAAGCTCACGTTCCTTGTCCATGCTTCCACATTTTGCATACATGCTAACCAAAGCATTTTCAACTGTAATATCTGACAATAATACCACTTCCATTATGATTTGATGGATGTCCATACCCTATTTTGAAGCTCCCATTGCAGCAACCATTTGTATATATAGAATACAATGAATTTCCCTTCTGCAAGAAAAATACCCTCATCAAAGAATGATGGTGGTAGCGTTATCAAATTTAAATCTCCAATGAAGCCCTGTTTCGAGTGGTAAGATTGTTCTGTAGTGGCTGGGGAGCATAGACATGTGTAAAAAAATAAAGACAAATCCAAATGAAGATTGAAGATAAAATTATGGGCATCCATCATACCTTCATGCAGGAGTAGTTTGAATTCAAATAGTCAATGAAGAGTATTATTATTGCTTTTGGTTTAGATTGTGTTGCATTTTTGCATCAACTTTTAGATCACATTCTGTGATCCATCATCAAAATATAAGAAAACATGAAAAAACATAAAGAATATTGAAGGCCAAAGGCAGAGGAGCATTCAAATACTAAAACAACTCAACTCATAATTAAACACAGAGATTATAAATTTAAACACACACAGAATAAACTCAGAAAATGAAATTATATTAATTCATTCAAAAATAATTGATTTCATAGAAAGACAGAGTTGTTGCTCAAATTCTCCACTATTTTCTTTTGCAGAGCATACTATTTTTTGTTCTTACTTCTTTACAAAATATACCCATCAGAAATCACCGTGTAGAATCAACAGGAAAGAGGTGAATTAAATGTCATTAATTATATTAATTGTGAAAACCATATTCACATCAAGTGAAAAGAATTTTTAATCCCAAAAACAATTCAAACCCTATTAAATATTGTCCTTTAAGACATTAAAATCATGATAAAGTATTCACCCCAAAAATCTCATCAAAAATACACTTTACCGCTCTATCGCCAAGAGAGAGAAAGGAGGCCGCAGGACCGCGGGGTCACCGCATTGCCACAGGGGTTAGACTGGGAGACCACAGGATAGTGGTAGAACCACAGTACCACACATTGAAAACATGAGGCCTATGGTAAGGCGGAGAAATCGCAGTACCGTGTGTGGCAGGAAGATGGGTTGCGGTATGGCGGTAATACTGTAGAAGTGTAGAGGAGAGATAAAGTGCTTGAGGGAATGCGGTAGACACCGCTCTACCATGGGCTAATGATGCAGATGGCATGGTAACGCGGTAAAGGTAGAAAATGATTGTTGCAAGAGTTGGAATTATTTCCAACGCTCCCCCTTAATTACAACTGTTTCCATTGATGATGCCCAGTCGATCTCTCTGAAAAATGAAGTTGTATTTTCCTAGTGCCTTGGTAAAAATGTCTGCACACTGATCTTCAAACCTGTAAAACTCTAAAACTATTTCTCCATTATTGATCAGCTCTCTGATAAAATGATATCTGGTATCAATGTGTTTTCTCCTTTTGTGAAAGACTATATTTTTTGATAATGCTATGGATGAGTTATTATCACAATATATTTTTGTTGCCTCTTCTTGTTCTTGTTTCAACTCTCCCAGCACTCTTCTCATCCAAACTGTCTGACACAATGCACTTGTGGCTACTACATACTCTGCTTCAGCTGATAAAAGTGTAACAATAGGTTGTTTATTTGAAGCCCATGAAACTATACCTGTACCAAAATGAAAAACATATCCAAAAGTGTTTTTTCTATCATCAATACTTTCAGCATAGTCACTGTTTTGTACCCTATGAGCTTAAACTCATATGATCTTGAATATTGAATCCCAAAATTCTTTGCTCCACTTATATATCTCAAAATTCTTTTTCCAACTTTCTAGTGTGAGCTTTTTGGAGTCTCCATGAACCTTGAAATTAAGCTTACAACATACATTATGTCTGGTCTTGTGCCTGTCAAATACATAAGGCTTCCAACAAGTTTTTTATACAGCGTTGGATCCACATTTGAACCTATGTCATCTTTACTCAATTTCAAACCTGTGACAGTGTGTGTAGGTGTTGGCTTGCAATTCATCATATTAAACCTCTTCAAAACATATTTAGCATACTTTTTCTGAGAAATAAATATTCCATCTTCATTTTGATTTACTTCAATACCCAAAAAATACTTCATTAAACCCAAATCAGTCATTTCAAACTCTTTTTTCATGTCTCCTTTGAACAAATCAATTGACAGATTACCAGTGAATATTATATCATCAATATATAGACATACAATAAGAATTTCACCTTTTTAATTATGCTTGGTATACAAAGTTGGTTCGCTGCTACATCTGATGAATCCATTATGTAAAACATAACTTTCAATTTTGTTGTACCAAGCTCTTGGGGTTTGCTTGAGACCATACATCGCTTTCTTCACCTTATAGACTTTGTCTTCTTGGTCCAATATCTCATACCTAGGTGGTTGTTCCACATAAACTTCTTCTTCAAGATAGCCATTCAGAAATGTTGATTTCACATCCACTTGATGAATTGACCATTTGTTTTGTGTTGTAATTGCAAGAATCATCCTTACTATATCTAGGTGTGCTACAGGAGCAAATGTCTCATTATAATCAATTCCAAGTTGTTGTGAATAACCCTTTGCCACTAATCTTGATTTTATGTTTTTGTACTTCACCATTTGCATTCAATTTGGTTTTATAAATCCATTTAACTCTGATTACATCCTTGTCTTTTGGAAGACACACCAACTCCCATGTGTGATTTTTTTCAATTGCGTCAATTTCTTCATCCATTGCACATATCCATTTATCATCTTTAATTGCATCTTCAAAATTAATTGGATCTTCAACTTGAGAATAAAATGCAAAAAGAGACATCTGATCATTGTTATTCTCACCTTCATTTTGCTCATAAATGTCCCTTATACATCTAATTTTTTTCTTCTTATACTTGCCAATGTAGGATTTGATAGATCACTTGAACTTGCTAAATGCGGACTTGATGGTCTAGCTTCAGAACTTCTTGGTGTAAATGGTGTCTGCAGTCCTCTTGTTGTTGCTCTTACATTCGATGATGGTGTCACTTGTTGACCATTTGGTTGAACTTGAATGGGTGTAGAAGGAGTCACATTAGTAGGAATATTTGTTGGTACAAAGACTTCATTTTCCTCTTGTGGTATACTTGCTGATACATTAACTATTTTTTCTTTGCTTCCTCCCATGCTTCATATTCTACAAACTGTACATCTTTGCTGATTATAACCTACTTGCTTATTGGATTATAAAGTTTGAATGCCTTGGATTCATCACTATATCCAACAAAAATACATTTTTCTCCTTTGTTGTCTAACTTCCTTCTCAATTCATCAGGCACATGTGCATATGCCACACATCCAAATACTCTCATGTGAGCAACATTATGTTTACTTCCAGTCCATGCTTCTTTAGGAACCATAGTTATAACACTTTTTGTTGGACACCTATTCATTATATATGTTGCACATGATATAGCTTCAACCCAATATTCATTTGAAAAATGTTTGGCTTTCAACATACTTTTAGCCATTTCCATAATTGTTCTATTTTTCCTTTCAGCTACCCCATTTTGTTGAGGTGTTTATCTGGTAGTAAACTGTTTGTGAATCCCATGATCTTTGCAAACATTTTAAAATTCTTTTGAAATATATTCACCTCCTCTATTCATCCTCAACACTTTGATATAATGACCACTCTATTTTTTAGCAAGAGATTTAAATTGACAAAAGAAATCAAACACTTCACTCTTATGCTTTAGAAAATAAACCCATGTTTTTATTGAATAATCATCAATAAAAGTCAGAAAATAGAGACTTCCACCAATTGAGGGTGTCTGCATGGGTCCACATAAGTTTTAATGAATAATTTCTAAAGGGGCTTTTTCTCTAGTTGACTTTCCTGCTGGAGAAGATTCTCTATGCTTCTTTCCTAAGATGCATCCTTCACATACTCTTTCAAGTTTTTCTATTAGAGGTAATCCCTTGACCATACCTTTCCTATGAAACAAATTTAAACCCCCAAAGTTAAGATGCCCAAATCTTAAGTGCCATAACCAATTTTCATCTTTTACTTCTGCTTGAAAGACAATATGCATAACTGTTGTATTTTCTTCACTATGTTGTTCTTGTGCATAATCTATGTTCAAATCTGGTTGAATCTTTAGGGGAAACATTCTATTACTCATCATTTTGACCTGAGCAATGAGCTAATTACTTAGGTATTTGTCTAAAATTGTGCATAGTCCATTCTTGAAAGTTACTCTATACCCTTTTTGAGCAAGTTGTCCTATACTCAACAGATTGTGTTTTAAGCCAGGAACAAAATACACATCTGAGATATATTTTTGCTCCCCCTATTTAGTTAGAATGTTGACATTTCCCTTTCCTTTAACTGACACTTTGTTGTAATTTCCTAGTGTGACATTAGACTTAACATTTCCATCTAAACTTGAAAACATTTCTAGATTTCCTATCATATGGTTGCCACAACCTGAGTCTAAAAACTGAACATCTTTTTCACTTGCTTGTGTAACATTACATGCAAAAAACATTGTGCTCTTTTTCTGGTTTTTGGTCTTGACTTTCTTTTGAGAAATTTTCATTTTGTTTACCAAAATCATACTATTTCTTCCTACACTCATTCATGTAATGCCCAAAATTTTTACAACAGTGACATTGGATTTGAGATTTATCATACCTTTGACCTTGTGATGGGTTTTGGGTGCTGCCTCTTCCACTTGAGCTTTACGGGCTGCTTCTTCCACCTCTGTAAATATTTCTTTCTCTTCCCCTAAAATTTGATCTTCCTATGCCTCTTCCTTGATTAAATGAGACTTGTGTTTTGAAGGCATGCTCCAATGATGTGTTTGCAGACCTGCTCAGCCTTTGTTCATGAGAAATGAGAGTTGCATGAAGCTCATCAACTGAATACTATGTGAGGTCCTTTGTTTCCTCTATGGTTACAACAATTGTCTCAAACTTTGTCCAGGTAAGCTTCTTAAAATCTTTTCAACCACTCTTTTATTCAATTGTCTCACCATGAGACCTAATCTAGTTTACTAGTCCAATAATCTGAGTAAAGAATGAATCTACTAATTCATTGTCCTTCATATAAATAGTTTCAAAATCCCTTCTCAATATTTGCAACTTTGTTGTTTTAACTTTTTCAATACCTTGATAAGTTGTTTGAAGTATATCCCATGTTTGCCTAGACATTGTTGCTACTGTAATCCTTGGGAAAATTCTCTCATGATCACCTTGGAGAATAAAGAAAATAGCTTTTGAATTTTTCTTCCTATTGTCCTTCAATAAGTCCTTCTCTGCTTGAGTCAACACATTATATGATATTGCATTTGTAGGCTCTGGAAATCTATTCTCTACTAGCTCCCATAAATCTTGTGAACAAAATAATGCTCTCATAGTAATTGCCCAATAGGCATAGTTCTTCCCATTAAACTATGGAATTTGAGGATTTGTCAAGCTTGTGCTTGTTGCCATTGTTGATAGTGAGACTTTAAAGAGACCCTTTTACTATAGACCTACTCTAATACCACATGAAGGCCATAGGTAGAGGAGCATTCAAAGACTAAAAAAACTCAACTCAGAATCAAACACAGAGAGCGGAAATTTAAACACACATAGAATAAACTCAGAAAATGAAATTATATTAATTCATTCAAAAATAATTGATTTCACAAAAAGATAGAGTTGCTGCTCAAATTCTCCACCATTTGCTTCTATCGAGCATACTATTTTTTGTTCTTATTTCTTTACAAAATATACCCATCAGAAATCACCATGCAAAATCACCAGGAAAGAGGTGAATTAAATGTCATTAATTACATTAATTGTGAAAACCAAATTCATGTCAAGTGAAAAATTATTTTTAATCCCAAAAACAATTAAAACTCTATTAAATATTGTCCTTTAAGACATTAAAATCTTGATAAAGTATTCACCCCAAAAATCTCATCAAAATATTTTTACTACTGAGAGAGAAAGGAGGCCAAGGGACCGTGGGATCACCGCACTACCGCATGGGGTCAGACTAGGAGACCATGGGATAGCGATAAAACATCAAACATGAGGCCCACGGAAGGTGGAAAGGTAGCATAAAGTGGAAGATGGGGCATTATGGCATACTGTAGAAAGTGTGGAGGAGAGAGAAAGTACTTGAGTGAACGCGTAGATACCGCTCTACCATGAGCTAATGATGCAGATGGTGCAGTAACACGGTAAAGGCATAAAATGATTGCTAGAAGAGTTGAAATTATTTCCAACAAATATTATTTTGACGGAAATTAACTGAAAGAAACAAGACCCACAACCGACTTAATCGATTAAAACTAGTCCAACCTCCAAATATTTACATGGGAACTTATATGAAAATGTATATGCATACCTTGTATTTTGTCCACATTGTGTGTAACCATAAGTATATAGTATCCGCTTGTAATGCCTCTCCATTTTGGTCATTCTTGAAATTTAGGAAGTTGGTTGTTTGGTGGCCATGTCATTTTCGCTTGTTATGTGTGATTGGTGATTTGCTAAGTCATGAGGATTTTGGGATTGCATTATTTAATTTGATATTTTTTTTTATGTTAGACAATATCACTAATATTATGACTAGATGTAATTTATCAAATTAACCTAATTTTTAAGGTCACTTGATTTGGTTTGGGATCAAATAAAGAGCTAGATTTAATAATAAATGTTAATTGTACTATCATTGAAAATTTTTTATTTTAAGATGAAAGAAATATAATTGTAAGTAAATGAATTTAATAAAAATAATTTTTGTCTAATGAGTGAATTTAATTAAGAAATTTAAAATTGAGAAAATATTAACATAGATAAAATATTTAAAAAATTTGAACTCAAGATTGAATAAGGATTAAAGTAAGGAAATCAGTTGAAAAATGGAAAAAGAATAGTTTATTGCTAAATAAATAAATAATAATAAAGCATCGTGATAAGATTTTGGGAAGAGGAAATGGCAAGAAAAGCTGGAAAAGATGGTATACGCTTTATCTTCCTCTGTCTCACCACCTCCCAGGCAGAGATTTCAATCATGGAAACTCATAAATTAGAATTCAAGAGACAACTCTGGGGGGAATTATGAAAGGAGGAAGGGGAATGTTAAAAGATGCGTGCTACAGGGGACATACGATGGACTGCACAAACCTTTCATACAGGAGGATGTTTTGAATGCACTTTATCAGATAAGTACACCCATCACCTTTTTATATTTTATTTGTGTTGCTAGTATTTGTGTAAGTAAATATGGTTAAATAATTATACACGGATTTAGGATTGGGAAAATGCATATTTTGGCCCAAAAGGGAATGTTGAATTCTTCAAATTGAGTGAATGATGTGTCTTTACTGCTTCTGATCTCAGACGTTAGAGTTTTACTTGTTCTTCGTTCGCAACCTTGTAAGTTATACACTATTTCGGGCGTATATTAAACATGAAACCCTTGACAATGCCTATCGGCAGAAGGAACACTTGGATCTCACAACAATGTTCATCTTTCTCCATTAATCTACATACAAAGATTAAATAGATTCCCATGCATAATAGATTATTCGACAAACAGGTTATGTACAGTCAGATTCTATGGCCATGTGATAGATAAGGAAGGAGGAATTTGGCTAGATAATATAGAAATCATAGCCTCTTTATATTGTAACTAATAGACATTCTTTGAGAAATTGTTACATGCATTATTCTGGCATAAACTGCAATCATTATAATTCGTGGCTTCAACTCTCATCAATTAGATGCGCCGCCTGGTATACATACTTCCTTATTTTGTTTGCATGCTATTTCTTAATTCTCAATTCTAGGCGTAGGCAGGGAGATGCTAACCAGGATTATGTTATTGAGAAGAGATCGGATTCAGGAAACATATGGGGTAAAATGTACACAAACCACAGATTAGAAACCTTCATATATCAGATAACAACAAAATCAATTCAGAGTAAAACAACAACAGAATGAATATAAACTTCAAACTGATATTCCATTAGCAACCTGTCTCAGTAGAAACACTTGAACATAGAAGACTGAGGAGGTAAAAATAGCCTCCCAATTTCGTGGGCAACCCGCCACATCTGTTGTACTTGAAAATAGAATGTTGTAGAGGTTTAAATAATCTCTCTGGTCCATTGTCAACCAGTCTCAGTTGCAACACATGAACTTAATAGGAAGTTTATAGATTTAAATAACTTGCTTGATGCTGCTAACAATCTATC
>VDFB02075321.1:431490964-431520775 GCA_007258455.2 Sequoia sempervirens | reverse complement strand
TAATAATGTAAGTAGATGGCGATATTTCCAAATTCCATTATTCACTTTTTAATATACTTGGCAACCTACCATAGTTACAACATTTAGAGTTGTGGCATTGTACATAATTAATAGTCTCCCTGAAACTATTGGCAACCCGTCACAGCTGCAACTTTTCGACTTGCAAAGGTGTAGTAAATTAAATAGTCTCTCTGGTTTCATTGATAACCTGTCACAGTGGCGCACTTGAACACGGTAGGGTGTATAGATTTAGATAAACTTTCTGATTCTGTTTGCAACCTGTTTCAGCCGTCGCACCTGGCATAATGGGAAGTTTAAAAGTTTAAATAATCCCTCTAGTTTCATTGTCAAATGTTAGAAAAGAATGTTCTCTTGGTTGTAAAATTAAATGATTATACTATATAATGAAAATTGGTAACACATTAGAATATTGGGGAAAAGAGTTATTTTTTTTATAAATAAATAGGTTCTTATCATTGTAATGTAGTGTTGGTGAAGTGGTTATCTTTTCAAATATAATTAGAGTATTAATAGTGAAGCTAAATTATGTTTATATAGGTATATAGTTATAGGAATGATTATAAATCTGAATAGGAATAAAGAATGAGTTCTTATCATTGTAATGTAGTGTTGGTGAAATTAGTTATCCCTTTAAATATAATTAGAGTATTAATTGGCTAATTATGTTTATATATATGTATATAGTTATAGGAATGATTATAAATCCTGAATGGGAATAAAAGAATTAATATATATAAATATGTAGTGGTTTTAAAAGGTATTTATGTGTGTAAATTTATTTAGATAGATTTAAGATTTTAAGGTGGTAAGTTTTAATATGTAGTTTAAGTATTTAGAGTATTGTTATTATTATCTTTTTAAAGTATAAACAATTGGTCTTAAGTGGTTTTCACAATTAATTTAAATATTGGAAGTGAGTGTTAAGTTAGTATGATGAAAGGAAAGTGGAAATAATGTTTTGGACATAAGTAGTTATGAAATAATAATGAGTTAACTACCCAACTATTAAGTAGTTTTCAATTATGTTGATAGATGAAAGGAGAAATTTAAATGTACATGGGCATGGTTAGAGACTGATTAGGGTATTCTTGAATTGGATAGTTTATTGGTGAAATGGGATTTTAATCTTTTGAAAATTGACTTCCTTTATATTCATTTAATGGTTGATTTGTAAGTTCTCTTTATGGATAAGTATTTTAGAATACTTGTGATGGTTATCATGAATTGTTTTAGTTAATTGAGTAATTTAGATGGGTAAGTTGTAAAGTTATTTAGTTCTGGTCATTAATTGATTGGTTATTAAATATTGTTCTCATTTGAATTTTTGGTTGTTGTTTATTATGCGAGTGTTTTGTGGAGTTGTGAGTGGTTGAGTATTTAAGGTGTCTTCAATTTGGTGCCTTGGAAGTGTTGGTGAGTGTAGGATAATTTTGATGGTGTTGTCTCGGTGTGAATTTCTCTTGAGCTACTCTCGGGTTTTGAGAGGATTTCTATTTCTTAAATTTGTGTTGTTAGTAGATTGGAAACTCTTACTGTTTTGGCTTACCCTCGTTGGTGAGTCCTTGAGTATTTGATTTGTTTTTGGGCTTCCAGAGGTGAGGGAAATCTTGTTGTCATGTTTGTTGATTTTTTCAAAGGTCATTTGTTTACCTGTATGGGTATCTTGTGAGGAGGAAATTGAGGTCTCTCTTAGATGCCTAGTTGCATGCTTTTACCTTTGTTGTTGAAGGATTGTTTCTGGAGGGTTCCGTGTTGGTGTGAATGCTTTTGGAGGTTAATTTTGATTCAAGGAATCCTTTGTCATTTAATTTGTGTTGCAATGTAATTGGGAACTCGTGTTTTGTTTATGAGTTGTGGATAGTTGATCTTCTTGAATTTCCGATTTATTTTGTATCGAAGTTGATTATGTAGTTTAGATGGAGTTGTTGATCTTATTTTGATGTATTCACTCATTATATTTGAATTGAAAATAGTTCTTGTGGCCTTGCAATTATTGTTGTCAGTTCTTTGATGGGGAAACCCTAGTGTAAACTTTTTGAGATACTTCCAGAGGCATTGAGAAAAGTTGTGAGAATTTCATTGATTTCATTTTGGCCAAGATTGTGATCATATTGTTGATTTTTGGTGATTTTGCTCGGGTTGTACCATGTGAATGAGATTTCTATTTCGTAGTTTGGCGGGATGGGTAATGTCTCACATTTGCTTCAATTGAGGTTGGATATTATGTTTCCTTGTTGGTACAACCCTTGGATTTTAGTTTTATGTTTTGAGTGTCTAGAGAGTGGCTCTAGGAAGTGGGTGAATTACAAAGAGGCCGAGGGATAGCCCTAAGTTAGGTGAATCTAATAAGTGATAATTTAATTAATTAACGGTGGGGGGTAGTAACACACTAAAGATAATTGTTGCCTCATCTTCCTTTTAGTGCCACCATATACTAAAGGGGATTGAGAGGGCCATGGTTGGCATGATCGTTGCCTTATCTTCACGAAGGTAGCAGGTTCATGAGCAACCCTATGGGGCGGTTTCCTTAAGATAGGTAGCTGGATAACCATAGATTGAGGTAGCTCCTAGTGCTTGGTTTGCTTGGATAAATCATCGATAGATGGGTGATTTACCTTGCAATAGGTAGTTTAGATCCATGTTAAGCCATGCGATGACACTCTCCTCTAACACTCCTTATTATGTTGCTTCTTTGGAAATCCTCTGAGTGGTCCTTTGTTTTGAATTGATGATTTATTATTATGTTTGAGTGATCTTATGTGTTTATATTTTTCTCTGGAATTGGTCACGTGTCGTGTATTGATGACTTTTGTTGTTGTTTGAATTTGAGTGGTCTCATGTGTTGTATGATTTGCATTAGCTGGTTGTGAGTCTTTGTTTGGATGTTCTTGGTTGAGGATTCTTCTTGTCAGCTCCTTATGCGAGGGGTGGGTCTTAGGACCGTGGTGAGTGGAACATTCTAAAGCACCCCATTGGAGCCCCTAATTAGAGATGAAGTGCGGATTAGTGTATTCTTGTGACTCGAGTTGTATCCATCTTTGGAGCAGTTATGATCTTGTGTGTATTCATCTATTCATTTGTATCATGGTTCTTGTTGTATGGTTTCCATTCATGTGTGGAAACACTTTTATATCATTGTACTTCTTAAGCATTGTATGGCTAATGGCCATGAGTTGTTATTCAATGTGTTAAGTTAATCATGCGTATGTTGTATTTATGTACATAGATGGTTTCTTGTCAATGATTTTCATGTATGTGTTATATTTGTTAATGTTTATATCTTTGGTTTTTATTATTGTCGTTGTGTGGATCTAAGTCATGTAATGACTCCTCGTGTACCCCAAGGGATGTAAGTGCTAATGAATCTACTTAAATGAAATTCATGTTATGATTTAATGTGTATTACATGTATGTTATGTTTACCTTTTAAAAAAAAATTGTGCTGTAATTATTGTTATTTGTGTTTATTTGTCCTTTGGGGTTCACCGCGAGTGTTACAGCGTTCTTGCGAGCAAATCCAAGCCCTGTTTAGATTCTGTGAGAAAGATGAAGAATTTATTCATTCTCTTTCCCTTGATTGAATATTTATGCAGTGCATTGCCTGCAACATTCTTGTTATTTAAAAGAAAAACATTGGAGCAAGCCAAATGGAAGTGTTTTGACATTGTACCCTCTAAATTCATCAGCTTGCAATTTCTATTTAAGCTCTTTCTACATCGCTCAACTTAGAATCAATGAAACTATCTTTTAGGGTCCTACATCCATAAGTATTAAAAGTTTAAATAGAAAAGTTCAAAAAAAAGATTTAATTAGCAGCACGAGCATAGCAATAGACGGATCAAAAAATAAGAGAAAACAAAAAATCAAGAACCAAAAAAATAGCTAACTAAAAGGTCTTCATTTTGTGGAGGCTTATAAATGCGTTCTATTGCTCTAGATTGAAGCATGTTAGTTTAAAAATGCAATCTTGTACAAATTCAATGCTATTGTCTAACATTTTATGGTGGATATAAGTGTTTCTTTGTAGGAAACCTGCTATAATTTAAACTCTTGGTTGGTAATATACTTCGTTTTCTCTAATTTCAATATATTTTATTGTTCTATTGTTCTATACTTTAGAACAGTAGACATGCTTATTTCCTACCAACCTTATTTTTTTGTTCATGATTACCTTAAAATTTTTGCTTGTTATCTCTATTGGAAAAAAAGAGCTTAATATTGATGGCACTATGTGTAGGGTATATGAAGCCCAACAGACTTCTTGTCCATTTATTCCTGTAACTGTTCACTTTCCCTCTTGAAGGCATGTTTTATTATTTGAACTATGTGATTGAAAAAAAGACTCTCTGATGAAGACGTATGTTCTGTAGCATATGTATGATTGTAAAGCTGAAACTAATAAAGATCTTCCCGTGGACGTAGCCTATAAAGCGAACCACGTTAAAAACTTGCGTCTCTACTTTTCATCTGTGTGATTATTTTGTTTTTCATTCTTGTTTTTATCTGTTGTCCATTCTCCAACACTATGATACCTATTCTATTATAAATTAGTTATCTATAATTTATAAGAGAAATGTTGAATTGTCAAATTTCACATCTGTTATTCTCTATTAGAATTTACCATTCAAAATATTCATACAAACATCATACACTCTCATAGCTAGCCAACAATTTGTCCAACATGTACAAAATAAAATCAACAAGATCAAAATTACATACAAAGGAAATGCAGATCAAGGCTATCACTTTTGACGCTATTGTAATGAATATGAAAGTAAGTTTACTAAAACTAGTATTCATCTATAATATTCAGTAGGCAATGCAAATATGTTCCAATTAATAGATTAGGTTTTTTTGGTACACCTTGCAAGCCTCTAAACATTGTAAATCACTTTTAGAATAGATATATTTAGGTGCATTCTCTAAATAATTATTGAAATTATGGACATGTTATCTCTATTTAATTATATAATTAATTTACACCCAAGGCGTATCCAATTTGAAAGAGCCCAAGCTAAATATTTCAATTAATGGTGTAGTCTTGCTAAGAGCCCTTGGACGACTATGGAATTGATCGCACCCGTTCTTGTCAAAATCAATGATCTATAGAAAAAAATAGTACCCGCCGGCTTACAATGAACTTCAATACTATTAAATTTCACCTAACTTATGTGTGTTTCTTTCACCACCACAATCGTTTGTATTATACAATTTTTTCATAATATGTCTATTCTTTGGCATAGAATTTGCAAATTTGTATCAGATATATTTTTTTCATAGTCTCTATTCTTTGACATGGAATTTTATTTGCAAAACCCACCAGCATTGAAATCATACGAGGAGCTGAAGAGTTGCTTATTTGAAAACATTTTCTTGCTTTCACAGAGTTCCCGATAGTTGTCATTGTTGTTGCCGTTGGAATTGTCTGCTTAGGTCTTCCACTGAAGAAGGTATTCATTTATCTCTGAACTTGCTTGGAAATTTATAAAGCCTTTTCAAAAAATCCATTTTGTGCATATCCAACAATCATTGTTGTCAGTAGATGACATTCTTCTCAAACAGTCGAAGAATGCTAACAAAAGATATCAAAAATGAAACAAACAACTGTAAATGATTTCCATCTACAAAATCTTGCACCTCTTCTCTAATCAAAGCACCATTACTAGTAAATTTTCCCCCAATAGAGCTCTCATTTGCACTTCCTGAACTAGCTGGGCTTGATGGTCTTGCCTACACTGATGGTTGGTTTAGCTCAAAAAAAAGAAAATCTATCCTTAATAGATAAACTATTTCAAAGGAAAATCATTACCCTACATGTTAGATCTTTGAAAACTAAAATTTATTTAGACGACTAAACAGGGGAAATCAGCCTAACTATGTGCATCTATTCTAACAAAAATATTTTGATCGACAAAGGGTTTCAACCAACCCACTTGAATATCCTTACTAGAGCTTTGGAACAGTATGGACTTCCAGTTTCTTACCAATATCCTTATCGGAACTCTTAATATTTGACAAAGTTCCTCTATCCTTTATGCTTCGATGAATGTCCATATTGTTCCAAAGCTACCATTTCAGCATGGGCAACGAGGATGCTACCAAAGGTTGTGGAAATTGGCTTTAAACTTGACAATTGGAATTGCTTGGAAATTTCTAAATCCATTTTAGCAAATCCATTTTCTGCATATCTGAGACCACATCTTTTTGAGGTACCTTGTCAAACACTTCATGTGCCTTGTCTATGCTTCCACATTTTACATACATGTCTACCCAAGCAGTTGTAACTACAACATCTAAAAAATTTCTTGTATCCTTTATGCTTTGATGGATGTCCATACCCTATTCCAAAGCCCCCATTTTTGCACATGGAAGGAGAATGGTAGCAAAGGATATGAAGTCTGGATTGACACCAGCCAATTACATTTTCTTGAAAGTTTCTAAAGCTTTTGTTGTGTGATATCTGGACTAGAATATCTATAGTGCCATCCAACTGTCAACCATTGGGCAGGAAAACTTTGCATACAAAACACATAACACAATTACAATTTTCTATTCCGTTTGGAAAAATGCACATAGATTAGACAAGTTACGTGCCACATCCCTTACTCTCATTTTATGCCAACCTGTCATTCTTCCTTATTCCTCACTGCAATTAGAACCCTTTGTGGCACGCAAAACTTGGTCAAGATTGACAAATGTAATGATACTCGTTAATTTGTAGAGTTCAAAGAATCAATAATATCCATCTATTAGGCTTCACATCTCTCCTTCATAGATTTACTTGCATCTTTGTGATATTCAATTGAATAGATTTTCTACATTTTATAGTTTCTTTTACATCTCTAGTGGTGCTATAATTTCTAGATGAGAAGAACTTAGTTCTATCTTCAAATAGGGGAAGCCTTTGCTACCATCTTCCCTGCCCACGCTAAAATGGGAGCTTTGGAAAAGGGCATGTACATCCATTATATAATACTTGCAAGGACCATTGACAAGGCATGCTAACTATTTGATAGAATATTGTCATCTCATGGACTGCAATGATTGGAGGATATGTACAAAATGGATTTGTTGAAATGGCTTGAAAGTTTGGTAGGTGTAAACAAAAATTACACAACCTTCACCACTATCCTCCTTGCCTGTGCCAAAATGGGAGCTTTCCAACAGGGTACCGTCATCAATCAAGCCATCATACTGTTTAAATTCATATATTTAAACAGTACTTTGCAAGGCTTGTGGATCCGCTGCCTCAAAAATCTTTATTTATAGGGCTTTGCTTGGGCCCTCTATTTTACCCATTTTCTTTTTTTTTTGAATTTGCTTCTGTCAAAAGAATTCTTGGACTCTAATTATTTACTAGAGTATATTGTAATATATATTTTTTATTTTGGTTGATGAGACAAGATGATAATTTGTGCATAGGGACATATTATCGATGGGCACAGATAAGTCAAGAATGACAAAAAATTGTAATTGCATGAGCTATCCATGCTAATGCGCCTCATGCTTTTTCGTGTTAATGCAAGTTGAACTATTTATTGTAATCTTGACAGAACAATCTTTATGTCTATTTATGTATTTATATAATGCATATTGTATACTAAAAATGAATTTGGATCCTTTGCATGCTTTGATCGTTGCAATCTCGAGTGTGTAGACATCTATATTGCTAACATTACATGCAATCAGGGAATAACAAATTCATACTTGCAAGAAAATCAGAATTGTTTCTGAGTTATATTTATGTAAAAGTACACCAGTAGAGTTGCTTGGTGATAACTGTCATTTCAAAAAATATTCATGAAAGAAGCATGTTGTCTCTTCTATAGCTTCTACTGAGTTTTAAAGGTTTACTCTTTTTCTTGAGAGCAATGGTGTTTAAGTTAAAATCTTGAATTAGGTCTGTTAAATATTTTTTTGTCTTCTCAAAGATATGCAAAGATTGTTCAGATGTTTGTGTAATCTCAAAGACATTCAAAGACTCCAAGATGTCCATTTTAATATTAGAATAGTTTTTTTAATTATTTGATATGCATGATAGTACGCTGAAACGGTTGGATCACTTTGTAATTCAATTATCCTTGTGCAACCATTAACCAAGAAAGAATATGGTGATTAGCTTACATAAAACATGGTAGATAATTTACATAAACGATCTACCTTGTTACAACATGTGAAATGATCATCTATAGTTGATTTTTCCTGTGAAATACAGAGTGTTTAAGATAGCATACAAAATATGCTTTGCTATGTGCATCTGATATTTAACATTTAATGTTTCTGATTTGGGCTTAAAGTCCATGTAATTATGAGCTTTGAAGTATGCTGGTTCATTCATAGTTTTTAGAGAGTACCTCCCAAAACAATCCTAATTGACATTCCACACTTCTTCGGCGTACCCATTGCACACTAAGGTGCAATTGCTAGTTATTAATCATTTATAAAATGAATGTTACATTGTCAACATTCATAAAATTTATTATTCCATGTTACAACTTGTCACTAAAACAGTTTATAGTAACATCATCTTTTTAGATGGATTTTTTTTTAATCTTTAACAAATTACTCTCAAGGCTAATTTACAACTTGACCTGAAAAAATGCAAAATTATATCAACAAGATTGAAATCACATAGAAATGGGTGTCAAAGCAGATCAAACACCATTACTTTTTCCAAATTTTAAATGAATGCTATCTATCATTTTGTTTAGTATGAAATTAAGTTGAATGAAGCTTTCCTTCATCTATAATATACATTCGACAATGTAAATATTTTTTTCAATTTTTTTGGTTAGGTGTGTGATATACACCAAATGCAAGTATTATAAGCATTATAATTCATAGTTAGGATAGGTGTATAGTGGATATTAGAAAATGAGGGTCAATTAAGAGGAAATGTTATTGTGTTGAAAAAATTTGACACTTAGACTACAACACCAAAGGCTTAAAATTGAAAGAATAAATATTTGGTCAATATTGACATCAAAATCTTGTCAAATATCTAGTAGCACTAGATTTTCAATAAAAATAAAAATATAATCTCAAAAAATTAAATATCTAGTCATAATGGAGTAGATATATATTTAGTATTAAAAATAAATATTTTGATAGTGTGTTTGAGTCCTCCATCCATGCATCATTTTTGTTTTCTTTTCTCTCTTTTGGAGAGGGTTTTCTTCCCACTGGGTTTTTCTCATTTTCTCTGGTTGCGAGAGATTTCTTTTTTGCATTGTAAATGGGTACCTAACATGGTTGTGTAGCCAAGACCCATACTACATCTTCATATTTGCATTTGCATTCTCCTAAGTTGCACTTAAGGGGGGGTGTTAGAGTAAATAGCATATTTATGCTTAAGTTTACTTAGGCTTGCATTTAGATTAATTACGCATTAGTTTTTCCTGGGTGGTTTTTCGCATGTGGGTAGTTTTTCCGCCTTTACATTGTGTAAATTAATTATCTCATATTTTTTTCCATCTTCTTTGGTGAAGTAGCATGATGCTCCTCTCTATCTTGTGAAGGTTTTTTGTTGTTGATATTTCCTGGATTATTCGCTCTAACAGATAGATATGACTAACAACATTATATTACTAATTTTTTAATAAAATTAATGATTTTTATAGATGAGAATGCCTATTTTCTAATCTATAATTTTTGAAAAACTTAAAGATAATTTTTAAAAATTACTTATTTGTCATTTTTATAACCTTTGATTTTGAAATTCATTTTTTTTTTAAATATATAAAACTAAAATAAAAATCATGTCCACATTGTATACTATAAAAGAATCATGTAATGATTTGTTTAGGTCATGTTAAGTTGGTTACATTGCATAAGAGGTTTGGGATTTATACCTCAATTTAAATAATAAATATTTTTAATAATATTTGATAAAAAATTATTAAAAATGTATAGACAAAGCCTCAACATATAATGCATTTGTTTCAAAAAAAGATCTTGAAAAATACCTTCATTCACTACTTTTTAGGTCAATTGTACATGCATATATTTTTACTTTCTTTAATTTTTTAAAAAGTTACTTTTATATATCATTTACTTAACAAAAATTTACCATTTAGATATTAAATTAGATAACATAAAGTCTACATTTTATATTTTTGCATTAAAGTGTTTGAACTCTTAAAACATAATATTTTTTATTATTCTAGACCCTCATTACCTTGCACTCACTCATATTTCAAAGTGCTTCTCTAAATAATTATTGAAACTATCTAACAATTTAATTCATTATTTGTGTCCAAGTTAAAAGAATGCTTGCATTGCATACTTTTAACATGGAAGTGAATTTTTCTTAAATTAAAGCACACTATTCTTAGAAGTGGCTTTCGATTAATCTATTTTATTATATGAATCGGGATACTCAAGTTGGATGAATGTTTATTATTACTTTTATCTATAGATCTAATGTTAGTTTTGAAAGATGACATCACAGGTGATTTTTCTTTAGATTAATAAGTTGGTGGTTATAGTTGCTATAATTGAAGCTTCTACATGTCGAACATATCCTAATAACACATGGTTAATTCTTATTGCATTTTAATAGTCTTACTATCAATAGAATCTAAATAGTGCTATTTTATTATGTTTTTGCTTATGTTAACTTTAATTTTATGCATGAATTCTTAATTCATTAACAATACATTCAAATCTGATCAAAGTCTATTGTTGCACACAATAATGTGTGGTTGTACTTAGAATTTTTTGATGAAATATGCAGAATTTATTAGAATTAGGAGAATTTAGGAAATAAGAGACAAGCACAAATGAACAATATGTAATATTGTATATAGATGAACCAAATGATAATGAGTACAAGATCTTGCATATATAGGCAAGGATGATGCAGTCCACCTATGAAGTGAATTGACAAGTGCCCCATGAAGTGGTACATTTGAATAAACAAGTGTCATATAGGTGTCAACCTTAGGAACACTTGGAATGTGCAAACCAACAACCTTTATGACTAAGTCATCAACCTTGTGTGCCAAGTGTTGAGTAGCATTTGAGGTGAGATGGGAAGTTTTCCAACCTCAAAAGGTGTGTGCATGAGGTTTACCAAACATCTTGGTAACCTCAAGAGGTTTAAATGTTGCACATTCGGTTAGACAAGATGTTGTCCAACCTCATCAACCTAAGTGTTAGTGTGAATAATTAATCTATTGCCTATACTTAAGTGTACTTAGGTTGATGAGGTTAGACAATCTATTCCCTATACTTAAGTGTACTTAGGTTGATGAGGTTAGACAACATCTTGTCTAAGCGAATGTGCAACCTTTTAGACCTATTGAGGTTACCAAATTGTTTGGTTAACCTCATTCACACACCTTTTGAGGTTGGAAGACTTTCCAACTCACCTCAAAAGTCACTGAACACTTGGCACACAAGGTTGATGACTTGGTCATAGAGGTTGTTGGTTTGTACACTCCAAGTATTCCTAAGGTTGACACCTATAAGATACTTGTCTAACTCATTTGTGCCACTTCATGGAACACTTGTCAATTCACCTCATAGGTGGATTGCGTCATCCTTGCCTATATATGCAAGACTTTGTACTCATTATAATATAGATCATCTAAATACAATATTGAATATTGTTCATTGTGCCTGTCTCTTATCTCCTAGATTCTCCTAATTTTAATATGGTATCATAATAATATGGAGATAGTTTCAAGCCGAATGAATTTCATTGTATTTAATTAGTTGAATTGTTGTATGGTAACAATTTCAGGAAGATGGTTAGGTGTTTCTAATGCAATCTGAGGCGTTGTTTGGAGTCGACCTGCACATCTAGTCACAACAAGAAGAAATCGTCCTCACCCAAGGCATTTGGCACAATCCCTGGTTAGCAAATCATGACACCTCTGCTCTCAAAGGCACGATTTGGAGTATTCGGAGTTTGAAGACTGCGGTTTGGAGTTTTAAGGGCGTACGTAATTGGTAAAAATTTGCAAGATTTTGGAATTGGAAGGCCATCATCCACGCGCAGGAAGTTCACTTCTGCGCAGCTGAAGAGGCAATGACAAGCTGCAATCTATCTGCCTAGGTCGTGATTTGTTTGGCAGTGAGCTACTAGTCCCGCGGTTTGTTTGGCGTCAATTGGCAGCCGAGACCTGATTCTCAGACCGCTGCACCATTCTGACCCGTGCGGTGTGAGGGTAGCGGCGAGGTGGAAGTTTTACTAGCAGTTATTAGGAGGACAAAATGCTGCTCGCTCTATATTGGACGCATGACGCATTAAGAGTTATTTATTATGTTAAATTATATAGTAATTATTAAGTGTTTTAGATAGAAAATTTATTAAAAAAAAAAATCAATTATTTATTAATAGGATGAATAAAATTATTCTTTTTACATCAATATTTTGGATCACATTTTTTCTTCTATCTTTAAAATAAGATAAAGTATAATTTTAGGTCATACTTCATGATCTCTAATCATTAAAATGAAAAATATAATATAATTATAGATAACATTCTATGATGAAAAACAATATATTTTTAGATGATATTCTATAAACCCATCTTAATGATGGGCCATGAAGTGTGATCTGAAAGTATATTAGTTTCTTCATTTTGATAAAATATCACAAAATATGAATTAAAATATTAATACAACAAAAAATTATATATAAATGCCAATTCAATTAAAATATGATTTATATGAAAGTCTTAAATGTTCCTTCATACTGTACCACAACAATTACTCTGGAAAACCAATAATTGTAACAAAAGTTGGAAAAGGAGCATCTGAAGTTTAATCAGGACCTTTCCATAGATTAACATAAGCATTACACTGATATCTTTATACATTACTAAATCAGATGTCTAGAGGCGAGTGGTATTTGTAGATACTTTGACAAAAGCTGTTCTTGTGATGCTTGCACGGCCATCTCTGAGAGGCATCGACTTCTTCCAGCAATATCCTGTTCCATCCAGAGTAGCGTAGATAACTACCGTACAGAAGCAATCGTCCAGGCATGATTGCTTGCAAGTAGCTTCATTGATAGAAGTTGTAGTTTGATAATCATTCCCCGACCAATCTACGTGTCCTTCATCCATCATTTCCGCGCTGCCTGCACTGCACTTGTTCATCTGCTGCGGAGGGTTCTGAAAGCATCCTTTTGAAGGGTTCTTTTTATCGCTAAACTCGAACCCAGCAGGACAACTGCAACGCCCTGATTTGCCCACCACTTGACAGATCCCATTCAGACCACACTCACCATACCCCTCACATCTCTCTCCCTGCACACACACTAGGCATCCCACAACACAAATGACAAAGAGGAGCGAAGCAGTAGCAGTAGCAGCCATATCCACACAAATATGTTACCCAGCGAGAGTTAAGTCTATCCGAGTCTAACAAGCTTCTTTTATAGAAAGAGCTCGCACAAGCAGTGGGCTGTGGTCAACATACATGGTTCAACGTAAACAATGCAGTCGCCATTTACTGAGAGACATTCAAGAAAGAACAAAAATGAAGGGCCCTCTTAGTGGAGAATACAGTCAACCAGGACACCCCTTTCGACATGATATGGACAACCCAAGGAAAAAGTATGTGGAAGACATGGGGAATCGTTTAAAAGTAAAATTGTAGGGATAGAGAAATGGCAAGTGTCTTTACAAGGCCAGATAATCAGATTTTGTTCTCTTTCCTCGTTTATATCACGTTTTGGAGGCATCTAAATGCTTTAGAAAATCGCCACCAGTACCACAGGTTGTCATTGAACGCCAGTGGAACTCTGTTTGGATGTTATCGCAAATTACACTTGACGTCTTCTCATGCATTAAGTTCAATAGCTTTGTCCTCAATCTGTCATGGATAACATGTAATAATCAAACATTGCAACCACTAGAAAAATATGAGGTAATATGAGGTAATGTTTTTTCCTCAATTTGGCATTTTTTTATTGTCCGTGTTTATCTTTTATGTAACTTATAATGTTGATTAAGTTTATTTATGCATGGTAGAAAAGGAAAATCTCTCTAAAAATGCATGTATTTGTATTGATCCTATGTTCAAAGATAGAAACGGAGAAATATTTTTGTAAAGGGAGAATCTATTTAAAAATGTAATAATCAAACATTGCAACCACTAGAAAAATATGAGGTAATGTTTTGTCCTCAATTTGACGTTTTTTAATTGTCGGTGTTTATCTTTTATGTAACTTATATTTTGATCAAGCTTAGTTATGCATTGTAGAAAAGGAAAATCTCTCTAAAAATGCATGTATTTGTATTGATCCTATCTTCAAAGATAGAAATGGAGAAATATTTTTGTAAAGGGAGAATCTATTTAAAAAATAGAGGATTTATTGAGTTTTTAATGGAATCGTTCGTTGTGGTGGAGATAATTATTTATTAGTTAATTTTAAAATTGATAATTTTATAATTGTTGGGATCATTTTTCAATTATAAGAATAATTATAAAAGTAAATTATTATGTCAAATAATAATAACAAAATACTCTAAAAAACACATGATATTCTAAAGTGTACACCTAATTTGTTGTCTTTTTACATAAATAAACATTGTAAATGTTAATTAAAGCATGTAGAAGATATAGAATAAAAAAAAATTTAAATATAAGTTTTTTTTGTCTCATGGACTATTAATTATATTTTGAGGAGAAATATTGTATATTCTTGTTAAGTGTATGTGTAAAATGTCTAATATTGTATTTGGATTGGAGATAGTAGATAATGAGGTCATTTTACCTCATCATTAATTCTTGTGTTGCTAATTTTTAATTATCTTTTTCAATTATAGAAAATTTCACCACGATTTAAAAAATTAAATATCAAATTAATTATAATAAATAAATTTAAAAATTTATAATGACCTTGTATTTTCATTAAATATTTTAAAATTTGAACTATCTCAAGATCATGACAACCAATCATCAATATGTGTTATATTTCTCCATCTCACCTTCCATTTATTTCATTCATTTTATTATTATAAAATGATAATTTAAATAAAAAGTCTACAAATCTATGCCATAGAAAGAAAGTACCCTTTGCTTGACATGGGATTAACTCATTATAAAATGGACTTAATAAGGCCTTAATAAAGTGTTCTGAGGCATTTTATGCATCCGCATTAGACATTGGACCCTTATAAATTGAATAAAATTCTTGTAATGATGTCTTGTAAAGGTGTTGTAAGATGTTTTCATGCTTTTCTAAACTTAATAAGCCTATTTCTCCCTAATTCAACATTATAAAATGTGTTTAATAACATCAGCACATCAATTTAGAAGGCTTCTAAAATAAACTTAATCTTAAACTAGTGTTGTAATGTGTCTTGCACATTCACATTGGTTCTTGTGTCTTCCTAGGCTATGTGGACCTCATTTTAGTGTTGTAACTTATATTTAATCACATTTTTACATTGGATTTTGTGTCCCAAGTGTTATTTGACATTCACGTCATCATTAATAGGCCCCTATTAACCCATATTGTGCATCTCGAGGCATAATTTGATCAAATAACTGACATAGTCATCATATAAGCCTAATTTTCTTACCTCTCAACAATCCAGCTAACAAAAATGGCCCCTGTGGGACAAATTTTCCATTAATGGTGAATTAGTCCCATCTAAGTGGGATCCATTTGCCATTAGTGGTGAGTGAGTCCCATTTGAGCCATTTTTCAAGGTTTTGAGCAGGAAAAATTAGGTTCTAAGTTTAATTTTTCTCCATGTCAACCTTAGGGATCTAATTAATAGGAAAATAAGGTGAATTTCCTATAAAAGAACCTCTCTAAACACATTTTTACATCTATTCATCCATTAACACATTCACATCATTCATTCATCATCTATCTTCTATCTCAAGTCAAGAAAGTTAGGGCATTTACATTGCAAGTCATCAATTTAGCTTCCTAAGACATCCAAGGGAAAATTCCACATGTTATGTTGGAGACTTTCAAGATCAATCATCATGGAAAGGTAATCCATTCAATTGTTTCATGTTTCATTCCTTTCTTTCATCATTTTGGTTTAATTACCTAAAAGGGGTTTGACCAAGGAAAACCCTCAAGCCCTAACATTCAACATCTCTCTCTCTTGTCTTGTATGTTTGCAGATTTAGGTCTCATGGAAGCTTGGAAATAATTGAAGATCAATTTTCAAGATTTATAAAGTATTTTTCTCATCCATCAAGTCAAAATATCAACAAAAATCCATTTTTTAGACCTATAAATTAGAGTTTCAGAAGCATACACCTATAAGGCATCAAAGTGCAAATTGGAAGCTCCAGAATCAACCTTTGAAAATCTAGAAATTCAAAAGTGGAATTATTCACCATGAGTGGTGAATGAGTCCCACTCTAGGGTCAATTTTGATTTTTTTCATTTTTGAGTACCCTTAAATTGTCAGAAATGAGTTCTAGTACTGTTTGGCAGAATTGGGACTAATTCGCCAAAAATGGTGAATGAGTCCCACCATGCCTTAATTTTAGCATCAGCAGCATTTCAAAATCAATTTCTAGTCTCCATCCACATTCCAAGTGCACACTTTTAGTTTGGTTCATTTATGTTAAGTTTTGCATTCATTCCTAGTTCATTGTTGCATTACATAATGTGTTTTCAAACAAGTTCTTTTCCTTTAGTTTCTATTCATTAGTCAATCAATATCATTTGTTTCCTGCATTCAAGAATTATATCTAGGAATATTCCATCCTTATTGTATCCATATTGCATTGAATTTGAATGTAACATAAGTATCTTTGGCCCATCTTTCTTCTTGTAGGTGAAAAACCCTAGAAGCGATAGAAAGCAAGTGGGTGCAAAAAATCTATGCTACATTTTGGTAAAACTTCCTTTTGAATACTTCTCTTTTTTGATATGGATTCCTTCATCATCATAGATTTATCTTGCATTAGGATTTGCATGATTCATTTGCATGTTAGGTGTTAAATTATGAAAAGTGCATTTAGGTTGCATTTTTGGCATCTAAATTCATTTAAATTTTCTAAAACTCTACATTCTTCATTTAGGACTACATCATAGTAGTTAGAACACATCAAAATCCCTCAAAAAAAAAATCAAATTATGAAAAAAGTCCATACTGGGACTCATTCACCACCCTGGACGAATTAGTCCCTTCTGACCCTTGAAACTATTTTTTATAGAGCTAAAAACCTTGTTTTAGGTTTCTATTTGGTGCCATTTCATACCTGTATCAGTTGGTTGCATTTTTGTATCATCCATTTCATCAAATCTACCCTAAATTAGCTCATTTCATGCATGGTTTACATTTTATATTTGCATTCTCATATTGTTACATAGCATAATCAGTCAATTATCATCTAAAAATTACATTTCATTTGAGATTTTTACATTGCATTTTGAGTTAGCATAGATTGTTATTTTGAAATTTTAGTTTCAATATTCTAAAAATTTGCAAAGAAAAATCTAGTTAACAAACATTCAAGTTATTCATTCAATGCATTCCCTTGTTATGATAGTCTCTTAGCACAAGAGAATGAAAATGTTAATGCTTGTCTTACACTTACACTCCCTCCTATCTCTCCTATTTCTCTGGATGATGTGTTAGAAGGGAACACAAACATATCTAAACATGATGATCATAATTTTCCTTCTTCTAATACCTCTCCTTTTTGTGATGAAGGTATCTTGGTGAATGAAGGTACAATAATTGAGCATCATGAAGATCTTGTTTTCCCTTCTCATCATCCCCCTTGGGAAGATAGTATAACAACACAAGATGAATGCATTACCACCACCTTACCTAGTCTCTGTTAATCTCCCAACATTTCCCCTATTTGTGACAATACTTTCATGAATGATCATGACCAACACATTTGTGAGGAGAATATGTTGGTATCAAGAAACACAATGATTGAGAGTTATAATATTATTTCTCTCCTTCCTAATGTTCCTAACAATTGGAAAACTCTATTTGAACAAGAAGATCCAATCATTGACACACATGGAAATCCTAGTTGTCTTCCCCTTCATGACCGCCCTATTTGTGATGAAGCTTTGACATGTGATGCACCTCTTGATTGTCACTTTCCTCAAAGCTCTCCTACTAGGGTAGATACTATGGTACAAGACAATGGGATTATGGACAACAATCAACTTTTCCCATCTCCTAATATTTCTCCTATTAGTGAAAACCCTATTATGGTGTTACATGATCCAATCAATGAAAATCATGAGAATCTTATGTGGGAAAACAGCATAGAAAAAAACAATTCAACCATGGATAGCTCCCTTACTTACAATGACGACATGTTGGAAGAACAAATCCTTGAATGTCAAGAACATTTGGATTGTCGTTCACCTAACAACTCTCCTCCTAAGGAGACTATTATGGTGTAAGAAAATGATATGTCCTCCTTAGGGATACATCAAACCAAGACCCTTGAGGTTATGCATGCGCAAGTGTCCATTAGATCCCCTTCAATCAATGAACCACCTACATACCTCATGGGACATCCAAAGAATCCTCTAATTCTTTACCCACCATCACACAAGCAACAAACTCAGCACCAACCCAAACTCATTCTTTACCCACCATCAAACAATAAACAAACTCAACACCAACCTAAACTCATCCTTTACCCACCCAAGCATAATGTTTCATAACAACCAAGTTGCAATGATCTTGCTCACATATGTAACAGGGTGTTGTCACAATAGTGGTTTACAATTTTTGGGAGATTCTGATTTTTGCTAAAATCACATATTTTTAGAAAATACAATGATTTAAGCCTTAAAAAATTCCATTTAAAGCATTCCAATTGAAGATGGTCTAATCAAACTACCTTAGATCAAACCCCCTTGGATATAACCCTGCTAGTTTTAAACCATACCTATAACGAAGTCTCCTTTACACCTATCAAAATACTAATAAAAAACCACTTTAGATTTACCTTTTGGAGGATCAAATGAATTTATTTAAATTTTATTTTTTGTAAGTATGTATTCCTTATTATAAGCTTTCCAAAAAGTATAATTTTAAATAAATTTAATTTAATTATTATATTTATTTATTATTTCTTGTGAATGTAGGTTTTTTACCGAAAATCAAGCTCTTTGTTTTGCACATGTGGAAAAATAAAAAATTATCAATTTGTTTTTTTGAAAAATATGAGTGCACCAGATATTGAAGTCCTTGATCCAACAAAAAAAAAAAATTAATTTCGATACATACAAAAAAAGTTACATGTTATACGGTCGTGCTATGTCTGAATTGTAATTAGTCTGACTTCAAAACTTGATTAAAGAAAAAATATTCAATAAGAAACTATCTAACCAAGTGGAAGCACTATATATTAGAGTTACAAATCTAAATTCGAAAGAACTAGAATTTTATCCTTCATGGAAAAAATTTTGTGTTATACGGTGAGCATCACTTTTTAAAAATGTTGTTTTCTGAAAAAAACTAGTTTTCGAGGGAGATGGAAAAAGAAGTGCAATATGATTCCAAAATTTTTGAAAAAAATATATTTAGAATCTACAGATAAATTTCACGAAACTCTAGTTTGCATCACCTTCAAATTCCTCATGGTTTAGTTGCTATAGTTGCCCGAAGGTGAAGATTTAGTTTAAAAAAATTATTTCAGTGTCCAGTTTGGCCAAAAATTGTAAACCACTATTGTTAAGTGGGCCAAAAAAGTATATACAATCAAAGACAATCAAGCCAAAACTTTGTTTAATACTTATCCACATAAATAACATTAGTTCCTGCTCCTTGCCATGCAATAGTTGTAGGATCATAGCATACTCACCATTTCATGTTTTACATCCATCACAAGGGGTAGCATACCATCATCCATTTCAAGCTCACCTTTGTCCTGCACTAAGTGGGGGCAAGGGGTTTGATAGCCTTGACAGTGTATGTCACTTTTCATTGTCTCTTTTGACTCGTCACTAAACTTTCATGAACATGTAAGAGCAAGCTTGGGATGTGGATGACATATCTTAAGATTGACTCGCATGTGACATATTACCCATTTTCATGACGTAGCTTATCAAAAACATATGACTTGGCATAGGGCTTTCCAAATAAGCTATCATACCTTCTTCTACTCTAAAGAAATTGCTCACAGTAATGGTGTTAGCAACCAGTACTTTAAAGTAGGGGGAATACATAGGAAAAATACTTTTGCAAATTTCATGGCATGATTTACTTTTTCTTGTGACGTGTCCTCTCCTTGGTGGTGTCATTGGGCTTGATGCCTTCCAAGAGTGTATGATCAATTGAAGTGGCTTGATGCAAATGAGGCATCCCATTGATAACGACATGAAATCTTGAATTTTCCTCTCTTGGAGACATTAGAAACAATTCTCCATAAGAAGAAGACCTTACATGAACAAAGAAAAATCCCCTTTAACAAAATTCTTACATGACATTCAAAACATTTATGAAAAGAATTACCTTGTGGTGCCTTATCAATATTATCAGGAGCATAACTTTGGTATGGTTTGTATAATGGGAAGCCGACACACTAGCATGAATTTCTCATTATACAGTGGGAAGTTGACATACTAGCATGAATTTCTCACCCTGTGGACAACCAAAAGTTCCATGGCCCCAGAGTGAGTGTGCATCTTCTCTTTAGACAAACATCCTAGATCTGATCCACATCTAGCTAGAAAAACGATCGAAGCTTGATCAATTTTTTCATTTTCATCTTTCTATCTATATCTGAATGGAATCAGACAAATGATAAAATGTCATATCGATAATTCTGTCAAAATATCATCATTCACGCTCGATTCTTGTGCCTTCCTAGGCTATCTCGACCTCATTTAAGTGTTGTAAAGTGTATTTAATCACATTTTCACATTGAATTTTGTGTCCCAAGCCATATTTTACATTCACATCATCATTAATAGGCCCTTATTAACCCATATTATGCATCTTGAGGCATAATTTGATCAAATAACTGACATAGTCATCATATAAGCCTAATTTTCTTACTTCTCAACATTCCAGCTAGCAAAAATGGCCCCTATGGGACCCATTCACCATTAGTGGTGAATTATTACCATATAGGTGGGACCCATTCTCCATTAGTGGTGAACGAGTTCCATTTGAGCCATTTTTGAGGTTTTGAGCGAGAAAAATTAGGTTTTAAGTTTATTTTTTCTCCATGTCGGCCTTAGGGATCTAATTAATAGGAAAATAAGGTGAATTTCCAATATAATCACCTCTCTAAACTCATTTTTACATCTATTCATCCATTAACACATTCACATCATTCATGCATCATCTATCGTCTATCTCAAGTTAAGCAAGCTAGGGCATTTACATTGCAAGTCATCAATTTAGCTTCCTAAGACATCCAAGGCCAGATTTTACATGTTATGTTGCAGATTTTCAAGATCAATCATCATGGAAAGATAATCCATTCCATTATTTCATGTTTCATTCCTTTCTTTCACCATTTTGGTCTAATTACCTAAAAAGGGTTTGACCAAGGCAAACCCCCATGCACTAACATTCAACATCTCTCTCTGTTGCCTTGTATGTTTGCAAATTTAGGTCTCTTAGAAGCTTGGAAATAATTGAAGATCAAGTTGCAAAGTTGCTAAAGTCTTCTCCTCATTCATCAAATCAAAATATCAACAAAAATCCATTTTCAGACCCGTAAATTAGAGTTTTAGAAGCAGACACCTGCAAGGCATCAAAGTGCAGATTAGAAGCTCCAGAATCCACCTTTGAAAATATAGAAATTAAAAAGTGTACTCATTCACCATGATTGGAAAATGAGTCCCACTCCAAAATCAATTTTGATTTTTTGCATTTTTTAGTACACTTTTGTCAGAAATAGGTTCCAATATAGTTTGGCAGAACAGGGACTGCTTCACCCAGAATGGCGAATGTTTCCCACCAGGCATAAATTTCAGCATTAGTAGCATTTCAGAAGTAATTTCTAGTCTCCATCCACATTCCAGGTGCACACTTTCAGTTTAGTTCATTTCTATTAAGTTTTACATCCATTCCTAGTTCATTGTTGCATTACACAATGTGTTTTCAAAAAAGTTGTTTTCCTTTAGTTTCTATTCATTATTCAATAAATATCATTAATTTCCTACATTCAAGCATTATATCTAGGCATATTTCATCCTTATTCTATCCACATTGCATTGACTTTGAATGTAACATAAGTATATTTGGCCCATCTTTCTCCTTCTAAGTGAAAAACCCTAGAAGCAATAGAAAGCAAGTGGGTGCAAAACATCTATGCTACATAATCTAATTTGTAAAAGTAATTATTTTCAAATGCTTTCATTCCTACATAGTGTATTTTCTTTGTGGTGATGATATTAGATCAAAATAAGTTTGAGATATGTCACTTAAGTGAGGAGGATGATAAAACAAGATTTATCCTACTCACTACCATTACCCACATATTAAAAATATCAAGCAAGTGATATGGATGAGTTATTAATAGAATATAGAAATTTGAATGCTAGCATATTGCATGTTTGTCAATTTTCTTACACTTAAAAATATGATTGTTAGTGAACTTCTAAATTACGTTCTTTTCCTATAGCAAGGGTGTTGATTAGTCCATAAGATCAATCCCAAAAGGTTTAGTTGATAATCAAACATCTCCTTCAACTTAACTCCAAAGAATTGAACTTGTGTTGAGGCTCTACTACTAATGTAGATTTATCATCACACCAAAATTGGCAAGTGTTAGTGAACATCCAAATTAGCATCTTCATTTATACCTAAATTAGAAATCAAACAAAACCAACATGTTCACCTACACCTAAAATTGTAGTTATTCTGTGAGATGAATTCCTAGAGGTATGATGGTTAATTCAACATTGTTTCTTGTTGAATTGATTTACACAAAAGAAATAATTGACCACTACATTGAAGAAATCTAGTCACAACCATTATATGCTTACAACTAGTAGTGTAAAGACTCTAAAGAAACTCAAATATTTTCTTTGATAACATGTTTAAATTTATTTTTATCTAATTCTACTTTAGTTCAAGGAGGAATGAATCTCATAGATCCTAATATTAGTATCAAATAGAGAGAAATTCTTAAGAAAGATTGGAACCAAAGCTCTAGAGGTGATAGTGATTCTATCAATGTCCCACATATTCTAGTTGAGACAAAGTAAAAAATATACATACTCTGTGCTTCTCCCACAAATTTTTATTGGGAGAAATTAAAAGATGTAAATACTCTTGTGTTGCATATAATTATCATCTCCAAGGTGGAAGCATTAGTCTCCTCTATTGAATTTTAGAGAGATAATATGACTCTAAATGAATAGAGAAGAAAATAACATAAAAATCTATCATATTATTGAACTAGAATAGTAATATATAAATATTCTTATTAATCCATCCATACATTTATTCACATCATATAATGATACAAAATTTAAAGCTTATAGTTAGTGGTACCTAGTGTGATGGTGTTGTTTATACAAAATTTAAAAAGGGACAAAAATATTGATAAAGTTAAACCTTGAAAATGAGGATAAGATTACGAAGGATGAAACTATGAAAATTAAACTATGAATTATAAGGATAGGAATAAGTAGAGATATGGATAAGACTAAAAATTAGAGTAGATGAGGATGATGTTGTCATATGGGAAATATAAGTGATGGTTAAAAAACATAATTCAAGTTATTAGAGTAAAAACAATATAAAAAACTTACAAGATTCAAATCATTATAACCCACACTCAATGAAATCATATTGCAAATGCTTCAAAGTTTTAATCTAAAGTAATTGAAATGTATTTGAAAGATAATTGAAACTAAGAAAACATGCAAACCTTCAATCCCATTGTGGATTGATGATAATTTGTGATGTAGATTACTCAAATTGTGCATAATCCATGATTACAAAAGCTAGATTGAAGATGTTTTTGAAAAAGGAAAAACAAGTTTTGAATGGACCCAAAACCATTTACAATAGGTTTCAAAAGGACCCGAAACCTTCAGGTTTTAAGGGGACCCAAAACCCACACCAAGAAGAACAAGCTACCTGAAAGATAGGAATAGAAACAACCAGCATCACCACAGGAAGACAGCAAGCCAACACCTAGCCAAAAGCTAGTGGGCAGCCCAAATAAGAACTAGGAAATTACAAGAGTCTAACACTCATTGGTTTTGACGGGACCAATAACCAACTACAAATTTGGATCAAAGCTCCAACAAAAAAAGTTACAGAGCCATATAAACCACACTT
Source organism: Sequoia sempervirens (assembly GCA_007258455.2). Taxonomy (NCBI): domain Eukaryota; kingdom Viridiplantae; phylum Streptophyta; class Pinopsida; order Cupressales; family Cupressaceae; genus Sequoia; species Sequoia sempervirens. The sequence goes on along the minus strand of VDFB02075321.1, from coordinate 431,496,533 downwards.
TCTTCCATTATAAGAAGGGTAACTACTAGTACTTAGGGCAACCACAGTTGCCTTCAAAGCCCATATGATCTCTCCACCTCTATAGGAGAGAGTCCCAAGCTCAACCATATCATGGTGACTGCAACACCCCTTATCCTTAAGATAGAACTCCATAAAGATCAGCTCTCTTTTCAAGATCTCCACCTCAATAGAAGATGAAGAAAAGAAAGTAGGATGAAGGCCAACCTCAGCCTTCTTGCTGCCACAAAATAGGGCATAATCAGCCCCCCAACATTTCTTCTAGGCGTACTTGAAAGCATCCCGCTCCACCTTAATAGGAGAGAGGTCACGACTAGCCACATCCATCTCCCCCTTAATAGAAGATAGGACCACCTCCATAGGAAGGGCTAGAGTGACCCAAAGATGCACAATAGGAAACACAATGAACAATGCCAAGGATCAAAGAACCTCTCCCAGAAGAATAGAAAAAAATTCGGGGTTCGGGGAGAGAAGAAACTCAATCACATAATGCAAAGGCTTGACCACAAACAAAAGAATATACTCAATGAAAGAGTCCTCAGGAACAAGCAAACCATAGGAAGAACAGGGGATCCTGCACAACGAATAAGTAAAGAGAAGACCCAACAGGAGAGCACACCAAGCAACCCTGACACGTTGATCAGGGCCAAAGAGGGGCCAAAACTCCTCACAAACTGCCAACAAGAAACACCACCAAACCACCAAGAGGGGAAAAGAATGAACCAGAAAAAAACTAAGAAAGAGAGCCCCCAGGAAGTAGGCACCAAACACACCACGAGCAGGAGTGAGGAACAACCAAGAACAAGCAGGAACAAGACCAAGCCTGTTGGAATTGTGTGCCTCAATACCACAGGTCGAAACCTCTTGTGAGTAATTTAAGTGTGACTGTTGAGATGTTTGGCTAATCTGCTGGTTGATCCTGAATTGTCGCTGTGACCTCCTGATTGTCTTGGTGATAGGCATAACCTAAAATCTTCGGCGTAACTTGGATAGTTGGAATGATGTTTTGGCGATGGTAGAAAGTCTAGCCAATATCAGCGTGACCCTTGGTCTGTCTGGCCAATGTAGCAATCAGTGTGAGGTGCCTCTATCAAAATGAGTCTTAGTGCTGGGAGAAGTCTTGCCGATGGAACTGTCTTGTTGATAGTCATTGTGACTCTGGGCGATGGTGTTTGGTCAGAGAGAATCTTGGTGAGGGATGTCATCGGTGAGACTTGTGTGTTCAGTGTAACCCTCTATCGAGTGGGTTGGTCTGGCCGACAAGTTGTTCTCATTGGATGTCAAGGAGACTCTTGGCGAGGGATGTCATCGGTATGACCTCTCGCCGATAGTGATGGTCTTGTCGATAGAGCTTCACAAGATGTATTTACGTTCGGTATGACCTCTCGCCTATAGCGATGGTCTTGTCGATGCTTCTACAATGGATATCAGTATGAGGTCTTAGCAATAAGGGTGAGTCTGAGTGACAACTTTTGAACTTGGTGTAACCTCTTGCCAAAGGTGATGACTCTAGCCGATATCGACAGTTGGGTCTTGTGGCATCGGGGAGACACGGTTAGTGTCTCACCGACATGCGAATACTGTTTGAACACTTTTGACCGATTGGAAGACTGTCCTACGTGGTGTGTCTTGGACCAATCAAAGAAGGTAGAATATGAACCGTTTTGTTGTGAGACTATTGCAACCGTTTTTGTGTGGAAGGCTAATAGTGTGTTTGGAAACTTCTATACGAGGAAATGGAAATATCTATGTTTTAGTGAATTGGGCATTCTGAAAAGAGAGTGATAGAGAGAGGGTCGAGAGGTTGGCTGAAAGGTCGAGGCCATGAGGTCGAAATAGAGAAAATGAGAGGTAGGGTTATGCTGCTAGAATCTCTCTTGATCATGGATCATGGTTGATCTCACTCATGTTGATCTGCACTATATATTGTGTGAGGGTATTGCAATAGTACGAAGATTGTATGGTCTGATGGATTGATCAGGAAATGTAAAGGGGAGAGTTTCCTACCTATTTTTATCTAGAATGAACAAGATGTAATGTCTGGAAAGGCTATGAGCCTGAAATTGTATTGTAATATTATGTTGTTGAATAATACAATGGCTCAAACTTTGGAGGGTGGGGTTTTTTACCTGAAAGGGGTTTTCCCACGTAAATCTGCGTGTTCTAGTTTTCTATCTTATCTTTCATCTGTATTGGTTTTGTTTCTAGAAACTGTTATATCTTGTTGTTGAATTTACATGTGCTTCTCTCAGAAGGATTAATGTGGCAAATAATCTATCTTTTTCCACTTTAGGACATAGTTGTACGTGTCTTTGAGGCAATCTAATCAGAATTAAAGTTATCGAAGGCACTACTGTTCTTGGAGGTTTCTCTGAGATGCCCTAAATTTCCCTTACAAGTGGTATCAAAGCCTTCTTCTGGTTGTTGGTTCTGGGTATTTCTCCTATGAAGATTTCTTAGTTTGTTAGGCTGGAGGAAATATGGAGAAATCATCTGATTTATTGATCCTTTGGTTAGTGGAAGTCTTGTGATATTCAGAGACGACACACAGCTTGAAGGATGGTGAAGATGGAGAAAAGGGAGTTGATCATGTTGTTTTGTTGTGATCTATGTCTCCTGGTTGGTAGCAGTATAACCTTGGTGTATGAGGTGGATTTCTTTTCTTTGTGGTTGTGTAGCAGTAAAGCTTTCTTATTGGGTGTTTGTTTGAGAGACCCCTAGGTGATATGGAGAAGCCTAGGTTGTTTCTTAGCCATGGAAGAGAGTGCTTATGCTAGGTGGTGTTTCCTGGTGTTGGAAGGCACTATTTCTTGTTAACCTCGAATACATAAAGGCTATGGAGTTAATCATTAGTTGATTTGCAAGCTTCTGAAATAACATTTCTCTCTTTCTCGGATGCATGTTTTACATGGTTAAGCAAAACTTGTGGTTATGTGGAGTTGTTGTTAAGCTATTATCTAGACCCTGGCTTTTGGGATGTTGTTGGATGAGATAGTTATAGTTCTGCGTGCATGCTTGGTGCATGGTCTTAGGAGGTGTGTTTTTCTTCTCTGCATGGGAGTGTTGGTAAGTGATTTATCACTCAACATTCTTGTGGTGGTGTGTGTGGGTTCCTTGATTATGGTGCTCATTGTGGACATGAGATGCAAATCAGGTTTGGCATGATCTGGTGTTTGAGTCATGTTGTCTACGTGGTTATTCTCTTTGATATCTCAGTGTTGCAGTTTCCAATACAATGATGGGTTTGCACATTTATTGTGATTGATCTTCAAGTTATGTGGGTGATGGATTAGCTACCCATTGGCTGTAGTGGGATAACTTGGAAGTGGACTATCTATATCCACGAGGTTGATGCATTGTTTTGTGCAGACTTGTTAGCTGGCCTTGTCTATGATCACTTGTTCATTGGTGCAATTGCTTTAAGATGAGAGGATGGATATTGTTGAGTACCTGAATAGTCACTTATGGGAACTTGTAGTAGGTGGTCATGATGCTTAGAGAGCTCGGATGTCACGTTTCAATGGGAGATTTAGTAATAACTGTGGGTTCATCACATGGTGGTGAATGGTCTTCTTTAGTGTTGCAGATGTTTCAAGGGGTAGCTTTTAGATCATGTTGCTGTAGAAGGGTTCTTTCGCATTTGCATGGACATTATTTGAAGATGTGCAACATCTTGGAACCATGGAGGATGCTTGGAGTCTTTGACTGAGGTGTTGGTGGTGCTTGACAAGTGATGTTGGTTTTGAGTTTGTCTGCTTTATGTCATGGTATATTCTTGGTTATGCACTGGAGTGTTGACATTGTGCATTATACTTGAGACCATGGTAAAGTCACTTGGAGCATGGTATCTCCTAAGGGGGATGTGTAGATCATGGTGTCATGATAAGTTCCTGATTCAGATGATTGGAGCTTTGACAGTGGTCTGGTAATTCTTTGTGTATTGGGTGCTTTGATTATTTGCTTGATACTTCATGATAGTGCAGTAATGCAGTTGAAATTTAGCACCAAATGATCGATTTCTAGTACTCATGGATACATGAAGAATAAGGTGAGGTTGTATTTCTCTTGAAATGAGAAGTGTTGTTGATGGTATTCTTGATGAAGTTTTTAGGATAAATTCTGAGAAGCCTACACCTTGGTTGAACATGAGTTCAATAGAGATCTATGAGGAGATTACTCTTGATTAGTCTTGATAAATTGTATATCTTGAAGGAGTATTCTCATTCCCACTTTTGGTCTGCTCGACAGATTATCTGAGAGGTATTTGGCCCATTATATTTTTCATATGTGTTTTATGTTCACTTTCATGATATGGATCTTGAATTGTTGTTTAATGGTTCTAGAGGATTCATAGTGGAAGATGTACAACTCATTTTATCTCTTGAGCTTTTGTGTTATGTTATTTACTTACGAGAATTGGTAGGAGATGATGTATGGGCTGATTTCTTGAAATGGGAAATGAAGTAGCTTGATCTTCTTTGAGAGGCTTACATCCATGTTGATTACATGATTTTAAAGTTGGTTTGATCTTGGTGATTGAACAGTTGGATGTTGTTAAGGATTTTCTTTTGGGATGAGAAGGAGATCATTCTTGACACAGTTGGCTATTAGAAGTGTATATAGGAGGATGTTCTATAGGAATATGATGTGCAAAGTTTCTCTCTTTGGTCTTGGTTTACTTCCTGGATGTTTGGTTTCACATTTCATTGGTTTGAGGTTTGGTTGGAGCTATAGTGATCACTTGCTTGTGGTCATGTGTTTTCACTCATGTTCATGGGTGATGACATGGAGGTTCTTAATCCTTTTTCCTTTGATTGAGTGTGGAGAACTTGGGAGAACTGTGAAGACTTGTGGTGATGGAAATGTTTCTTGTAACAGTTTGTTGCAAGTTGTGCGTATCGTTGTGGATATTTTTGGTACTACATGGTTACACTTTCTATGTGCTATTATTGGTAGACTTGGTATGTCTTTAATCTTTTAGATTTGGAATTACTCGGGCAGTGGGAGTTCCTGTTGTGTTTTTTCTTCTTCGACTGGTTGGCACTTGGAGCTTGTATTTGCTGTTAATGAGTTGGTTATGGTTTGGCATGAGTTTACTAATGTTGATACCTTTTAGGTATGTGGGATTGGATGGTATAGCATGAGCTGTGGGTGCTATTTTAAGTCACGTGGGTTTATCAGTTGGATGAAAGTAGTCAGTCTGATTGTTGTTCTAGCTGGTGTCTTCTATCTTGTTTCTGGAGAATGACTTCACTGTTGTGTTTTGTTTGAGACTTTGAAGTTGATATTACTTCTGTATAGCGTTTGAGCATAGTGAAGTGGTAGCAGTATCTTGTTGATGATATCACTGGGATATTTTGCTTGTGATCGTTGGATTGGTGCTTATTCACCTTGGCATGTTCTTTCTTCCATAGGTGGCATATTGGAAGATGACAGGGATTGTTTCCTAAATGGTGGACATCTTGGATGTTGGTGTAGAAGTCTTGATGGAGCATGAGAGCATGTTTTTAGATCTATTTGGTTTCCTAGAAGGCTGTGATCCATTGAATTT
>VDFB02075321.1:431435138-431490864 GCA_007258455.2 Sequoia sempervirens | reverse complement strand
ATTAAAGCCAAACTTGACAAGGATTTTAAATAAAAAATCCCAATCAACCTGATCATAGGCTTTGAAAATGTCCAGTTTAAGAATAAACCCTTCAGTCTTCGAAACCATTAATGAATGTAAATTCTCATGAACAGTAACAACAGAGTCCAGAATGTACCTACCTGGCACAAAACCATTTTGCTGCGGAGCAATCATTCGAGGAAGCACATAAAGCATTCTAGTAGTTAAAACCTTCGAGATAATTTTATAAATAGAATTGCACAGGCTAATTGGCCGAAAAGCTTGAAACTCCAAAGCCCCAGGTTTTTTTGGAATAAGGACCACAAAAGTAGCATTCAATTCTTTCAACAAACATCTTGATCCAAAGAATTCCTTGACAACATTCACAACATCCAACTCAACAATTTCCCAAAACACTTGGAAGAAGATTGTTGGACAAATTGTTGGACAAATTGTTGACTAGCTATGAGAGTCTCATATTGAGAATTGAATAGATTTTCTATCTAAAAAATGATGTTTGTATAAATATTTTGAATGGTAAATTCTAATAGAGAATAACATAGATGAAATTTGACAATACAACATTTCTCTTATAAATTGTAGATAACTAATTTATAATAGAATACCTAGATATCATAGCACCATCAATATTAAGCTCAGACATAGCATTTTTCTAATAGAAATAACAATCACATTTTTAAAGGTATTCATGAACAAAGTATAGGGTTGCTAGGAAATAAGACAACCATAAAATAAATCTTTCTTAACATGTTTCAGTCTAGAATAATAGAACAACAAAACAGATTGAAATTAGAGAAAACAAAGTATATTACCAAGCAAGAGTTTAAATTATAGCAGGTTTCTTACAAAGAAACACTTAAACACTTATATCCACCTTAAAGTGCTAAAGAATAGCATTGAATTTGTACACGATTTCATTGCTAAACTAACATGCTTTAGTCTAGAGCAATAGAACGCATTTATAAGCCTCCAAAAATTGAAGACCTTTTCGTTAGCTGGTGTTTTGGTTCTTGATTTTTTGTTGTCTTTTTTTTTAATGTCTATTGCTATTCTCATGGTACTAATTAATTATTTTTTCTGAACTTCTCTATTTAAACTATTTTAAAACTTATTGACTTAGGACCCTCTTCCCACCTTATCTAGAAAATAGTTTGACTGATTCTAAGTAGAAAGAGCTTAGAACGAAATTGCAAGTTGATGAATTTATAGGGGAGCAATGCCAAAACACTGCCAATAGGCTTGCTCCAATGTTTTCTGAATAACAGGAATGTTGTATGCAAAGAACTGCGTAAATATTCAATCAAGGGAAAGAGAAAAAAGATAGATGAAAACATTCATCATCTTTCTCCCGGAAACTTAAGAGGGCTTGGATCTGCTGGCAAGAACGGATACTTATACTTATAGTTACACACAACGTGGACAAAATACAAGCTATACATATACATTTTCATAAGTTCCCATGTAAATATGTGGAGGCTGGACTTTGACCGTTTAGGTGGCAGGTGTGGGTCCTGTTCCTTTCCCCGTCCGTTTCGGTCGAAACAATAATTGTCGTTAACAATTTGAATTCAAACTGCTCCCACGCGAAAGTACTTTAGATGCCCGTAGTTTTATCTTCATCTTCATTTGACTTTTTCTTTATTTTGCATACATGTCTACGCTCCCCAGCCACGACAGAACAATCTTACCACTCGAAACAGGGCTTCATTGGAGATTTAAATTTGATAACGCTGCCACCATCATTCTGAGACGTTGGTATTTTTCCTGCAGAAGGGCAATTCATTGTATTCTATTTATGCAAATGGTTGCTACAGCGTGGACAATGGGAGCTTTGAAAGAGAGTATGGACATCCATCAAATCGTAATGGAAGTGGTATTATTGTCAGATATTACAGTTGGAAATGCTCTAGGTAACATGTATGCAAAATGTGGAAGCGTAGACAAGGCGCGTGAACTGTTTGACAGGATGCTTCAAAGAAATGTGGTCTCATGGAATGCTATGATTGCAGGATATACACAAAATGTGTTTCTTGAAAAGGATTTAAAAAATTTCACTCAAATGTAAAGCCACATTCCGCAATATTTGCCAACATCCTCCTTGCCTGTGTCAAAATCAGATCTTTGGAACGGAGTGTGGGCATCCATCTCAGAATAAAGGAAAGATGAATTTTATCAGATGCTGTAGGTGCAACTGCCCTGGTAGACATGTACGCAAAATGTGGAAGCATAGACAAGGCATGTTGACAGAATGCCCCAAGAATTGTTTGACAGAAGTAAACTCAACTGCCCTGGTAGATGTGTATGCAAAGAAGTAAATCCAAAAATTTAAATGAAAAATAAATTTAACACAATTTAAACCAGTACTCTACTCGTCATTCAAATGAGACATCTCAATATACAATCACATTTTTGGTGTCAAAATAGGGATATTGTTAACCCTTTACGATAAACTGTGGTTTTGTCGAATGCCACTCTACTCATCTTTTTGTTTTCATCTCTATTTATTTTTTTAATTTTTTTTTTTAAATGTTTAGAGTATATAAGTGTAGATTGATATTTATTTTAGTTTTATATTATTTTGGGTTAATGGTTTGAATGTATTATTTTAGTATACGATTTGATTATTTTGATGTATTTATTAATATAGAACTTAATTTATTAAAGTAATACGCCTTATTTTCTTGTTTAGAATCTTCTTGTTTATGATCTGAAGAGCATATTCAACTTCAATAAAATTATTGGCTTTCAATTTGTCATTTTATTTTAAAATCCAAAATTTCACATTTCAAATCTGACAATAATTGGATCTAACTATTGCTCACCTATAGAAGTGCCCAAATTTTAATTTCATTTATCTAGGGTGTCTATCTAAAAATGTCATCCTAAGACATTTGCACATTATAGAAAGTATCATTGTAATAAAATGTTTTGATAGAGCATTGTCAATATTATTTTCCTAATTTGCATATGCACCATTCAACACATCATAAATCAATGAAAATTCATCCTTCTTCTATCAAGTGCCATCCATTATCAAGCGAATACTTCAAGGTACACTCTAGTACACAATATCAATTGGCTTAAATTAGCAAGATTAGCACTTGATATAGTGATATTCATTTTCCTATGTATGTAAGGGCATATGGTTGGAAAGTGAAATCCTACAAGTCATCAAAATTTTGTTAGTAAACTTTAACATGCATGTGGAAGAAGGAAGATAATGCAATGACATGCATTGTGCCTATGAGTGCTCCATGATTGATAAACCCACATTGTATGTTGATTAGTGGAAAAATGGATATATGAATATCAGTCTTTCTCCAACAAATCACTCAATAATGTTCTAGGAATCCCAATTGGATTGACTAAGAACCTCACAAGGTGAGCCAATTCATAATGAGGAGGACCTAGGAGGGTGATTCTTTTAGCTTTAAATGGGTTCACCACCAAGAAAATGCTTGGAAAAGAAAAACAAACATTCAACCTACAAACCCTAGTTATGCAAGCTAAATGAAGAGTGCAAATAATGAAACTATGCAACAACAAGGTAGGATGTGTGTACCTGGGAAGTTTGGAGATGTTGTGAGGATTCTGGAAATGCAAAGAAGCTATCAAAAAGTGTTATGGAGGACTAAGACACCCAGGATGGCGTATTAGTCCTGCCATTATTTTTTGGGGCAGATGTGGAGTCTTCAGATGTCGAAATCGGATCTGAAGGAATCTCTGAAAAATATACTCAGAAGGACTAAGACGCCCAAGGTGGTGTATTTGTCCCATTTTGAATGTCTAAAAACTCTGAATGTGGTTCTGAGTTCCAAGGTTTGCACTTGCTTCTCCTTAGATTTGAGGTCCTGCAACTTCCAGATCTGACCTGTAGGTGAGTTTCCATGAAGATGACAACTTTGGAATGCAACTTTACAACTTTGACAACTTTGCACTTTAAAGGATCTTCAAGTCTTCAACCTAGATCTGCAAATACAAACACATAAGAGAGGAAAAACTTGTTGTTTGTTAGTGAATGGGGGTTTTCCTTGGTCAAACCCCTTGCTGGTAATTAAACCTTGAAATGAAATAGAAATAATGAAGGAAATGGTGAATGAACAACATGCAATGCTACAACTCACCAAACCCTTATGAAGTCTACAAAATTGTGTGTAATGGCTGCAATGGATATGGATCTTGAACCAAAGGAATTCTCTTGAAATATATGGACTTGAATTGCTTTGCTTGAATCAAAACCCTACATCACAAATTCTAGCACAACAACACACATGATGCAAGAAGCTCTTTGATATGATGTTTGAATCTTGATGATGGCTCCAAATACTTTATGAATATGCTCTTGAATGCTCTTGTGAACTCAATTTGATATTATGAATGCTCTCACAAAATACTTGGTATTGAAATTGATGAATGAACCTTGTATTTATACTTATCTAAGCTTAATATCCTGAAATTACATCACACCAAGCTGACATATGAACTCATTAAATAAAGAAGGCTAAATCCTACTAGAATTTGAAATTAAAACCCAAAAATGACTCAAGGAGGACTAAGATGCCCTAGGTGGCATATTAGTCCCAAGCCATGAAACTTGAGGCACAAACACCAAAAAGGGGCCCAATTAAGATACCTCAAAATCAGGTTCCCGAGACCTTTGGGGGATAAAGACGCCCTAGGTTGTGTTTTAGTCCTGACCCTTGAAAATCAAACACATAGATGGAGTCATTAAATTATCATTTATGCATTGGAGAATGTTGGGATTAACTAGAAAAATATAATTCATAGGGATTTTGAATGCAAAATAGGACCAATTAAGCCATAAAGAAGCATAAATAAAGCAAGGTGGGCCCAAACAAGTGTGGAAATGCAAGGGTATGCATTTTACTACACTACATATATGTGCATAATAACAAGAAGATTAAGCACAATTGTTGATAGTCAATGCAATGTCCACATGGTAGTTACACATGAGTGATAGCTTGCAATCAAACAAGACCAATAGTTAATTGTTGCATGTTATTGAATGATCTAGTCATCATTAGCCACTACATATTTTAGATTTGCAATATAATTTATGTCTTTAATGCATTAGACAAAGTTTAACAATTTGAATGTTGGAGCATACTACATTAATAAAAATTGGTTGGTTTTGGCCACTAAAATATCACTATAAAATTTAATAAATAGTAGTTTTATGTAAATAGTCAAGATTTTCTTGTTGGCCTTAAAATGGGAGTTGAATCTAAATATATAGTCAAGTTTGAATATTTATGTATTTTTTCTATAAAGGTGTAATATTTTTCATTCAAATTATTAAAAAGAATTGTTCTTGTACCATCTCCTTTTTTCTTCTTCCTTGTTGTGAGTGTGTTCTCCATTGTGAGTCTCTTTGCTATATAACTAGGCATACCTTCACTTGGGATCTCACATTACAGTTGTATCAAATGTGGTTGTCACAATTTAAGGTTTGGTTTGTGGAGAGCTGAAAGCATCATATGGCATCACTAAATTTTACAACAAAGAGATTTTCATCCTCCATAAAATCTGAGGATGGGTAGAAGGTAGTGTAGATGTACTCCAATGTGTTTTTTAGTATGTAAAAGGTGTGGTCTGCATTTTTTATAGGATGAGTGTTGAGGAAGGATAAAATGAAAAATAGAGTTATTGTCAATAGATGGGGAAGGAATTAATCACTTAAAATAACAAATCTCAAGAAAAATTTGTGTGACCTCTATGAGTTGTTGGAGGCAATGGAGAACACTCAATAAAGAGATGTGGATGTAGACTAGAGTGATGATAACGAACAAGCTATGCACATGGACAAGGTTGATGAAGACCTAATAGAGGGAAGACACCTGATAACCATCTTCTAGATTTATGACATGTGGCATATCCCTTCCAAGCTACTAGAAAAATAGACCCATTTCTTTTGTTTATTTACTTAATTCCAATCAATTTATCTATAGGTAGGAAAGTAAGGATAGATGGCATAGTCATGTATTTTAGTAAGTCATTGTAATCTTATTAGAAGTAAGATTCTAGTCCTATTTAGTGAGAGTAGTGTTGAGCTCAAGAACACATGGGTTTTTTTAGTGTTTTTTTGAAACTCATACTAGTTATTAAGCATTTAAAGTGGTAGATGGTTACGATTAAGTGTTCATGATCAAGTAAGGGGAAAATATAAATATAATTATAAATCCAAGGGAAATTTGTGGGAGGTGATACAAATAGCTAATGTAATCCTGATTTTACACAAATAGAGCTTGCCCCTTAAGCATGCAATAGTTCTCGAACTATCTATCTCAATACAAGATCTTTTTAGTCAATTTTTTTAGGAAATCACTTTTCCTTCAAGTAACTAGTCTCATATGTTCCACCATGAAATTATTTTTACCATGATAATAAATTTATGTAAGCCATATAAAATTCAATGATCACTTGGACCAATAATTAATTTTACTTTGTAACAATAACCAATAGTACTTTTTCTACAATCCTATATGGAATGGTCCCCACCACAAAAAATAATTGCTATGAACTAGCCAATGGTGCATCTATAAGAGCTTGGAAGCTTTGAAAACACCTATAGAGTACAAGAGGTTGTAATATTTATTTTCACTTTCATCATCCATTAGGCATGCTAACTCAATAAGGCATAGGGTAGACGACTCATTGTAGATGGTTAAATCAATAGGCATAGGGTAGAGGACTCCTTGTAGATGATATGTAAGACTATCAACCAATAGAACAATGCTATTTTGATATTTTCTATGGAGAATCATATGATTACACACAACATTAGATCATATTTTTAGAAAATGATTGGTGCATCACCTGGAGAAAAAATCTAAAAAATCCTTGTGGGTTGCAAGAGTATGCAATGTGGTAATTTTATGTAATCATTGCTAACATTTACATATTCGAGAAAACAAAAGTGAGACCTACCTTCTGGGATCCTATTGAGTCTATGTGTTTTGATAGTTTTTTTGTCCAATATTCCATGTGCCTACATGTTGGACATTATACCTAAGTTATAAGTGATGGTCATTCCCATACATCCTAGAGGTTTGTATGGTTGAATGATTTTGGATAAGGTTAACTAAAAATTTTTACCTATTAAATGGGTATTGTGATTTCTCTATGATAACCAGATGTGTTAAATTTTATTATGCACATGTGTGTTGACTGCGATGTTTAGTCATGATGATCTAAAAATTATCTATTTGATAGTAGTGGCGCTATGTATATCAGATGTATTAAGTTATAAGGGTTGTTGGTGACTAGTAATTGGCTTACTTATGGATGATATATTGTATATATGATTATTCTGTTTCATATGATATCCTCTAGTGTGATCTTTTGGTGATTCTAGATATTTTGAATGATTATGAGATTCAACATTTTTTTGATGCATATTCATTAGAGAAAAATATTTTGGCACCCTAATGGTCTCTTGCACTTCTAGGGTTTTTCACCTAAAAGGAGAGAGGTAGGCCAAAATGGGAAATGTCTACACTCAAGATTGTTGCAAGGATGGGTGGAATATGTCTAAATAAAATTATCTAAATGCAAAGAACTAATTAAATATATTGATTATTAAGTGAAAACTAAAGAAATGTAAGATGTTTGAAAACACATTGTGATATGCAAAAAGAACTAGAAATGAAAGTAAATTGTGACATAAATGAATGAAACTGAATGTGTGCACCTGAGAACTTGTTGGAGACTGGAAATGAATTTTGAAATGTTGTTGATGCTAAAAATGTGGTCTACTGGGATTCATTCACCATTTTGGGTGAATTAGTACCAAATCTGGGAAACTGTTCTGAAGCCCATTTTAGACAAATGGGTATCCAAAACTGCAAAAAACACTTTTCAAGACTGGAAGTGGGACTCATTCGCCACTAATGGAGAATGAGACCACTTCTAAATTTTTGAAAATCCAAAAGTGGAAATAGAAGCCCTTGGTTTGCACTTCGGTTCATGACAGGTGTCTGCCTCTGAAACTCTAATTTCCAGCACTATAGTTGACTTTTAGTTGACTTCGGTTCATGACTTTGAATGTCTAAAAAATGCTATCTTGATGACTTGGAATGTTAAAACCCTAGCTTGCTTGACTTAAGAACATGATGAATGATGAATGAATGATGATGAGTTAGTTAAAGTTCTTATGATGAGTTATGAATTATGTTTTAGAAGCTTTCATTTATAGGAAATTCACCTAATTTTCTCATTAAGTTGATCCTCAAGGCCGACATGGAGAAAAATTAAACTTAAAACCTAATTTTTCTTGCTTAAACCTCAAAAATGGCTCAAATGGGACTCATTCGCCATCAAGGGTGAATGGGTCCCACCTGGATGGGATTGATTCGACCCTAATATTGAATGGGTCCCATAGGGGCCATTCTGCTAGCTGGAATGTTGAGAAGTAAGGAAATCAGGTTTATATGGTGACTTTGTTGGTTATTTCATCAAATTATGCCTCGAGATGCACACTATGCAGTTATAGGGGCCTATTAATGATGATGTAAAGGGTGTATTATGCCAAGGACACAAATTTTAATGTGAAAGTGTGATTAAGTACACTTTACATCATTAAAATGAGGCCCACATAACCTAGAAAGGTACAACATCCAATGTGAATGTGTGAGATTCATTACAACACTAGATTAGAGTCAAGTTTAATTTACAAGCCTTCTAGATTAATGTGATAATTCCATTAAATAAATTTTGCAACATTGAATTAGGGAAAGATGGGTCCATTAAGTCTAGAGAGGTGTGAAAATATTTTACAACACTTTACAACACCTTTACAAGACATTGTTAGATGCTTTTTATTCTGTTTGTAAGGGTCTAAGACCTAGTGTGGATCTGTAAAACACCTCACAACACTAAATCAAGGCCTCATTAAGTCCAATTTGTCATTAATTAATCTCAAATCAAGCAAGCAAAAAGGGATAATTTTTCCATGTCCATAGTTAGCCCCCACTTTAGTGAGATGATGAACTTTCTTCAAACTCACACTAAAGTAGACATTCAAGAGGGGTCCAATCATACTCATGAAAAAATGTGATGGCACCACAGGCATGCAAGTTGTGTTATGCGAGGTGGCCATATAAATGCAAAATGTAACATGCAAAGAATATTCAAAGGAGTTTTGATTAGTTCATGCGAGGTCTATAACTTAGGGAACATTGTGTCTAATGACTCCAAGAGAGGACCGATCAAAGAATAAAAGATTCACAACTTAGGGGATGCAGTGTGTCGCATCAGGCCACTAAGAGGAATGTAATATGCTACGATAATCATGCTCATGACATCACACCCAATGTCATCCAAAAAGCAACAAAACGTATCGTATGAAGTAATAAGGATGCACTAAGAACCAAGAAAAAGGAAAAAATTCAAAATGAATAATGCAAAATGAATAATGCCAATGTATGCCCCCACTTTAAAGAAATTTCTACACATTGTTCTGTGAGAAATTACTTGAATGTAGCGAATGAAAAATGCAAAAGGAAATAAGACATGAGAGCCAACTTGGAAAGCCCTATGTCAAGTCACATGTTTCTGAATTGACCTGCATCATGAATAAGTACGTCACATGTGAGTCCACTTAAGACATGTCATCCACATTCCAAGATTTCTCTTATATGTTCATGAAAGGTTAATGACTAGACAAAAGAGACAATGACAAGTGGCATACGAGGTCAAAGGCTACTTAACCCCTTGCCCCCACGTAGTGTAGGACAAAGGTAAGCTTGGAATGGATGAAAGTAGGTATTAGGTAGAGGAATTAGATGCTCCAACACAAGGAAGAGCACCACTCTCCTTGAGATGTTGAATTTTGTTATGCAAAGTCTTAGATGAAAGTGGAGAGAAGGGAGGTAACCCTAGATCTTTCTTGAAAGAGTATGATATGTCTGTTTTCTTTGTGTGTTCATTGTATCTATGTGTAGGAGGGAGAGAACAATATTCCAAGTTAGATGAAGGGGGTTTATGCTTCTGAGAAGGATTTGTTTCTTTATGAGAACACAAATATTTTTTAATGTTATTTTTCATCTCCCCATGATGGATGGGAGTTAGATAGCCCCCATCACTGTCATAGGTTAATGTTGTTGGTGTAGAACCAAGTTGAGCACAAGGTTGTTTTGGTTTAGGTTATGATATTTCACACTCTCCCCTAAAGGTAGGTGTGAAACCCCAATCGTGACTAGAACTTGTGTTAGAGAATGAATCGTTTGTATATGACTCTTTGGACCATGAGGGTGAGATTTTGGAAAGTTTGTTGAAAGGAGGTGTAGAATCTATCAACCCCAAATTATCATGAAAGATTTTTGTTTGAGGTGAAGAATTAGCATCAACTTGTATAGGTTCAAGTTTTGATCTTGGAATGAAAGTATTATGGGAGTTGGAAATGTTGTGATCAGTTGATTCATAGCTTCATTTATTTGCATCAACCATGTATATCTTGTTGTTGTATTCAAAATTCATTTTACGGTGAAGCGTAGTTGGGGCTCCTTTCATAGCATGAATCCATGGTCTCCCTAAGAGAAGATTGTATGGAAGGGGTCCTTGCATGATATGGATAGAGGTAGGCAACAGTACAAGTCTGACCTCAATAGGTAATGTGACCATCCTTAGTGGTTTCCTATTAACATTTTCAAAGCCATGAATATGAACATCATTAAGTTGAATGAGCTTTTTGTCCATGCCAAGTTTGTGTAGGATGTCTAGGTTACAAATATTAATTTCTGACACATTATCTATGAGGGTGTGCCTGATTAAAGTTTTGTTAATGACCACCTTTATCATAAAGGGATCATTCTATTTTTGAATTTGGAGCGAGGGTAATTCATGATTAGAGAATGTGATTTCTGGGTGAATGTCATGGGATGAGAAGAGGATGAACTACAATATTTTATTTTATGAAAGATTGGATCTCCTCCTTCTGTATTTACAATATTTCATGAAATAGAAATTTGACTGTAGGTGATAGTTGAATAAGTTTCCATACAAATATATTAACATGAGTCATTTTAAGATCTTCAACACTAGGAACACTATGTGGAAGAAAAGGTAATGGAGTAGGAGTGTTGTGTGGTACCCTAGATGTTTGAGTCACTAAGTTACAACTTACCAGCTACAAAAGATTGTTATGATTAGATTGCATCATGGATTTCAAGACATCTCTTAGTTTTTTGTGTGATTCACTAATGGGAGGTGACTTAGGAAGCTCACTAATTAAAGGAGCTCCCACTTGTGTCATAATAACCTCAAGAATCTTTTCTTTATTGGCATGATTTGTGAGTGAAGGGGATTCTAATGTCACTTTATTCTATTCACCTAGGGAAGGTTTAGTACTTGAAGGATATGTGTCAATGTTCATATTTTTTTGCACCATGATATTGTCCCTAGGAGGAGAGTTTTTAGGAGAACTACAAGCCAAATGTTCTTGACATTCAAAGTTTAGTTCTTCTAAAAGGACTTCATCACAAGTAGGGGAATGATCAATGGTTGAATTTTCTTGCTTAATAAGGGTTTCATTAGGTGAAGGAGGACAACTAAGATACCCATGTCCTTCATCGATTGTGTTTTCTAATATTAGTATCTACTTCATAACTAGGAAAGATACTAGGAGAAGAACAAATGTTAGTGTTATGAATGTCTTGTCCACTAAGAGAGGTAAAAGGAGAGAAACAACTAGGATTCTCAAAACTCTCATGAATTGGTTCTTCCAACACCATAATATCTTCTTCACCAATAGGAGAGATATTAAGAGAAGAACAAGTATGATCGTTAGGAATGTCCAGAGTTGTATTCTCTTTCACTAAAACACTCTGATAGGGAGGGGATAGGAATGTTTCTTAGTATGACTAGATATGGAAGAGACTAACATTGTTTGAACAAAAATGAAAAGAAGTTGTAACCATGTCATGCAATTTTTCAACAATATAAACAATGTATATGCAACGATGCAAAACATTTTTATCCAATTTATGCAAAGCTTGAAGAATGAAAATGATGTATATGCAAGAATGAAAAGCACTTTTACCAAACTTATGCAATTTTTTATGAATAGAAACATTGTGTAAGAAAAAGTGAAAAATACTTCTATCCATGTGATGCAAAATTTTAGAAATGTAAGCATTTTCAGATCTAATGATGTTTGTAATTGAAGTGATTTGAAGAATGAGTAGTCTAAAATGATGTTTTTGGCCTATTTATGCATAAAAAAAATGTTCCCAAAAATTTTCAGACATATAGTATATGTTACTAGGAGGCCTAGGAATCACAAAATGAGGTTTTTGATGTTGTAACAGATAGTGAAAAATCTAGATTGGGACTGATTCGCCCAGAATGGTGAATGAGTCCCAGTAAGGGTTTTTTTTCAAAATTTTCATAACTTTTCAATTGGTTTTGATGTTTTTGATGTTGTATGATGCAGATCTAAGATGTAAATGCATAATTTCAGAAATTTTCAATGAAATAATATTAAATAATGCAAGCTAAATGAGCTTTTCACTAATGCAAGTTTTTAAAACTCTAAAATGCAAAACAATGCAAAACCTAATGCAATGTTGATGCAAACTATTTCTAGGGTGATTGTAAAATAAAAATTAGACAAGAAAGTATTAGGAATTCAGGTTCACCAAAATGGAGATAAAGATTTTGGCACCCTAATGCTCTCTTACACTTCTAGGGTTTTTCACCTAAAAGGAGAGAGGTAGGCCAAAATGGGCAATGTCTACACTCAATATTGATGCAAGGATGCATGAAATATGTCTAAATGGAATTATCTAAATGCAAAGAACTAATTAAAGATATTGATTATTAAGTGAAAACTAAAGAAATGTGAGATGTTTGAAAACACATTGTGATATGCAAAAAGACCTAGAAATGAAAGTAAATTGTAACAAAACTAAATGAAACTGAATGTGTGCACATGAGAACTTGCTGGAGACTGGAAATGATTTCTAAAATGTTACTGATGCTAAAAATTTGGTCTACTAGGATTCATTCGCCATTCTGGGTGAATTAGTCCCAAATCTAGGAAACTGTTCCCGACCCTGTTTCAAACAAATGGGTATCCAAAACTGCAGAAAATAGTTTCCAAGTCTAGCAGTGGGACTCATTCACCACTAATGGAGAATGAGTCCACTTCTAAATTTCTGAAAATCCAAAGGTGGAAACAGAAGCCCTTGGTTTGCACTTCAGGTTCTGTCAGGTGTCTGCCTCTAAAACTCTAATTTTTGGCACTATAGGTGACTTTTAGTGGATATTTTGGCTTTAGAAAAAAGGAGATGTCTTCAACAAGTCTTCAATGATTTTCAATTCCACAAAGTACCTAAATCTGCAAACACACAAAGAGAGAAGGAGAAAGTATTGATTGTTAGGGCATGGGGGTTTGCCTTGGTCAAACCCCTTTTTTTGGTAATTAAACCAAAATGGAGAAATAATGTAATGAAGCATGAAACAATGGAGTTAATAAATTTCCATGATTATTGGTCTTGAATTTCTGCAACAAAAGATGAAGAATCTTCCCTTGAATGTCTAAAAAATGTTATCTTTGTGACTTGGAGTGTTAAAACCCTAGCTTGCTTGACTTAAGAACATGATGAATGATGAATGAATGATGTTGAGTTAGTTAAATTTATTATGATGAGTTATGAATTAGGTTTTAGAAGCTTGCATTTATAGGAAGTTTATCTATTTTTCCCCTTAATTTGATCCCCAAGGCTGACATGGAGAAAAATTAAACTTAAAACCTAATTTTTCTTGCTTAAACCTCGAAATGGCTGAAATGGGACTCATGTTGGAAATAAGAAACATTGAGAGGGGGGGATGAATCAGTGTCCTACAAATATTAACTTTATTATTCTGATCTGTAATCCACTTAGAACATTCAACCAAGAGTAATATGCAAAAACAGAAAGCAAGCAACCATAACACCATAACAAAAATATTTTTACGTGGAAACCCTATTAGGGGAAAAACCACACTGGATGGACAATCCACAATATGATATGAGTATACCCAAAAGAAAGATTACAATATGGGAATGCACTTGCATTCAGGCACACTTCCTAGAGCTCACTGCTCAAAATAGAAAGGCACATTGCCTTACAGAGTTTTGGATTACATCCAAGAAAATGAACTAAGAGAATAACATCTAAAAATGCTTGATTATAGTTTTGGTTAGGATCAATAGTTGATCTTCTATCCTTTAGACTAATTATGCACTTTTGCTCTACTCTGCTTTAACTCGCACCACAAAAAAATTAATGCACAAGTGAAACTATGCATAATTTCTCAATCAGCCTTCTGATATTCACAAGACATATTGACATGCCTTCTACATACATCAAAATGATATAATCAATCTCTTATATATATCCACAACTAAAGATTTAATCGCTATAAGTCAGCTCCAACAAAATAGAAAAAACATTTGCAACTGTCAGCTCAAATCATGAATAAAATCCAATGCACATCCACAATGGTCAGTCACAACTTAGGTCGGACCAAAAACAAAATGATCGAACACAAAAACATTTGAGTAAACACTCCTTGAATATCTGCGACACATTTTATCAACTAGGTTGGCCTCTAGACATAGATGAACAAAAAAATATTCAATCAGATCTCCAAACTTGCACACAACTTCATACACGGCACTTAAATTTTTGGATAACAAAATACATACAATGATCAACCTCTCCTGAGATCCACAAATCAAAATATCAATAGAAAATTTGTATGTGAGTTGATGAACACAAAACTACCGGATGCTATGTTCTTCCTGAATATCTTTCATCTGTTTGCTAGTATGAGCAATTTATGACATGCGGATCCAATTACCAACTAGGGTTACCATCAATGACAACAAAAAAAAGTATTTATAGTGTCTCTTTCCAACAATCTCCCCCTTTGGCATTGATGGCAACACTTAGTGAAAAATGACTAAGTGTCAAATCAGTACCAACATGAATTACACTGCACCTTCAAAACTTCAAAAAGAATTTTCAATCATAGCTCTGATATGAAACTCCCCCTAAGATGCATATACATTTTTCACTATACAACTCTCTCCCCCTTTGACATCAATGGTAAAAACTGGGGAAATCGAAAAATGTAAAAATTGCAAACTATACAAACTTACACAAATTTGAAGCTATCCGCAAAATCTCTTCTCAACACGCTTAAATTTGTGTCCCAAATCCTTTTAAGACTCTCCAAAATTGTTATGTGACCACAAACCAAATAGGATTGAGTTTTTACAGACTCAAGATTCATTGGGTCACCAACTGCTATAACATCTATGGCTTCCTTTAAAGCACTTACCATTATTTCAATCTTTGGACCAATTAGTCCTCTGAGCTCACATGCTCTCCCTACAATCCTGTCATTTTCATGCTTCAAGCTTCTTATCTTGTCAAGTAGAGATATTACCTGACCTTCTTGCTTTCCAACATCACCTACTAGTAGATCAAAAGCATCATAAACTGTAGCCAATTGATTTTCAAGATCCTTCACCTGCTTCTCATTAACCTTAGTGAATTTGGACAGAACCAAACATGACTTATAAGCTTTTCCACCTTTAGTTATTGAAACTTGAATATTCTTCATACAAGTGGCTAACAAAGCTTTGTCATTTGCAATCATTTCTTTCAACCTTCTAAACCTTTTTCCATCAAACTCTTTCTGCACTTTAACCATGGTTGATTTCTCAAGAGACTCAAAATGAGTACTCATAGAGTTTATAAGCTTCTTCAATTCACCAGAGGAGGAACCTAACAGATCCTTAGCATAAGTAGGCATAATTATAGATCTAAAAATCTAGATGCAAGACCCAAAAGTTCATTGTCCTCAATGTGGGACTTCAGTAATTCTTCTCTAACTTTTCCCTAGGAAAAAGATGCAACTTTCATTTTCTGAATTGGGGACAAGGTGGATATATTGATCGAACCTTCAACCAATTTAGGATCAAATTCTTCCTATTGATCCACTAAAAATTTATTCACTGCCTTAGCAGTGTCTATTGCATCCACTGGAATTTCCTTAACCTGAACCTTTTCTTCTTCATCACCTGGTTCTTCAGTAACTGATTCTTGATTACCTTTAGGAGCTTCAACTTCTTCATTTTTCATCTCCTTTTTTTTAGCTAAAACAACCTTATGAGCTTCAGTCTCCATAGGTACTTCTATATTACCCACAACCGGAGGAATCTGAATATCCTCAGTACCTACATTCACCTCCTCATGTACTAGATCAGATACATCATCTTCAGAATTCACTTCCTCAACATTAAACTTGTTCTTTGCCAGAAATGCTTCTAGAATTTTCTTAGTTTCATTAGAAACAACATCAATTTCATCGATCATCAGTTTGTTCACTCTTGTTTTGCTTTTGACTTCCTTCTTGGCTTTGTTTAGGAGTGACTTCATCTCCTCAATAGACATTTCAGGACATAAGTCTGCAAGAATTCTTCTTCTCATATGCTCTTCTTCTGTCCTAGCAACTACTCTTCTCATCTCCAAAACATCATATAGACTCTTAGGAAAACCATACATAATTTCAACAAGAACTTTATTGAAAATATTCAAATGTTTTATTGTTGCCTCTTCAAGAACTCTTTGACCTAATTCATCAAAAGTTTCATACCACTTGCAGAGGGGCTGGAGATTTCCATCCTTAACTACAACATTTTCAACTTCTTCAACCGACATACCTGGCTTGTCAGTTCTTGCCTTCTTGTTTTCCTCTTCCTCTTCACTAGAGGATTTCCCCTTGGTTAGCTTTGTAGCCTGAGTGCTAGTAGCCTTCATTTCTGTCACATAATAATTTGTATCAGTCTCCTCATCTTCTGAGACAACTTCATAGGTTCTTGTGCTCTTGTTCTTCTTCCTCTTACCAGAAGCCTTGTCTTTAGTTTGCACAGGAACTAGCTTAGTTGCAGAAGTGGATGGGGATGAAGAATTCTTTGCAAATCTAGTGCAGGAAGAGGATGCTCCCAAACTAGCAGATTTGGTTTTTATTGGCTTCTCTCCTACTTTAGCTTCATCTCTCTTCTTTCTAGATTATTTCAATGCTTCTGTAGGTATACCCAACCTTTCTATGATGACTTCGACTTCTTTCCTTACTCTTTTGATAAGCTTAGGCTTTTTCAGCTCGTTATGCACCTGCATAGTCTTTACAACATAGGTGCCAAACCTCTCTTCTTCTTGATCCCGAGGTTTGCTCAACAGATGTTCTACATACATCTCCAAGACATTCTCTTTGACTTCATATCCCATAGGCATAATCCATATCGTTCTAGGATCAGCAGCTTCCATTAGGCATTGGTCAATATCAACCATGAAGAAAATTGTATCCTTGTATTTCTCTACAATTGAAGTAGGGATTCTTTCCCTAACATGCATCATATTCTAGAATTTTTTGAAATACCCCCAGAGGGTAGTTTTTTTGGTCTGACTATCACTAGATCCATATAGTATATCTCTTATTTGAATAGCTACAGGTTGATTTATTTTCCAGTGAACTTTTCCAACACCCGGAACCTCACCCATGAAATAAAAGAATAGACGCAGTAGCAGATTACCATATTTAAAGGTGTTCTTTTTATATTTTTTAATCTTACCCAAATTCTCCATTTGCTGACTCCTCAAAAATTTGGACAAGTCATAATCTACATTCTCTTTTACCATCTGATAGGCTGCATAAATGGTAGTACAAGATACTGAATTATCCCGGGTGGAGTGATAAACCTTTTAGCCAATGACCATTGATGCAAATTTCACATCCACATCCACAATTTCATCAATTGTCATCGCCCTTCTATCGAATTGAGCATCAGTTGCATCAGTAATCGCTTGATTCTTTATAGATTTCAAGACTAGTAGTCCACCGAAGGAATTTACACCTGTGACTATGCTTATTGCCTCCTTCATAATATTGAAAGGTATATTCAACCACATGAATTTGGCATGAACTTGACTTAGAATGTATCTCACCCATTCACTTTCCTCTAATATGGGGAATTTCACCATCTGTGTGAACTTCTTCACTTCTAGGGTTTTGTATTCCAGCTTAATAGTGAAATCTTCTCCAATTATATGGTTGGAATACAAATTTAGCATTTGAGAGCTTCCTAACTCTTCAATGTTAGCATGAATGTAAGCCCTAATGTCTTTAGTATGTAAGACACCATATGGTACGGATGAAAATGCACCGAGGGGCTCGGTCTCAACAGATTTATAAGGATGCCATTTGAACTTTGGATGGGGCCTATCCTTGACTTCAACTACCAAAGGAGTGGTCATATTTGCAAATTAAAAAATTCACAAGTTTTTCCGATAAATATCTTTCGTTGGATCAGAGTTTGATCGCTGAATCTTCTTTGCACTTGAATCTCACCCCAACTCAGCAAAGTTTGTTGCAGGGCTCTCCAAAATTCTACAATGCAAAGTAAAAAATGAAGGATAAAAGTGATTTTTTATCGTTCACACACTTAACCCTTTTTGTCACAATAAATGCATTAACCCTAACTCATTCGGTTACTCTGTTTTCATGCACAGTGATAGACAATTTTTCTATGGATCATCAAAACTATGACACACTTCCTCCAATTGGTTTCACAACATTTGAAAAGAATCTGAGCACTTACTAAACTCATCCACATTCTGGTGTTAGTTACCGATAGGGGGTTAAGATATTTTCTTGACAACTCACCTTAGGCCAAAGGCCTAAAACTAATTCCCGGAGCAATTACTAGAAGCAAATTCTAGTGCATTTTCCTCCTAATCACATCATTAATGACTTTACCTTTTCCCTTAACATCTTTCTATTTGTTTTGATTTACTAGACGTCTTCTGCTCTAATAGAATCTAGCAGCGTGGCCAAACTTGTTACAATTGTAACACACAACATTTTTCTATCTAGACCTATTGTTCCACTTATTTTTCCTTGATCCGCATTGATTAGCAATATGCCCAAGTCTATTGCATGCATAGCATCTGACATCTCTATGAAAGTTGTTCACCATATTTCTACGTTCATTGGATTTATGGCCAAACTTATTACAATTGAAGGTCATCCAGGGCCACCTCAAGTTGTTGTTGAAGACTGCTTGTATCCATTGAAAACACTTTCCAAGATCTCCCCAAGCTGTTAGACTCCTTCCGAGGAACTAGCTCTGATACCAATTGTTGGAAACAAGCAACACTGAGAGGGGGGGTGAATCGGTGTTCTGCAAAAATTAACTTTATTATTCTGATCTTTAATCCACTTAGAACATTCAACCAAGATTAATATGTAGAAATAGAAAGAAAGCAACCATAACACCATAACACATAGATTTTAACGTGGAAACCATGTTAGGGGAAAAACCACACCGGATGGCCAATCCACAATATGATATGAGTGTACCCAAAAGAAATATTACAATATGGGAATGCACTTGCATTTAGGTGCACTGCCCATAGCTCACTGCTCAAAATAGAAAGGCACACTGCCTTACAGAGTTTTGGATTACATCCAAGAAAATGAACTAAGAGAATAACATCTATAAATGCTTGATTATAGTTCTAGTTGGGCTCAGTAGTCAATCTTCTATCCTTTAGACTGATTTTGCACTTATGCTCTGCTCTGCTCTGACTCACACCACAAAAAATTTAATGCACAAGTGAAACTATGCATAATTGCTCAATCACCCTTCTGATATTCACAATACATATTGACACACCTTATACATACATCAAAATGATATAATCAATGTCTTATATATATCCATGACTAAATATTTAATCGCTATAAGTCGGCTCCAACAAAATATAAAAATATTTACAACTGTTGGCCCAAATCATGAATAAAATCCAATTCACATCCACAATGGTTGGCCACAACTTAGGTCGAACCAAAAAAAAAATGCTCGAACACAAAAACATTTGAGTAAACACTCCTTGAATATTCGCAACACATTTTATCATCTGGGTCGGCCTCCAAACATAGATGAACAAAAAATAATTCAACCGGATATGCAAACTTGCACACAACTTCATACAAGGCATTGAGACTTTTGGATAACACAATACATACAATGATCAACCTCTCCTAAGATCCACAACTCAAAATATCAACATAAAATCTGTATGTGAGTTGTTGAACACAAAACTGGCGGATGCTCTATTCTTCCTAACTGTCTTTCATCTATCTATCGGTATGAGCAATTTATGACATGCGGATCCAATTACCAAATAGGGTTATCATAAATTTCAACACCAAAAGGTATTTACAGTGTCTCTTTCCAACAACTCATTCGCCATCAAAGGTGAATTGGTCCCACTTGGAGGGGACTGATTCACCCCTAATGGCGAATGGGTCCCACAGGGTCCATTCTACTAGCTGGAATTCCAGGAAGTAAGGAAATTAGGTTTTAATGGTGACTTGGCCAGTTATTTCATCAAATTACGCCTCAGGATTCATAATATGGGGTTATAGGGGCTTATTAATGATGATGTAAAGGGTGGATAAGGCCAAGGACACAAAGTTCAATGTGAAAGTGTGATTAAGTACACTTTACATCATTAAAATGAGGTCCATGTATTGTGCATGTTATCTAAGATTGATTAGTTGATTTATGATGTATTGTACATATTATCTAAGATTGATTAAGTACACTTTACATCATTAATGCAATTATGGATTGATGTATTGTACATGTTATCTAAGATTGATTAGTTGATTTATGATGATATGTGATTATGATGGTTTTGTGTTGGTACATATATTTATACTATATTAACACTTTTAATTGAGTGTATAGGGATTTAATACCAATGGAATTAATGGGAATACTTATCCACTTTGTGATGTCTTGCATGATATAGGACCTAAGCATGGGATCATATGGTTTATTAGTCATTATGTTGGAATATGTGACTTTTATTTTAAGTTTCATGTTTTATGTGGTTATGTTTTGTGCAAGTTTTGATTTGCAAATTTTTAAAGTGAATTTTAAAGCATTTTAAAGATTTCTAGGGTGTATTTTATGAGTTACAGATTATCCTAGGACCTAGAGGTATAAGTTGGAATGTTATTTTTGTCATTTGTAATCTTATAAAAAGTGTTTAAACCTTCCTTTTACCCCCACTTACAAAAGTGGCGAAAAAGATAGGGTGGTTGGGTGGTTGTGCTAGTTATGGGACGAAGTTATCTCTCCTTTCCCTTTAAAAATGCTCCCTTATGGAGAGGAGGAGGATACCTTACTCATTTTTGTGTTTTTGGGAATTTTGTGATTTTGTTTTTGGAACTCTTGACAATGAAAAAGAGAAAGAGTGTTGGGAAGAGGAGGAGGTCAAAGAGAAGGCTTGGAGGAGGAGGTTATCCATCCAAGAAGTCTACCATTGTTGGGATAATTTCCATTTGAGGCATTCTCCTTCTTTGATGTTATGCAATAATAGGTAAAACTTGATTTATCCAGGGTTTTGATTTGAGGGTTTCTTGATGTGATTTGTTTTGTTGTATTTGTGTGTTGTCCCTTTCCTTGTGTGCTTTTTAGGTGATTTGATTCCCTCTTGTGAAGAGGATACTTTGGTGCTCCATGTGTAGGGGTTCGAGTGGGTGCAACTCCCACACATAGGCTTCTATGCATAGGGGCATTTTATTATTTGGGATATAAGTATCCCTTGTGGGTAATGGCCACTATGGGTATGAGTACCCTTGATTTTTGGGATATAATTATCCCATTTTACTTTATACAGATTTGTTGCTTTTGGACCTGAATAAGGGTGTTTGATGTGGTGCTTTGATGTGGAGTAATATTATGGAGATTTGAATATGGTGTTTATATATATGTTTCCCCCATTTAAGTTGATCCCCTACTCCCCCTACATGGTTTTCATTTGTGGCAAAAAATTGTGTTAGACATTTGTTGGTGTAATTGGGAATGGATTAATATGATAGTCCTTTATGTGTACATGTGAAGTAATTTTGTGTTTATATGGGTTTTGTGTTGTGATTGAGTTTCTCTATGTGGCTAAGTGGTTTACCCTTGCTCGGGGGTAGGTTGTCTCACAATCCTATGGATAGGTGGAGATCCCATTGACAAAATGTTTTTTTTCCTCTGCTTATTTTCAAGTTTATTTGAGGGAGTTTTGAAGATGCTTTTGATATTATTCAAGTACCTTGGGAGAAAATAAATGTTGTTTGGATGCAAGGAAGGATGTTCTTATTGTGGATTATATTTTGCACATAAGTTCTATTAATCATTGAAAAGAGTTCTATTACATTCTCGAAAAAGATTGGCAAATAATGTTATTAGTGGTATTCCAAAATAGTTGATAAGCTATGCATGCATTAAAAAGGGGATCTCTTGCATAAATAATTGTTGTGTTGTGACTTTTTAGTTGATCTTGCATATATATCTTTACATTTTATTTAGAAAAATAAATTTAAGGAAGTTGCATTGACAATTGGAACATTATATAAATCTAGGTTTCTTGTGGAAAAATAAATGAGGTATTTAGTTATGGGAGTACATTGTCAAGAAAACTATAGTATAGCTTTATAATTTGAATTTCATTAGTGAATTCAAACTTTATTCATGAAAATAACGTGGACAAGGAAATAAGAAACTATAGTTTAAACTTGATAATATCCCAAACAATATTTTTGGGCAAGAATGTATATAGTTGCAACTAATTTCAAATTTCAAGGGAAAAAGGAAACTTTAAGTATAGCAACAAAAATGTTTCAAATTTTACAAACAAGTAATAGCAAATGAATTTGTATACTTATTAGAGTTCGAGGTAAATGTTTTTTAGACTAAAAAGGTTTAGATTTTAACTAAAAGATAAATAATAATAGTTGCAGGAAATGAGTTAACTACTAACCAGAACTTATAAATGCATATAATTACCATCCACTAATTTTGGCTTTGCATCCATGATTAAGTGGCCAAGAGTTTATCATGTTTCAAATGGTGTTTATTCTCCAGTAACTGTAGAAAAAAAAAAAAACCATAGGATGTATAACATTGAAGCAACATCTACATTGAAATGTGAAACACAAGTATGTGATTTGGGATTTTAAAAAGTAGTGTCTGAAATCTAAAAATTAATTGATTTTTTTTTTTAAATGAGAATAAAATAAAAAATGAATTGAGAAAGCTTGGAGAAATTAAAATATGTTACTTTGTGTAAATTTTTTATAAAACTTGCACAATTGAATCTAGCTAGAAAAAAAGAAAGATAACTTGCAAAAGAAAAATTTAGAGAAAGAAAAGATGAATGAAAACTTTCTACTTAATAGAAATTGCAAAATTTACAAACCTTTAAAATCCATCGGTCGAAAGTTGCAGCTTTTAAACTTTAGGGAAGTGGGCCTAGCTTGATTGGCTAAAAGATTCTTGTTGCAGGAAAGTGGTCACAAGGTCTAGTCTCCCCACCATCCACGTGGTACCGGAGCGCATGTCATGCCAGTGTCATTGGTCATGTGAATTTTTTTTACCAAGCGCACTGTGGTTTATAGGGGGATGGATAGCCAACCATTTCCTGCAGTCTAAAAAAAATTCCATCGGCGGAAAATAAAGCAGAATAAAAATAAGGGAATAAAGGGAAATCAACATATTTATTTCCTATAGGTAGCTTAGTTAAAGCAAACAACAACAATTTTATAAAAAAATAGGAAAGTTGCTAATTGCACCAACACACCCCTTAAGTCTAACTAGAGAGACAAAATCCTAAATAGAGGAAAGAGGGAAAACCCTATGGGAACAAAACCCCCCTCAAAAAATGAACTAACTGAGCATGGAATCTACTATGTTACAATATCCTTCACTCCTAGAAGGTCTCATAGAGAGTGAAACTTCTAGTCAGTGAAAGTCTTCATGAATATGTCAATAGTTTGTTCAGAAGTGGGACAATACTGCAAGTCGATGACTCCATCATGTATTAATTCACAGATGTAGTGCATGTGGATCTCGATGTGTTTGGTCCATTGCCACTATATGGGATCTCTGCAAAAAATTAGTGTACTCTGATTATCGTACCAAATGACAGTTGAACGATATCACTAATACATTTTGACTCAAAATATGACAAAAGTTCGTCAGAATTATTTCGTTGATTTTCTGACGAAATTTTGACATTTCAAATTTCATTGGAAAATCGATGAAATAATTCCAATGAAAGTTCGTCAAAATTTTGATGAACTTTTGTTAGATTTTGAGTTAAAATTTATCAGTGGATGAAAGAGGATACCAAGCTTAGTTAGGAAGTTCTACACCCAAATGGTTTGAATGGTAACATTGACTGCACCTCTATATTTGGACTTTGTTGATGATAAAGCAATGGCAGATTGCTTATTGCTTGACCAATAAATGGGGCCTGATCCCAATGTTTTCCCTCAGTATTATTTGGCATTAATGTCACAACACCAAAGTTGAGGTATCAGGTTGTGCACATGATGATCTTATAGTTCAGTTCTTCTTGCATGAGTTTATATATCCATGCTGATCTATCTATGTTGGCATTAATGTCAAAGCACAATAAGATGATTTGGTGTTCCTGACTACATCTCTCCTTGGCACACTTTTTTGGTATTTCAGTTTGGCATATTCATGATCATTAAAATGGCCTTCTTCATTAAAGTTCTTTGATGAAAATTTGTTTTGGAATACAAGGTTATGAAGTTCATTGCAGTGCATATATTTTGTTTTGATCTTGGTTGCATTTGTGATAAGATATTAAAGGTTGTGGTAACCTTGTTCCCTAGTATCTTGACAAAAAATCTTTTATATGGCATATTGGGTTTGTCATGCAATGATCAAGTTTCATCTCTTATACTCTTCAAATGTTCCTTGGAAAGGTATTTCTAATACATGGTTGTAATATGAACTCAATTTATAAGACAAGGTCTATAGACCTTGCTATTGGTGCTGGCCAAATACATGGTATTGTCCTAAGGCATTGTAAATAAAAGAAAGAAAGAAATCCTTTCTCGAGTTTGCTAAGTTTAAAGACATATGACATGTATGTGTAAAACCCGAAGCTTCAAGGAATTTTATCATTTCTTTTGAAAGAGCCCTCAACCTAGGGCACGACATGCACAGTTAAAGTTTGTTTTGAAGAAGAACATGTTACTTTGAAACAATTATCAAAACAGGGTTTGACAGTTCATAGAGAATAATACGGTAGTAAGAGGAAGGTTTTTCTCCAGTGGAAGGAAAATACATTGACAGGTGTATTGATTCCCTTAATACCTATTTTATCTTTGCAAAGAATGTTTTTCAATTTCAATAGTTGGAATCTATGTTAGCGATGTTAAATTTGTGTTCCCTTTCTGTTAAGAGTTTTATCATAGGTTTTGTTATAGTTTTCTTTGTCTGTCCAAGCATGCATATTATACAACATCATTGTCTTAATCCTGATATGGGTATGAAGTTTCTAGTGTGGTTAACACGCATTCAATTTTCATGCATTTGGTTAACATATTGTTAAGGCATTGAGCAGTTTTGTAACTGTAACAAAAAGAGATGTTAAGTAAGTTATTATGCTGAGAGGAGGATCGAGATTGGTTGTTGTTACAATGATCATTGAAGACTATATTCTAGGTTGCTATGATGTTCTAAGTGTATAGTAGATTCAATGCTTAAAGAACTAAGAGTAGGTTAAACACAACCATGTTATAGTTTGATATAGAGTATATCCAAAAGTCTGAGTAATCATTCAACATTAATTGAATGTGATGTTAGAGAGTAATGTGAGTCCTAGTTTGTAAGGTTCTTGCAATGATATGCAGATCTAGTAAAGGTGAAAGTCCTGTTTATGTTAGTCTAAGTCATGATGATGTATTATTTTGAATAAGAAGAGAAATAGAGTGATAAGTCAGCAAGTATCTTTGTATCAGTCTGGTTGATATAATGATGATATCACGACAATATATGTTCAAAGGAGTGATAAATATTTAGTAATGGAGTTGTAGAATTCATCTACAACCTTTGATTTGCAGTGAAATAGAGATCAACTCTGTGTTTATAATTCTTTCAGGGTAAAAGCACAAAGCTGTGTCACACTTTATAAAGGAAATGGCCAACGCTGATCTAATTTTGAAACTTGAATAACTAAAAATTGGCATATATGTTTTGAATTTTGAAATGATGTAAACTAGTGAAATATATATTTTTTAGTCTATTTTATATTTGTATTTTTTTTAAAATATAAAAAATTATTTTAAACTAGTTTTTAATAAATTAAAACTATAATTTAGTTGTTGATAAAATGCTGAAAAATGAAGTTGCATGGGACGTCAAACTTTTTATAGTAATTTTTTTTTTCTTTCAATTTTTGTGTGTATTTATAACTTGAAATTTTAGTGCATGGATATATTTTTTTCCCATTTTGATAAATATATATTTTTAAATAAATATTAAAATGTGTGTGAATCAAAAACAACTATTTTTATCGGATGCCAACTTTCATATTAAATATTTATCTAAAATGGAAACAAAATTATACCATCTTAAAATAGATTCTTTTATCTAGTGCATCATATTTTTTTCATTTTTTGTTAATAAGTTTTAGTATTTTTCCTTGGCATAGTAATCAACCTAATATTCTGTGCTGAAAACCTACTTATAGTAAAAATAAAATATAAAATATAAAAAATAATTAAACTATTAAAATAAATATATTTTTGAAAACTACACTTATGGATCTACAAAAGGGTATTTTTATATTTTTAAAAAAATGTTGTTTACATTAGTAGGAGTTATTGAAACTTCAAGTTTTTCAAATAATTTAATTTTTTTGGTAAATTGGACTCAAAGTGGTGCTCCATACATTTTTAGCCTACAATTTTAGTTGAAAAAGTTGTGGAAGCATCTAACTTAGCTAGAATGAATCTTACTAGATCATATGTTTGACCAAAATTTATTTTTAGTTAGAAATACTTAAATTCAGTTGTGCTGATAAGTTGGCTGAAAGTGTGACACAACTTTGTGCTTTTACCCTTCATACTTGTACATTTCAAAAGACTATTAGTGAGATAGCACTATAAGACTATCGGTGAGATAGCACTATAAGACTATCAGTGAGATAACACCATTGTCAATGAGACAAATTAGCCAGTGAGGCTTTGTACAAAGAATATTTTCTATATAAGGTCAGTGAGACCAAGTTCGAGTGGTTTTATTCCCCATGATGGTTTCCACTCAAGACAATCTTTGTGTCAATCTCTTATATGTGTTTGTTCATTATCTATTCATTTGTTTCTTATTGCATAAGTTCATTCATGATCTAAAAATTATTAAAAGAAATAAAAAGAGTTAATTTGTTTGTTAACACTGATTCACCCCCCCTCTTAGTGTTAAATGTACTCCAACACCCAAACTAAGAATATAGATCCTGAAGTGGACTTACGATCAATGTTATCATCAGCCCAATCAAAATCAGTATAGCTAATGAGATCCAAAGTATAACCTATTGAATAATGAATCCCATAGCTAATGGTTCCCTAGACATATTAAAGTATGCGCTTGGAAAATTTCCAATGTAGATCATGTGGCTTCTGCATGTATCTGGAAGCAACCCCCATTGCATATGAGAGATGTGGATGAGAGTGAGTTAGATAAAAAAGACTCCCCACAAGTTGATGATACTGTGTGCAATCAACCAATGGTGTATCTTTTCCATCCTCAAGCTTTACCCTTGATAAGAAAGGTATGGCTGCTATCTTGCAGTCAGTCATGTGAAATTGAACTAAAAGATCTCCTGCATAATTGGATTGAGCAACTTTTATTCCTGATTCATTGTATCTGATTTCAAGTCCAAGGAAAAAGTGTAGAAGACCCATGTCTATCATGGAACCTTTAATGCAAAGAAAATTTAATTGTAGCAATGGTTGTGGTTGAACTGCCTATTATTAGTAGACCATCTAGACATAAAGCACTATGATCAACATTTTCCTGTAAAGGTCCATCCAAATTTCTTACATAAAAAATATTGTCCAGTAAAGGGTCCAACATTCTGATTCATTCTACCTCTAAATTTTATAGCCTTATGTCCAAATTTATTTCATGAAAAAAAAGTACCATTAAAATATGGGTACCTTTGAGAATTTGGTTGTTTAATAGGTAGTTTTCTAGTATTGCTTCTCTAATCTCGAAACTTTCCATACTTCCTTTTTCCTTCAGTCTTTCCAGATTCACTGATCTTCTTTGTGCTAGATGTTTGTTCTCTTTTAGAGCTTTCTCCTCTTTCAAGCCCCAAACCACCTTTATCTTTAGATGCTTTCTATCTAGAAATTAACTCATCAAGAATTGTATAACTTCCCTTAAATTTATCCTCATGAATTCTTGATTTCTCCAAATCCTCTCTTAGATTTAGCATTTCCTATTCAAGTCTAGAGCATTCATTGTTCCTACTTTGTAGATTACTGAATTTAGAAAATCCTCAATTTTCTTCTTTTCTTCCACTTGTATTTTTAATTTGGTGATGTCTTCATTTGTTTTCTTCATATGTTCATTAACTTCTCTGAGTCTTTCTCTAAATTTCTTGATTAGCTCTCTTAGCTTCTTGATGCATTTGTTTTCCTCTCTTAGATTTTCCTTTAGATTCCCATTCTCATCTTCAATTTTTTCAAGATCTTCAAGTGCAGTTTTGAGTTCTTCATCCTTGTCGAAAATATAGTATTCTTCTGTATAATCAATCACAAAAATTTCTTCCAAAGGAGTAGGGTACTTCTTATCAGCCAAAATATGTTCAAACTCCAAGATCTTCCCAAAGCGGTTACGCTCCTTCTAGGGAACCAAGCTCTGATACTAATTGTTGAACACCCAGAATACTAAGAGGGGGTGGTGAACTAGTATTCCTCTAAACCAATTAAAAGCAACCCATCCAAATAACTAAATGGAAATAACTACAATAAAGAATGAAAGCATGAATACAACTATAAAATTGCATGACACATGAACACCCAAAAAAAGGGGAAAACCATAGTGAGGATTAGCACACAATATATTATATCTGAATATAAGATATTACAAAGGCTCACTACTAGGACACACTATCCAGAAAAGAGCTCATAGCTCATTGAGTAAGTACAAAGAAGGGTTGGAAACACTGCCTATTTATGATACAATTTAGCATCTATCATATGACATATTACAGTTCCATTGAGGTACAAAATGATCTTCACATAGTCTTCTTATCACTACATTACACACATGTAGGTGATTCACCATACATGTCATGAATTTTCTCTGTTGTACCACATTCACATACCATATATTCCTTTCCCACTTTTCTACACCATTCTTCTCATTCACCACACTTTCTCTTTTTCTCTCATCATCTCTTATCATCATGATCATCATAAAAGACTCGGTAATGATCTCATATATATACCCACATTAGGTGAATCTTCAATTAGGTTAGCCTAATTAGAAGTAACACACAAAAAATAAACATGTCATCCTCAAAGTATTTCATCCACACTTAGTGCCTGAATTCAACACTTAATTTACAACAAAAATAGGTCAGCATGGACCTAAATATAAATCCCACATAAGATAGAGTTGCTCAAATATTTCCCACAAAATATCAACCATGTTAGGTCAGTCCAAAATAAACCTAAACATAGAGTCTTCACAAGCTTATGCAATTTCATCAATCGAGCCACCTCAAAACTCAATATCCCATCGATTTCTTATTCAACCGAAATTCATTAGCTTATCTTCATCATCACAAGATAAAATAATTATTCATGAAGAAGTGCAAAATATCCCACACCGGTACACATTTTTAGAAGATAACTACAATATATAGAGGCACACACTATTATTCATATCTTTCTAGAAACTATACAAAATGTCACAAAAACTTGAATTTTTCTTCATTTGATGGATTCAAAATTGTAGTTATGATTTTAGAAGATTACACCAGCATGCGGTAAAGTGTGGAACCAAAAACTAATGCACTAAACCATAATATAGACAAATGAAATACTTAACCAAATTCCTAATAAACCATGCTTTCTAGGTCAATTGATACTATACAAAGGTCACTAAAAATACTTCCCTATTAAGCTAAGATGATCATCACAATGTTAAAATTAATGACTATAGTAGATCAACCCATGTATGTACACTTCATGCTCATGTTTCCAAACTGCATCATCAGTGACAGACTTCCATACTTCCAACAAAGTCCTCTCAATTGATTAAATAATCTTTTAATTATTTAATTAATTTTCATAATCCTATGTTTTAATTAAATGACCTAATTGTTTAATTAAAATCCTAAATTATCTCACCTTGCACAATTAATAATATCTTAATTATTTAATTGACTAATTCCTCCAACTTCTCCCACTTGCAAGAGAATATTCTCATGGAATATTCCTCCAATTTGAACTCAAATGTTTCCCTCCAAAGGAAATATCTCCAACATTCTTCCTAAAATCATGGGATTTATGTTTGTCTCAATCAATTTGGGCCCTTGATCAATTCCCTTGATCCATAAAATTGAGGAATCTCGATCCTTCATTTGATCCTTGATTCATGTCATTTCCTCTCCTTCAATTCTATCCATTGATTAGCTAATCCAATCCTAGCCATTGATTCAACCAAAAAGCCTCTAAATAGCCTTCATGTCTATGGGTAAATGATCCACAAAATAATTTGAGTAATCAAACTATAGCCAATTTCACATTCACTTTTGAGAGAATTTTTCCATTTCCCTGAATTTCACCATTAGAGATCATCAAAACTTTGCTTCAACAATGGGATTAGGAAAGGGTTGAGTATTCAACATCAATTCAGCACTAATCCCCCAATGGGATGATATTTACTTGTGTTAAACTAGGTTTTCAATATCAATTGAATGTTATTTCATGTTTTAATGGCTTCCTAGTTAGCATTTTCAATAATTTCATTAGGAATATGATCTAATTAGATTAATTGTTTGGTTTCTTAGTTGATTTTCAACATTATTAATCTGATTATATTTCATGTTCACATTTTTGGAATGCCCAGTGGGATCCCATGTCCTTTCTAAAAAAATTCTCATGATGGTACAAATTCTTGTAATAGGAGGCCAATGTCGTGGCCTATCGATATAGTGTGGCAATGACCATAGTGCCATGTCCCTGAGCTTGGGTCTATGCCACAATCTCTTAATACTACCTCCAAGTAGTCTCCTGGGCTAGTTGTAGATTTTTCTACTACCACTATTGTCTCTCTTGAGCTAACTCAACATGGGCTTGATCCCACTCCTACCTATATCTATCTTGCTCAGCTCAGGCCTAGTCCCTCTCCTGAATAGTAGTGTTCCGCTCTGTTCTCCATTGCTATAGTAAGGCCTACAAATCATGACCTCCTTATCCCTACTGCTACTGCACCTATACTTGGTGTTGTACCAGTGGTGGCAGTGATGGTGGTGATGGTGGTGGTCCTACTGGTTGTTGTTGTACCTATCTTGGAACATGAACATCTTGAGGAACCTGTCATCTAACCCTCCCTCAGCCCCTCAGCTTGCTCCATCGACCCCTGTTGGGTCTGTCAATGTAACTAGTTTGTGCTCCATAAACCAAGTGTCATAAGTTGGAGTCATACCTAAATCATCGATAACACCTACATACACCCAAGGTAGTGGGCCTAGCTAAGTGAATTAATCAACAACAACTTGAGGGACTATCTGAGCTCCCCATGCATGTATCTCTTTGAAGGTCTTAGTATATACTTCCATGTAATCATCTCTAGGGGCATCATGTTGCTCCCTAAATTGTCAAGCCACCTGATGTGGAAGATTTCTCTCAATAATGTGATGTTATCTCCCCATGAGCAATCTAGTCTGGCGAGCATAAAATAGATGATCCTGATCATCCTCCCACTACTCAACCTATAGCATTTATATGCATTCCTTATATTTTATACAATAGGTATTTCACTATTAATATCTAATGTTCTTAGGCCAAGTATCTTCATTATGGGTCTAAACTTTTGAGTTATCATAATTTCAACAAAAAATTAGAATTTTCCTATTTCAATTAAGTTTTCAAAAAAATAATTTATATATTTTATTCACATTTCCTTGACAAGTATGTTTTGGAATCTTATCAACCATCTATTTTAAAATATTCTCATCAATTTTTATTAGAATCTTATATTTTCTATGTAAATTTCTAGAAGGTATTGTCAATGGTAAACTTGCCTCAATATTTGAAATATTTATTCTATTTTGAATTGACAATTGGAGAATTTTTTAATATCATCTTGAGATGGGAAATACAACATTTCTACCTTCAACTCTAGGATTTAGTTTCTTCATTACATGAATATTTTTCATTATTTTTCATTATTTCTTCAAATTATTATTTTTAATACCTTGAGTGGATGCTTCATGTTCATTTTCAATTCACTAACAAGATATATCTTCTTCTATGGTGTTCAATTTCTTAATTTAATGAATTAGACTCATTTGTTCCCTTTTCTTCACATTTTGAACTTCATGCTCCTCTAATGTTGGAGTCTTAGGTCATTTCCCTAGCATGATGATTAATTCTATATCAACCATGAATAATAAATAGATATTAGTTGAGTTATGGTATGATAAAGAATCAAACAACAAACAAATTAAAATTCAATGCACAATGAAAAAAATCCAATGATATCCACAAACACCTTAATATCAATTTGTTGACTAGAAAATAATAAAAGAGAAAGATAAATTTGTTAAATTTTTTGAATTACATTGGGAATCAACAAATCTACTATAGTAAGCAAGGCTCAAGAAAGGTGTTGACCAAGAAAAAATTAATAATTTTCTTTAGGAATGAATTTATGTGAATGGGAGAAACACTTGAGCATTAAAAATGGATATCATATAGGGAAAGAAATAAAATTACCCATGAAGGGTAGTATACCAATCTCGCATGTTTGTTATGTTTTCTAAAAATATCAAATCTAAGGAATCTACTACAAATAGAAATAAGTAAATTTATTATAATGATGAATATCTCAAGGATTGATAATGTATCAATTATTTCAGGTTTACAAGATGAATACTTGTAACAACCCTATTATAACAATGGAATTATAAGGTAAAACTAAATTTTGCAATTTTTTGTTGATTGGGTATTTTTTGAAAGTTTAGATCAACGCTTCTAGTTAAGGACAACCCAATCTAGTATCCCACACACACATACCCTACATCCTTGCATAATGGAAACAATTAAATTCTATAAATATAATGTTTTATTAAACTCTTATATCATCAAGACAACTTGCATACAAAATTATAATATGTTATAGTGGTTGTAGCCATTCATGTATCATATCACTCTCTCTCACCACAACACTTCATGCATATTCATCCTCTCATTGTAGTACTAAATTCATTCCTCAAGGGTCATATCTCTCTCATATTTGTGAAAGGGAGTTGAATTCTCTCTTTCAATAAGGCTCCTTTTAGACATTCCCTATAACTATAAAACCTTATTTATTTCATAATATTTTGTACATTTGATTATGACATGATATTAGCTTCAAGATGAAAATCAACACTTTAATATTATAATGTTAAAATCTTGTGCTTGTAAGTTTTCTTAATATTGGTTTATAAACTCTAAAGGGACACCTAATAGACATATATTTAAGTTAAATTAAGAAAATTATTATATCTAGAACAATAAATAATTTGGTGCAAAAAACCACATTTTTATTTTATTTAAAAAAAAAAACTATAGTCCCCTTAAAATAGAACATTGCAATGTTCACTCAATTATCTTAGATGGACATGATGTATCCATATATATATAAAATATAGTTGATATCCTTAGAAGATATGTGAATTACACTTATTTATTTATTAGAGTTAATGAATATGTAAAATTACCCATAATTATATTGGAGGTAGAAGGAAGGCCTAGAAACATTGTTAAGTTTATGTTATCTTTGTATAGATTCTAACTTCAAGGTAGAGAGGATAGTTATTATCACAAGGTAATATTTAATTAAAAGATAATTTGAGAAACTCTACATCATGCAACATAAGAAGAAAATTGTCAATAAGGGAAGGAATAGATCATGGTACACTCAATAAGATAACACTTCACAAATATCTATTGTTCTTATCACTCTATTTATTATCTCTTAAAGTACACCAATAGCTCTCTTAGTCTCTTCATAATATTTTAGGATGATAGATAATAACATAGATGAGTGTGCAATTAAATTACTACCTTGTGCATCAATGGTAATTTAAAAGGATCTAGGTTCACATGTAGGTGTAGTGTAGGAAAATGTATCCCTTTACATTTTGACACTTGTTTGGGCCCTCCCTAGTAAAATTGGGCTTCTTTATGCCTTATTAGGTTCTATTTTGCATACACAAGCCTTATTTAATGCATCTTTCCAAGGATAATCCTGACACACATCTAATAATCGATCATAATTTAATGATTTTGGATTGTATGGCCCATATTTAGTGATTTGCGACTCATCACCACCTTTGGCGTATGGGTCCCACCTAAGATTCATGGCCTAGTCTTGAATTTGGCATAGAACTTAACATTTCTTGAAATTTGTATCCCAAGCCTAGCCTATTGGGA
Organism: Sequoia sempervirens; assembly: GCA_007258455.2. NCBI lineage: Eukaryota > Viridiplantae > Streptophyta > Pinopsida > Cupressales > Cupressaceae > Sequoia > Sequoia sempervirens. The sequence continues at coordinate 431,456,232 of VDFB02075321.1, read as the reverse complement.
CACATACGCCCCAACTGTTAGCTTGGACCTATTTCGAATTCAAATTCTTGGTGAGATTTTATTCTCCTAGATCTAATGTTGGCTTGTAGTGTTGTAATCGTAGTGTCGAAAAATGTGTCCCTTTGCATTTTCACACTTGATATGGGAATACTTAATGATAAATTGGATTTAATATCACCTTGGTCTAGTGTTGTGACGTGTTTCACACATCCACATTAGGTCGTGGTCCCTTTTTAAGCTAAATTAACTTAACTTTATCCTAATTTAATGTTGTAAAATGTATTTATTTACATCTTCACATTAAATTTGGTAGGCTTGTAAATTAGGTGGACCTAATCTACTATTGTAATGTGTTCTACACATTCACATGGGATTTAGGGCCCTTCTAAGCTAAATAAACCCAATTTTGCCTTAATTTAGTGTTGTAAAGTGTATTTATTTACACTTTCACATTGGATTTTGGGCCCTATTGCATTTTTTACCTTTATATAATCATTAATAGGCCCATATCACCCCATATTGTGCATCCCAAGGCATAATTTAATCAAAAACCTGACAAGATCAACAACAAAAACTTAAATTCTTTAGTACCTGATACTTCAACATGAAAAATAGCCCCTGTGGGACCCATTCACCACCTTGGGTGAATGAGTCCCATCCAAGTGGGACTCATTCACCCAGGATGGCGAATGAGTCCCATTTGGACCATTTTTAAGGCTTTGAGTTGGAAAAGTGGGATTTTAATTGAAATTTCTTCCATGTTAGCCTTAGAGATCAAATTAATGATCATGTGAGTGGATTTCCTATATAAAAAATCTTCAAAAATATTATTTCATCATGTATTCAAGTTATGAAGTCAAGCATTCCAAGTCTTCACAAGGTCATCAAGATAGCATTCAAGATCAATTCTAAGGCATTCAAGAGAAAGATTCTTCATCAATTGTTGCAAAAATTCAAGATCCATCATCATGGCAAGGTTCTAATTACATTACTTCGTGTTCATACTTCATTGTATTATTTCATCATTTGGTTTAATTACCTAAAAGGGGTTTGACCAAGGAAAACCCATATTCCCTAACAATCAACATTTTCTCTCTTTCTTTGTGTGATTGCAGATCTAGGTGCTTTGAAGACTTGAAGATCATTGAATAATAGGTTACAAGGTTGCTCGAGTTGTCTCCCCATTTGCTAGGTCATAATCTTCACAAAAAGTCACCTATAGGCCCGAAATTGGCAGTTTCAGATCCAAAAATCAAGAGGAACATGAAGAGAAAACATTAAAGAACGGACTCAAACCTTCAAGTTTTAGAAAACCCGAAGTGGAATCATTCATCATTATTGGTGAGTGAGTCCCATTTCGGGTCAATTTCGAGATTTTTGCAATTTCGGATACCCTTTTTCGAGAAACTTGTTCCTGTACAGAAACCCTGATCTGGGATTGATTCACCCAGAATGGTGAATGAGTCCTAGTAGGCCAAAATTTCAAGATCAACAACATTTGCAGTATTCATTGAAGCCTCTACAAGTTTCTAGGTGCACACTTTTTGTTTCAGTTTTTTGTGTTATTTTGTTTACTTTTCTAAGTCATTTTGTAGGTCATTGCATAAAACTAGGGTTTAGTGTTGCATCTTACATTTCATTGTATTTTCCAAGTTCACACTTGGTGTTGAACCCCTCATTATATCTCATTCAACCCCTAGGACAACCCTTTGCAAGATTTCAATCTCCTTTGCATTGAAATCTCAAGGGTTTGTTCTTGAGTGAAGAGTAAGGAAAATGCCTCTCTCCTTTTAGGTCCAAAACCCTAGAAGTGAAAGAGAGAACACAATTTTCTTCTTTTCATTTTGGTGAACTTGCACTTAGGACATCATAATTATGATTTGGACTACATTTTCATCCTAGATTTAGCTTGCATTAACATTTCATTAGGTTTTGCATTGGTTCATTTACATTTTAGGGTTTCAAAATTTACATTAGTGAAAAAGCTCATTTAGCTTGCATTTTTGCAATTAATTCCATTGAAAATTATTGAAAAACTGCATTTGCATCTTAGAATTACATCATACAACATAAAAAAAATAAAATCAAGCAAAAAATCTGAAAATTCTTTAAAAAATCCCTAATGGGACTCATTCGCCACCTTGGGAGAATCAGTCCCAATGCAAAATTTTCACTGCTATTTACATGTTAAATTATCCTTTTTCAAGCTTTTAGTTGATATTATTGCTTTTTTGTTTCAGTTTGATTACTTTCTGTTACATTCAAATCATTAGAAGTAGCATAATTTACATTCATGGCAATAGTGGATAGAATTAGATTCTTGCACTTTTCATTTTCAGCATTATTTCCTAGTTCACTTAGATCAGATTACATTCAACAGTCATTAGAAAATGAAAACTAAAAACTAAAAACATCAAAAGAAACAAAGAAGAAAATGGTTAACCTTAGAGAAAACATATCATTCAAACCCTTTAGTAGTGATGACTTCATCTCTTCTATCTATCATCCACTAAAGCTTTGACACAGTAGTGATGCAAGCATCGATAATCATGATAATCATAATTTTTCTTCTCCTAATATCTCTCCCATTGGTGATGAAGGTATCTTGGTGAAAGAAGACACAATAATTGAAGATCATGAAAGCCTTGTTTGTCTTCCTCCTCCCCCTTGGGAATAAATTATAGGACATGGCGATGTAAATGTAGATAATGATGACAATAAAACCTTTCCTTCTCCTAGTATCTTTTGTATACATGAAGAAGATAGTTTAGTGTTAGAAGATATCATTATTGAGACTTATGAGAATCTTATTCCTCCCTTCCCTAGTAACCCTACTATTTGGGAAGACCTATTTGAACAAAAAATTCTAATCATTGGTAATCATGAAACTTATAGTTGCTCCTATCTTGATGCCTCCCTTATGTATGATGAAGCTACTTCACAAAATCTAATCTTGAAATGTGATGAACCTATTTTTTGTCACTTTCTTAAAAGCTCTCCTACTAGGGTAAATATTATGGCACAAGAGAATGAGACCTTAGTGATAAAGGATGACATTATGGATAGCAATCAAATTTCCCCCTCTCCTAATATCTCTCCTATTGGTGAAGAAGATATATGGTGTTACAAGATCCCATCCATGAGAATGACAAGGAAAACATCATTGACAAACAAGAAAATCCAACCATGGATCATTCCCTTACTTGCAATGAAGTCATTTTTGAAGAACCAACCTTTGAAAGTCAAGAACATTTCATTTTTACTTAGACACAGATGGCGAAGTGACATTAGACTCCCCTTCACTAAGTGATCATGAAAACAAGGACAAGAGTGTTGAGGTTATGAACATTAGAGCTCCTTTGAGTCCTCTAATTATCAACCCACCTAACCCTCAACTTATCATTCATCCACCCTCACAAAAACCACAAGTTCAAAAGAAACATGTGTTCATCTTATGACCACTTAAAAGAAAACTCAATAATGATAACGTTTCACACCTACTGAGTTACAATGACATTGCTCACATATATAACAAAGTGTATACAATCAAGGCCAACCTCAAACCTGAAAGACTTATGAAGCAACTTGGGAACGAATATGGTAATATAGAACAAGGTATCCATGTCCCTATAGAGCCTAAAATAAAAGAAATGACTAATGATCTATTGAAATATGGCTTCTAGTGTTGCCATTGATGGAAAATGAAGTCATCTCCATGATCTACAGATTAGCATCTAGTCATACTAGTAGATAAAGTGAAGTATTGTGTTACCGACAGAATACATAAAAGTAGGGTATCTGATCAATCAATTAATATGTCTACTTCACTGGATCATTGTTTTGTGTTGTGGATCCCTGTGATTGATTGTTGAGCATATATATTATCTTATTATTGAATCTTATGGTGTTGCATCGGTCACTGTATGAGCTTGGAGGTCTAGTAGAATGTTTCATGTTTATTTGTTCATTGTAGCTGACTCAGTGAATGTGACAAGTTGTGGATGTGTAAAGAGAAATTATTTGAAATGTTTTCATGTTCAAATATTTAATTATGGGTCCCATCTATAGTCTAACAGACGATATTAGATCCACATTGAAAATTCAATTGTAATTTTGGGCCAACAGTTGATAATATTTTCAAGTTTTATCAAGACCAACCTATAGTGATTTTTCTAGAGGCAGATATACATAAAAGATTTGATATATCATTTGTGTGTGAGAAAAGAAGTGTGGTGGTGTCCTGTAATCATTAGAAAGGCGATTTGGCGATTATGCACAGTTTCACTTGTGCATTAATATTGTTACAATGCGAGTTGTGCAGAGCAGAGTAGAAGTTTTGAATTAGTCAGAAGGACAGTAGATTATCTACAAAGCTTAATTAGAATTGTAATCAAGCATTGTGGATGTTATTTCATCAATTCACTCTTTTGGATCTATTCTAATTCATTATAGGGCAGTGAGCTCTAGGTAGTGAGCCTGAATGCAAGTACATTCCCATTTTGTACTTCTAATTTTAGGTATACTCATATTATATTGTGGATTGGGTACTCATACTTCTAATTTTGGGTATACTCATATTATATAGGTAGTGAGCCTAAAGTCTTACAGCTTGTTGATATCTTGGAAGGTATTTTTCAATGGATACAAGTAGTCTTCAATAGAAATGATAGGGCAAGGGTTGGATTGAGACAATCACTGTCTCAATGCTCCGGGTCTCATCTTGATGAACCCCTTTGGTGTCACTCTCCACCACTCAACCTATAGGTCCTATGCTATTTAGGCACCGCTGGTTCTTCTAGCCAACCCTGCTATCAATTCAAGTCCATTAACCAAGCCAAACTTGGTGCTCTTCCTCTCATTCACTCCCTAGCCCTTAATACTCTTAAAGACTAGCTATCCTCCAATGCTTCCTAATCTTGTTGCAGGGGTGTGAGATTTCTCCTATGGCATGAAAACCATCTCACAAGGATTCTTAGTTGACCTTCCATCAACATTTCTCCATCACTTACTCAAAAACCATGTTTTAGGGTTTGAGAAGGGCTACTAGCCTTGAGCCCCCATTAGGTCTCCTCACCCTAGAAAACCGGTTGGTACTCCTCTCCTTCAAAGGTTTTTTCCAAACTTTCTTCTGACACCCTAGCTCAATTTCCAAGCTCTAAAATATTTTTAGGGTTTAGGACCCTCTCTGTCCGTACACAAGCTTAACTCAGATTCCTCAAGAACTAGGGTTTTCTAGACCATTTTCTTGGTTTGTTTGCTTCTTCCAGCCTCCAAATGATTAGATAAGGACTCTGCCTTCTTGCCCAACCTTTGTGAAGGCTCCTGCAACCACTACGCACTTTGCATTATTAAACATTCATCACCCCTACCACGTTAGGACTATGCATTTCACTGTCTTCCCAAGCTGGGTATCAACAAACTCGCCTAGGGAAAGACTTTTTTCATGATGCTTTGCCTCCTACAGACTCCTACTGCTAATATATGTACAATCATGGAGCTTAGCCTTGTTTCCAATAACCCCATACTTCTTGGTACGGTGAGAAAACAGACTAAAACTCCATGTTTTCCAATTTTACCAGTCAAAACTGCAACTTAAAGAAAAACACAGTAATTACAAGAACTCTTGAAAATGAATACTAGATAGCTACTGTTCCAATTCAATGCTTTAAAGATAACCACACTACATGCTGAAATTTTCAAGATCCCTGTTCAAATCATTATTTTGCATAAACAAAAACAAGAACAGGAAAACAGGAAATTGCACACTGAAAAACTGTCTCTATCTTCTTGATCACAAGCTATTAAAACTTTAACATTTCTTCCAACCTCTCTTCCAACTCGAGGTTTACCTTTTAAAGGTTCAAAAAGTAGTTGCTTTTCCTTTGGTTGGACTTAACCACCATCAAAGGCCAAAATTTCTTAAAAGCAACATTTTGGCTTTATTTCCCCAATTCAAATGATTCCTAAAGAAAACACATTGTGTAACTCATACCATCTACCCTATACTACAGAGCAACCTGGATTCTAACATCTTATAACACCACAAACTCAAAACTTGATGGTTAACATGACCTTGAAACACAAAATTTCTTGCTAAGCTTGAAAATTTGCATAGTGTTACTTGATGTTTGATGTTGCTTAGGTGCTCCTGCACCAAGCAACTTATGGTGGACCTTGATGATTTAGACCAGTCAAAATCTAAGAACTGGGAATTGCAAGAAAATATTGAGAATGAAGAAAAGTTCATTCAATAACTAAAAGACAAAATTAATGAATCAAGGGAGAAAAGAAAGGAATTATGTGGTTAGCTCAAGTAGAAGAACAAAAGCATTAAAGATGAAAAACTCAGTCTGGCCTTGAAAGAGAAAATAGAAGAATGTGAAATTTTTTCCAAAGAGAATGTTGTCTTGAAGCATGAGATGGAATCTATCATGATGAGAATGACCAGGGAGATTGAGGACAGAAAGAAGAATGAAGAAAAGCTTGCACAGTTTTTGAAAGAAAAATTTGAACAATGTAGCCAACTAGATAATGAATTGGAGCAATTTCCAAGAACAATGAAGAAGTGCTGGAAAAGTAGCTTTATGATCTCAGAGATGAACTAGCTACTACAAATGAGTATAAGGAGAAATTCAAAGCAAGCTAAACCAAACTTGATGAACTGATCAAAGGACAGAGGAATGATGGTGACAGACAAGGTCTTGGATATGAAGAAGGAGAAAGTTCTGGATTTGGACAAAGGAACTCTAGACAAAGGAATTCTGGACAAGGAAAATTTAGACAAGGAAGACAGATGGAAGGAGGCAGAAGAAATGCAGTAAGGAAACCAAATGCTTAAATATTTAATGGCTATTGTTATGTTTGCAATAGATTTGGTAATATAGCTTCTCAATGTAGAAGTAGGGTGGGTATGTGCAGGATAATCATGGAAAAAATAGGCCCTTAAGTGGCAAAAAATTTAGAAAAATTAGAGTTAGGAAACTTGACATAAAAATTTGAATAAGTTATCTATATTATTTCAAAAATATGTAAGAATAGAATCTATAGCAAATTGAATGTAATTTCTAAAATACTAGGATTATTTTAATAAAAAAAAAATCTATTTGGTGAAAATTTGAAATTTCAAATGTAGTAGTACTTAAATTTCTGAAAAAGATAAGAAGTAGGTAATGTCAACCACCCTAACCACAATAAAATGATAATATTTTCTTATAATATTTTAGATATAAGTAGAGGACTCATGTCCCAATGTGATGCATATTTTTGTAATTTGTTTCCAACTAAATAATTAATTATGAATTTTTTACAACTTTTAAAAATATAAAAACTTGTATGTCTGACCACCTTAACTTGGTAAAAAATTCATGAAATTCAATTTTCTTTTTTCTAATCCTATAGCATACGTAGCATAGAATTTGACAAATGTTTTGGATTCAAAAAATGTGATACCGTTTGAAAGCTATAGTTTTTTTCAATCAACCTATCAATCAAGACTTTACTCGTAATTCAAATAGAAAATGAATAATAATTATTTATTAAATTCAAAGTAAAGCATAATTTATATTGGTGGAAAGATGAGAATCTCATTTAAAAACTCTTTTCATTTCATCAATTTTGGGTTAAAAAAAAGTTGTCAGCCACATGGGCCATTATATCACTTACGTATTGCCACTTTTTGGCCCATCATGATCCTGCACACACTGGGGTGAATACAAGTAGACCATCATTCTTAGGTCAGTGTTTTAACTGCTATAAGTATGGTCATAAATCAAGTGAATGCAAAAGTGTGATGAATAGATTTTATAGAGATATCAGATGCTATGCATGGAATAGACTTGTACATATTGCTAATCAATGTAGATCAAGTCAAAGCCAATGGAACAGTTGGTATGGATAGAGAAATGTTGTGTACTACAATTGCAAAAAATTTGGCCACATTGCTAGATTATGTTGGAATATAAGAGGTCCAGTAAATAAGAACATGCAACAAGATGTGAAATGAAAAGGAAAAGTCACTACTGATGTGATCAAGAAGAAAATGCAGAAGAAATGGGTAAAGAAGAATCCCTTTGTAGAAGGAAATGGACTTGCACCAGAAGCAACTTCTAGTAATTCCTCACGGAATTAATTTTAGGTTTGGCATAGGGGGAACTATCAAGAAAAACTCTCAAACCCCCTCTTGCAGGTGAATGATATTGGAATCCAGATATGTCCAATAGGAGAGTTGACACTTTTTAGATGTTGTTCGACTAGTTAGAAACATTAGTGAAGCATATTGGTGATCCACATGAGATTCATTTGTCTCGGTGCCTAAAAGGAAGAAAACCAGATGAATTAGGGCAAGAGCATTTATTGCAAAATAAAGGAGTTAGGTATGTGGACAATAAAAGGAATGACTTCAACCCTCATTTTTCATATTGCATTTGGATAGAAGTAGTTTGGAAAGCTCAGAAGTGTTCATTGTGAATTTGTGGAGAGACTCAAGCATAAACGAAAATCTGCAATCAAAATTGTGTCTTCATCCCCGAAAGGTACTTCTTGAAAACCTATAAATTTATGTGATTGCAATCATGTCTACTCCTCTCGTAGTCAACGTTAAGGATAGGCCGTTTCCAAAGTTCAAATGGAATCCATATAAGTCTATAGATAAAAAGCCCTTAGGTGCATTTTCATCGGTGTCATATGAAGTCTTGCATATTGAGGATATTAGGGCTTATGTGCATGCAAACATTGAAGATTTGTGAACCTTTGATTTTTTGGATTTGTACTCTCATCATATAACTCAAGAAGATCTTACTGTGAAACCAAAATTCAAAACCCTAGAAGATAAGAAATTTGTGCAATTTGTGAGATTTCTTGTATTTGAAGAAGATGAATGGGTTTGATATTTGTTGAGTTGTGTCCATGATGAATTCATGTGGTTTTATGTGCCATTCAAAATCACAAAAGAAGCTATGTGTGCAGTTACTGGACTAAACTCCACCGATAAGCTTCTAGTTTTGAAGTCTGTAAAGAATGATAAGGTTACTAAAGGGACAAGTTCAAAATGGGACATAAGGGAAATGAAGGTAGATGATATTGCCATAGTGGATGTAAAATTTGTATCAATGGTTATCAACTATAAGATTTATCACTCAAGCCAGGAGAATTTAGTATCTGGCACAACTATCTAAGCAACATATGAAATGGTCAAACAAAATGAAAACTATGATTTATGTGAACTGCTCAAAAGCCAGTTAATGGAGAATTTGGGAAAAATCTAGAAGGATAAGAAGAACACATTCAAGTACGGTAACTTGTTGATATGCTTTCTTTTTTACTTCTTAGGTGAAGTACCGAGAGCTGGTAAAGTTCAATGGCATAATGATATGCCAGTAGCTATTCAGATATGGAATGTGTTATGTGGATTGGGTGATCGACGGACCCACAATACAATCCTATGGGGATACTTCAAAAGTTTGCAGAATTTAATGCATGCTAGAGAAAGAATTCCTGCAACAATTGTGGAGCAATACAAAGAATCTATTTGCTTCATGGTAGACATTCACCAGTGCCATATGGAAGTTGTTGATCCTAGAATGGTTTGGATCATGCCTATGGGTTATGAAGTAGATGAGAACATTCTGAGGATGTATGTTGAACACCTGTTGAATTCGCCATTGGATCAGGGTGAAGAAAGGTTTGGTACTTATGTAGAGAAAAGCTTACAGGTTCATTCAAAATTGAAAAATCCCAAGACAATTAGAAGGGTAAGAAAAGAGATAGAAGCTTTTGCAGAAACTATGGGCATTCCTATGGAAAAAATTGAAAGAATTGAGAAGGCGAAGAGAAGAAGCTAAAGAAGCTACGGAGAAAGAAAAGGAAGAATCAGTTGGTCCGGGAACATCTCCTACTCACACTAGAATTTCCTTTGTAGCTTAGTCAAATCAAGTTGAGACCTCTAGAAAAAGACAAAAGAATAAAAGCACAAGAGCTTACAAAGTTGCATCTGCAGATGAAGAGGAAGAAAATGACTTAGAAGAAGTAGTAAGAGAGATAAAGGCTATTGGTACATAGGCTGTCAAATTGAATAAGAGAAAATATTTTGACAAAGGAGAAGAAGCAAAGAAAAAGGCCAATATTGACAAGCCCAATATGTCTATTATGGAAGTTGATGATGCAGCCATGAAAGATGGAAATCTCAATCCACTCTATGATTGGTATGAGACCTTTGATGAATCTGGTAAGAGAATTCTTGAAGAAGCAAAAACAAATCATATGAATGTTTTCAATAAAGTCCTTGTTGAAATCATGTTTGGTTTTCCTACAAATCTGTATAATGCCTTGGAGTCTAGGAGGTTGAGTGCCTTAACAGAAGAAGAAAATCTGACAAAGAGAGTTCTTGCTAATTTGTGCCTAGAAATGTCAATAGAAGAGATGAATTTGTTCCTTGAAAAGGATAAAAAGGGATTTAGGAGAAAAACAAGGGTAAATAAACTCATGATTGGTGACACTAACGCTGTTATCAGTGAAACTAAGAAAATTCTAGAAGAATTCTTGTCAAGGGATAAAATTAACATTGAGGAAATCAATACTGAAAATGCTCAAGGAAATAAGGACATGAATGTGGAGGTAAATGAATTAGAAGAGAATGTGAATGAGGAGAACATAGATGCATCTGATCCTCTAAAATTTGAGGATATTCTGACTTCTCCTGAAATACAGAGTCACGTATGGCAACTAAGGTCCCTATTGAGGTGCTAGTTGAGGAAAAGAATGTGCATACTGAAGAAGTTGAAATGCCTAAATCAGAATTCAAGGTTGAAAAGGGAAAGGATCAAGAAATCAAAATAGAGGAAGTGAAGGAATCTCTATTAGAGCTTCAGGAAGAATCAAATCCTGAGTTGGATGAAAACTTAATTAACCTATCTACTCTATCTCCAATTCAGATGATGAAGGTTGCTAAAATTGCTCAAGCCAAAGCAAGTGAGAAGATACTAAAATCCCATATAGAGGAAAGTGAACTGCTAAAGCTTGCATTTGGAGTTTTACATAAACTAATGCCTGCTTATGTGAATAGATCCATCAGGTTCCTCTTCCAGTGAGTTAAAGAAGCTAATAAATTATGTAAATTCTCATTTTGAATCTTTTGAGAAGTCTGCTTTGCATAAAGGAGTTCAAGGAAAAGAGAGTTGGTAACCTAAAAGAATTGATTGCCAAAGAAAAATCTCTTCTATGTACATGCATAAAAAATATTCAAGGTACTATGTCTGAAGGAGGAAAAGTGTACAAATCTTGCTTAGTCCTGTCAAAATTTACTAAAGAAAATGAGAAGAAGGTGAAAGACATTAAGCAACAGTTGGTCATCATTTCCAATACTTTTGACCCATTTGTTGGGAGTGTTTGTAGTCAAGAAAGTTAGGTGGTGTCTTTGCTCAACCAAATAAAGAGTCTAAAATTTGAAAATGAAAGAATTATTGGCAAAGTAAGTGAACTCAGGGGACTAATAAGTCCAAAGATTGAAATGATGTTAAATGCTCTGAAAGAAGCTAAAGATTCTATAACTGCTACTAATCCGGTAAGTCTCGAAGTAGTAGAAACATTGGAATATCTGCTTTGTGGTCATATAACCATTCTGGAGAGTTTGAGGAGTATTTGGGAATCAAACTTCAATGGCCTGAAGAACAACTTTGCAAATGTCTTCAAATTTTTGTAAGTCCCAACAGTTTTTCAATTTTGGATTCCTCAATTTTGTCATTGATGTCAAAGGGGGAGAAAGTACAGTGAAAAATGCCTTGAAATCCTTAAGGGGAGCAGTATTCTAAATTTTGGTACTGTAATTACTAGTTTCGACACTTAGTCATTTTTCACTACTTAGTGTTGCCTTCAATGCCAAAGGGGGAGATTGTTGGCATATGGCTTCTAGTGTTGTCATTGATGGCAACTAAAGTCATCTCCATGATCTGCAGATCAACATCTAGTCATACCGACAGATAAAGTGAAGTATTATGTGTTACCAACATAACACTTAAGAGCAAGGTATCTGGTTAGTCAGTTAATTTGTCTACTTCACTGAATCATTATTAAGTGTTGTGGATCATTTTGATTGCTTGTTGAGCATATATGTTATCTTATTACTAAATCCTATGGTGTTGCATTAGTCATTGTACGAGCTTGGAGGTCTGGTAGAATGTTTTTTGTCTATTTGTTCATTGTAGTCAACTCAGTGAATGTGCCACATTGTGGATGTGTAAAGCAAAATTATTTGAAATGTTTTCATGTTCAAATATTTAATTATGGGTCACAGCTATAGTCTAGTTGACGGTATTAGATCCACATTGAAAATTCAATTGTAATTTTGGGCCGACAATTGATAATATTTACAAGTTTTATCAAGACTGAACTATAGTGATTTTTCTAGAGGCGAATATATATAAAAGATTCAATATATCATTTGTGTGTGAGAAAAGAAGTGTGGTGGTGTCTTGTAATCATCAGAAAGACAATTAGGCGATTATGCACAGTTTCACTTGTTCATTAATATTGTTACAGTGTGAGTTGTGCAGAGCAGAGCAAAAGTGTTGAATCAGTCAGAAGGACAACAAATTATCTACAGAGCTTAATTGGAATTGTAATCAAGCATTGTGGATGCTATTTCATTAGTTCACTCTTTTTGATCTATTCCAATTCATTGTAGGGCAGTGAGCCCATACTTTTGTCTAGTGAGCTCTAGGCAATGAGCCTGAATGCAAGTGCATTCCCATTTTTTACTTCTAATTTTGGGTATACTCATATTATATTGTGGATTGGCCATCCACCATGGTTTTTTCCCTAACAAGGTTTCCACATAAAAATTCTAGTGTTATGGTGTTAAGATTATTTTCTATCTGTTGATGCATGTTTTCTTTGTTGAATGGTTAGGTAAGTTAAATGACTGAATAATAAAGTTAAATTTTTGCACAACACTGATTCACCCCCCTCTAAGTGTTGCTTGTCTCCAACATGATCTTGGTTATTGTCCCTCAAACAGAAACCTTCATTCAATGTCAACACTACTGCAGAAGATTCTTCCAAGAAAACTATAACCTTGGTACATCCTAAATTGATAAATATCTCATTAAATATGTATCAAATAGAAACTTTGTTTATTCATCTTGAAATAAATAACATTAGTTTCTACTCCTTGCAATGTAATAGTTGTAGGATCATAGCATAATCAATATTGCATGTTTTACATTCATCGTAAGGAGTAGCATATCATCATCCATTTTGGGCTCACCCTTGTCCTGCACTAAGTGGGCGCAAGGGGGTTAGTTAGCCTTCTCCTCTTATGTCACTTGTTGTTGTCTCTTTTGGCTAGTTGATCACTTTTCATGAACATATAAGATCAAGATTGGGATGTGGATGACATGCCTTAAGTTGGCTCGCATGTAACATACTTATTCATGATGTAGCTCAATTCATAAACATATGACTTGGCATAGGGTTTTCCAAGTTAGCTCTCCTATCTTCTTTCATTGGCTACTTTAAAGCAATTGCTCATAGTGATGGTATATCAACTGCTTTAAAGCGGAGGCATACATAGATGACATCTTTTGGAGAATTTCATAGCATGATTTTTCTTTTTTCTTGTGATGTGTCCTCGTCTTGGTGGTGTCATTGGGTTTGATATTGTCTAAGAGTGTACAATCTATTGACATGGCATGATGTGAACGTGGTATCCCATGGGTGATGATCTAACACTTTTGATTTGTACTCTCTTGGAGACATTAGGAATAATGCTCCCTAAGAAGACCTTACATGAACAAAGAAAAATCCCCTTTAACAATTTTTTTACATGACATTCAAAAGAATTTACAAAATCATTTTCATTGTGGTGCCTTATCAAAGTTATCAGGAGGATAACTTTGGTATGGTTAGTATGATGGGAAGCTGACACACATGCATGAATTTCTCACTAAACCACTTCTTTGGGAAAAATCACCCTGTGGATGACCTAATTTTTTGTGGCCCTAGAGTGAGAACATGTTTATCAAAGCTTGATCCACCCCATTTTTATTTCTATTCATTATTGACATTGCATGATTGTGTATCTTATTTTGCTGCATATTATGGACCTTGTGTGTGTCCTTTTTTGCTTATGTTGGTTTGACTTAGGATCTTGGATCCTGGGGGCTTGACCACTCCCTTTATCTTTATCATCCTTTGTCATCTGCATTGGTACAGTTGGACCCCTCTTGAATGTCCACTTTAGTGTGAGTTTGAAGCAAGTTCATCCTCTCACTAAAGTGGGGGCTAAATGTAGTGTCAAAAAATGTTTTCCTTTGCATTTTCACACTTGATATGGGAATAATTAATGATAAATTGGATTTAATATCACCTTGATCTAGTGTTGTGAGGTGTTTTACACATCCACATTAGGTCTTGGGCCCCTTTTAAGCTAAATTAACTTAACTCTATCCTAATTTAATGTTGTAAAATGTATTTATTTACATCTTCACATTAAATTTGGGAGGCTTGTAAATCAAGTGGACCTAATCTAGTATTGTAATGTGTTCTACACATTCACATGGGATTTAGGGCCCTTCTAAGCTAAATAGACCCAAATTTTCCTTAATTTAGTGTTGTAAAGTGTATTTATTTACACTTTTTCACATAGGATTTTGGGCCCTATTGCATTTATGACCTTTATATCATCATTAATAGGCCCCTATGACCCCATATTGTGCATCCCAAGGCATATTTTAATCAAAAACCTAACAAGATCAACATAAAAACTTAAATTCTTCACTCCTTAACACTTTAGCAAGAAAAATAGCCACTGTGGGACCCATTTTCCACCTTGAGTGAATGAGTCCCATCCAGGTGGGACTCATTCACCCAGGATGGAGAATAAGTCCCATTTGGCCTATTTTTAAGGCTTGAGCAGGAAAAGTGGGTTTTTAATCAAAATTTCTTCCATGTCAGCCTTAGAGATCAAATTAACAGTCATGTGAGTGGATTTCTATATAAAAAAGCTTCAAAATCATTATTTCATCATGTGTTCAAGTTATCAAGTCAAGCATTCAAGAGTTAATCATTCCAAGTCTTCACAAGGTCATCAATATAGCATTCAAGATAAATTCTAAGGCATTCAAGAGCAAGATTCTTCATCAATTGTTGCAGCAATTCAAGATCCATCATCATGGCAAGGTTCTAATTGCATTACTTCATGTTCATACTTCATTGTCTTATTTCATCATTTGGTTTAATTATGTCAAAGGGGTTTGACCAAGGAAAACCCCTATTCCCTAACAATCAACATTTTATCTCTCTCTCTTTATGTGATTGTAGATATAGGTGCTTTGAAGACTTGAAGATCATTAAAGAATGGGTTACAAGGTTGTTGGAGTGGTCTCCCCATTTCCTAGGTCATCATCATCACAAAAAGTCACCTACAGGCTCAAAATTGGTAGTTTCAGATCCAAAAATCAAGAGGAATAGGAATAGCAGACATTAAAGACCATACTCAGACCTTCAAGTCTAAAAAAACTAAGTGGACTCATTCGCCAATATTGGAGAATGAGTCCCATTTTGGGACAATTTTGAGATTTTTGTAGTTTATGATACCATTTTCTGAGAAACCTATTCCTATACAGAAACCCTGATTTGGGATTGATTCATCCAAAATGGTGAATGACTCCCAGTAGGCCAAAATTTTAGGATCAACAATATTTACAATCTTCGGGTATGTGCAAGATCATGATGGGCCAAAAAGTGGCAATATGATGGGTTTTTGTAGGGTATGTGGTTGACGACTTTTTCTTACCTAAAATTGATGAAACAAAAAGGGTTTTTAAAAGATATTCTCAACTTTCCACCAGTATAAATTATTCTTTACTTTTAATTTAATAAATAATTATTGTTTATTTTCTATTTGAATTACAACTAAAGTCTTGATTGATAGGCTGATTGAAAAACATCTATAGCTTTCAAACAGTATCACATTTTTTGAATTTGAAATATGTGTCACATTCTATGCTTCACATACCATTGGATTAAAAGAAAAAGAAATTAATTTCATGAAGTTTTGACCAAGTTAAGGTGGCTAGACATAAAAGTTTTTTTATTTTTTAAAATTTGTAATAAAAAATTAATAATTAATTATTTACTTGGAAATAAATTACAAAAAAATATGCATCCATCGGGACATGAGTCCTCTACTTATATCTTAAATCTTATAAAAAATATTATCATTTTATTATGGTTAGGGTGGTTAGAAGACACCTACTTCTTATTTTTTCCCTGAAATTTAAGTACTACTGCTTTGAAATTTCAAATTTTCACCAAATAGATTTTATTTTTTTAAATAAACCCGGTAGTTTAGAAACTACATTCAATTTGCTACAAATTCTATTTTTACATATTTTTGAAATAATATAGATAACTTATTCAAACTTTTACGTCAAGTTTCATAACTCTGATTTTCTAAATTTTTTGCCACTTAAGGGCCTATTTTTTTGATGATGATCCTGCACATACCCCTTCATTCAAGCCTCTACAAGTTTCCAAGTGTACCCTTTTTGTTTTGTAGTTTTCTGTGTTATTTTATTTACTTTTCTAAGTCATTTTGTAGTTCATTGCATCAAACTAGGGTTTAGTGTTGCATCTTGCATTTCATTGTCTTTTCCAAGTTTACACTCGGTGGTGAACCCCTCATTAGATCTCATTCAGCCCCTAGGATATCCCTTTGCAAGATTTCAATCTCATTTGCATTGAAATCTCAGGGGTTTGTTCTTGAGTGAAGAGTAAGGAAATTGCCTCTCTCCTTTTAGGTCCAAAACCCTAGAAGCAAAAGAGAGAACACAATTAAATCTTCTTTTTAGTAATTTCAGGAAATTAGGCATAAAAAAAATATAAATACAAGGTTATTTCACATAATTCCACCTAATATTTTCAAGAGAGCATTCAAGAGCACTCAAGAGTTGATTATCAAGTAATTTGGAGCTAGTTTCAAGATTCAACAATCATGTCAAAGTCCTCATGCATCATGTTTGTTTTTGAGATAACATTTATGATGTAGGTTCTTATGATTAAAGCAAGCATTCAAGTCAAGATCCATAGCATACAATCAAGATTCAACATCCACATTCATGCTAGACATTATGTACAAGATTGCAGCCTTTTATTCAAGGGTTTGGTGAGTTACAACATTACATATTGTTCATTTATCATTCCTTCATTCTATTTCATTTCATTTCAAGGTTTGATTACCAAAATAGGGTTTGATCAAGGAAAACCCCTATCTACTAACAAAACAACATTTTCCCCTCTCTTTGATGTGTGATTTCCATATCTAAGTTGAAGATCCATTGAAGAGCAAGATTGGAGAAAGTTGTCAAAGTTGCAAAATTGTCAAAGTTATCATCTACATTGCGAG
Source organism: Sequoia sempervirens (assembly GCA_007258455.2). NCBI lineage: Eukaryota > Viridiplantae > Streptophyta > Pinopsida > Cupressales > Cupressaceae > Sequoia > Sequoia sempervirens. Next base: position 431,438,834 of record VDFB02075321.1, on the reverse strand, counting down.
ATCACGAAAAAGTCACCTACATAGCAGAATTCAATATTTCAGACTCAGAGATAGGAAGGAAGAGAAGCTACAGAAGACCACTAGAGGATATAAAAAATTTAGGTCAACCCAAATACTAGGACTAAATCACAACAACTAGCGTATCAGTCCTAGTATACCAAAATTCAAGCATTTTTTGTAGATCCTAGTTTACCAATTACAGATTCTGGTTTTGACTCGAAACCCTAAACTGGAACTAAATTTCCCCTATTGGTGTATGAGTCATAGTGTGCATTAAAATTCAGATTTTTGGGAGTGTAGACCTTGTTTCAAGCTTCTTTAGTTTTCCAAGTGCCCCTTTGTTCATTCTTAGTTATTTTATTTAGATTTCTAGCTTCATAGTCTAGATCTTATTGTTAGGTTTTATATTTCTTGTCTTTCTAAGCTCTTGCTTAATGGTGAACCCCCTTTTTTCTTTAATCACACGCTAGGAGACCTTATGGCAGATCTCTTCCCTTATTTTCATCATGTTAGATTGATATCTCTAAGGTTTCCTTGAATGAACGTTTGTGAAATAGGGAAAAAGATACCCTCCCTTCTCTCTTTGTGTTGTTACATATCCTAAACGGTGGAGAAACCCCTTATTTTTTAGTGTTTAGTAGGGTTGATAACACACTTCAAATCTTATAGTTGGGATATAATTCTATGATGTTGAAAGTGAGTGTAATTATACAAAATACATGAAAACTAAAGAAATTAGTGACAACATCAAAATTATAGGAAATAGAAGGGATACAAACCATATAAGAGTTAAAAATTGGGCCATAATGAATTGAATTATGACTAGGATATATAGCACATGAACTATGATGAGAAGAGGATGTACCTCGAATTCCACAATATTATCTAATTCTTTTTTTACTTTACACTCCTCTAAAATTTGAGTTTTTTGCCAACTCCCTTGGCATTATGTTCAATTCTATGTAAATCTAATAAAATCAATATAAAGTATGCAAAACATGATTGTATGTTATAACATTCAATCAAAAAACACGATAATATCATTCCAAATCTTCAAAGAATGAAAATATTAATTCGTACTATCAAATTCAATTTTTTTAAATGCAACTTTTAGTTATTCTACACTGACAAAAAAAGGTGTTGAATTATTAAACAATGATTGATAATTTTTCAATGCCATGAAAGGTTTGTTTCTATGTAAGATAAAGTGTAGATCATTCCAAGGTAAAATAGAGCATGTGGATCTAGAATCATGGGATCCACATGTGGTTTTACCATTTTTTTGGAATTCCAACAAATGTGATAACATTCTAACATGAGTGTACTAGAAATAACTCATATTTATACTTTATTTGAATGTTTTAATAGGGAGAGAGAGAGAGAGAGAGGGAGTGAAAATGAGGGAGAGAAAGGTATAGAAAGAGGGGGTAAAGAGAAGGAGAAATATGGAGAGATAGAGATGCAAATGGAGATATAGAGGTCTAGGAAGAGGGAGGTGGATAGAGAAAGGGGGGGAGTGATGGATAGATAGATTGAGAGGTATTTAGAGAGAGAGAGATGAAGAGGAAGACAAATATATAGAGAGATGTTTAGAGAAGTAGAGGGATGGATGAAGATAGAGAGATAGGGAGGTAGGAATAGAGAGAGAGGGAGATAGAGAGGGAGAGATAGAGAAGAAGAGACAAAGAAATATATATAGCAAGAGGGACAGGGAAAGATAAAGAGAGATATATAGAGGGTGAGATAGAGTTATCGAAAAATAGGTGAAATGATACAGAGAGAGGTAGATATAGAGAGGGGGGAGATATATAGGGAGAGAGAGGGAGAAAAGGGAAGAGATTAAGGGAGGGGGGATAGAGAGAAAGAGTTAGAGAAAGGGAGAGAGATAAGTAGAGAGGGATATAGATAGAGAGATATAAAGAGATGCAATGAGATATAGAGGGAAAGGGAAAGGGATTTATATATATATATATATAGAGAGAGATGTGAAGAGAGAGACAAATACAAAAGATGACAGAGAAGTAGAGAGAGGAAGAGAGAGGAGAGGGTAGAGAGGGATATATAGCTCAATATATAGAGAGGGAAGAAGGGAGGGAAAGAGGAAAATATATAGAGATGGGTAGGGAGATAAAGGGTGAGATAGAGAAAAATAGAGATAGAGAGATAGAGAGAGGGAGAGAGGGAGATATAGGGAAATGTAGGAAGAGAAAGAGAGAGCTTGGTAGAGATAGAGAGGGAAGGACAAAAGGAAAAAGGGATAGGTAGAGGAGATAGGTATAAAGAGGGAGAGAGAGGGGGAGAGGGAGAGGAGGAGAGAGGAAGAGATAGATCAATATATAGAGGAAGAAGGGAGAGGGAGAGAGGGAGAGAAAGAGAGGTGAGATCAAAAGAAGTAGAGATAGGAAAATAGAAATGGCGAGAGGGATAGATAGAAGAGGGAGAAAGAAAGAAGGAGAGAGGGAGATATGGGAAGAGAAATAAAGAAAGATAAAGATAGAGATAAAGAGGAGTAGATAGGGAGGGATGGAGGAGAGGAGGGAAGAAGGGAGAGGTAGAGAAATAGGTCTAGAGGAGGGAAAGAGAGGAGAGGGGGAGAGAGGGAGAGATCTAGCTCAATACATAGAGAGAGAGAGGGAGAGAGGGAGATATATAAAGATATAATGAGGGGCAGGGAGAGAGAAAGGATGAGTTAGATAGAAGTAGAGATAGATAAATAGAGATGTAGAGAGGGGAGATAAAGAGAGGGAGATACAAAGAGGGAGAGAGGGGGATACAAAGAGGGATAGATATAGAAATATGGGACTTGAGAAAGAGATAGAGAGTTAGAGATAGAGATGGAGGGATAGTGGGATTGAGGAAGGAAGAGAGGGGGGAGATAGGTCTAGAGAGGGAGAGAGAGGGTGAGGGGGTGATGCAGAGTAGGGAGGAAAACTGTCTTCAATCACAATACAAAGATATTCAAACACTTTTCCTTTCTTAATAACCTATCTTGACATATTTCCACAATTTCACCTACTTACCATTGTAGGTGTGTAGACCTAGTTATTTGAACTTATCTTGAAAATTTCTTTACAAACCCTCAAAAAATCTATCATTTCAAGCACCCATTACTATCTTATTTAGCATATCTCAAAGTGGGAATAGGTTGTTTCAGACCAAATCCCTCAACCAGATGCTTCTACACTATCCCAATAGGCCAATTTGGCCACTTTAACAAAGCATCACCCACTCAAATGCCTTTCCAACCCTAAATATTCATGGAAAGTCATTAACCAACCTCTAAAACCTCAAAATCCACAATCTTTACTTAAACAAATGATCTCCAAGACACCTAACCAGCAAACCCTTATTTTTAGCAAGTTATAAGGGGGTTTATTGAAAATCACCACTATAGACCTTTCCAAATTCTTCCAATGCTTCAAATACTTCAATATATTCCTACACATACTAAATCCATTTCCTCCCAACCTTCACTAAAGAAATTTCACCAAACTACCATTCAAAACCACCATTTTCAAGCCTAAATTCACTCAAATACCCCTAGGGTAGCACCCGAAATTCCACCAAACCCTACTCCCTGCTCAAAAATCCTATCCTACCATCTAAACCTATCATATTGGACCCATTGCACTCAGTTACAGGAGGTACAATCAGTGGAATGGGCCATCAGTCCATTTTGAGTAAACTCAAACCTTC
>VDFB02075321.1:431374049-431435038 GCA_007258455.2 Sequoia sempervirens | reverse complement strand
TGGGAGAGAGAGAGAGAGAGAGAGAGAGAGAGAGAGAGAGAGAGAGAGAGAGAGAGAGAGAGAGGAATATGAGAAGAGAAAGAGAAAGCGAGATTTAAAGATATGTTAGGCCTTTTAGACATACACTAAACAAGAACTAACAGTATTTTTCCTAAAACATATTATTGCTAGTTGACACTCTAGTACTCTACCCTCTCTATTATGTTATAACCTATGTATAATCCCATTTATGATTTAAAATATAAAAAGAAGAATTTAATTTTACTTATATGCTTCCTTTATATCTTCTATGTGCTTCAATTTAGATTTAAAATATTTATGCTCTTTTAAATCACAACAAAAGAATAAAAAAGCCAAGAAGTTGGGAAGTGTAGAATTTGAAATACAATAAATTGTTTCTAAAATATCTAATAATTACTGCTTGTCATAGAATAATTGAAAAATCATCCTAAAAATTATAAATTTGACATTTTAAAAATTGGTGATTAAATACCCCTTTTAAAATAATAGATTTCATAAAAAAAATCATAAACTATTCTATTTGTATCAAAAAAAAATATATGATCCCTTTATGAAAAATATACGTCCATTCAATCAGTGAACATACGATACATACATGCAAGAGAGATTTTATTTTTTATAATGCATAAATAAACTTGATCAATTATAAGTTGCTTGCACATAATATTTGATACGGTCAACGATACTGTAAAAGCCGACCACGAAAAACCTTCTGGAAGAAGCATTACGTCTGGTGGTGGCAATGCTTAAAATGGTAAATTGAAGACAAAGCTATTGAACGTCTCAGCCTGAGAAGACGTGAAGTAAAACATCCAAACGTAGTTCCCTCGGAATTTAATGACGATACTGCTATAGTATGAGAAGACGTGAAGTCTAACTTGATCCAGGACATAACGAAAACGTCAAACCAAGGAAGTGAATTTGATCATGTGGCCTTCTAGACGATCTTGCAGTTTCTCTTTCCCTAAAATCTTAATTTTCAACGATCACCCATGTTCTCCTTAAACTTCGTCATGTAGATTTGTATAGTTGTGGTTAAGGAAATCATATCATGTCTAGAAGGGGCGTACTCATTGACTTTGTAAATTGCGGCTGCGGTTTATGTGGATCCAAGTCTGTTGACCACCGCCTACCGTAATCACGGAATGTTAACCTAATGCTTTTCCGTTGACTATAACCTACCACTTGCATAAGTTCTCCCTATAAAAGAAGCTTCTTAGACTCGGATAGATTTAACTCTCTCTGGGCATCATATTTGTGTGGGTATGGCTGCTACTGCTACTGCTACTGCTACTGCTGCTCTCCTCTTGTTGATTTGTGTGCGTGCATGGGGAGAGATGTGAGGGGTATGGTGAGTGTGGTCTGAATGGGATCTGTCAAGTGGTGGACAAATCAGCCCGTTGCAGTTGTCCTGATGGGTTCGATTTTACCAATAAAAAGAACCCATCAAAGGGATGCTTTCAAAACCCGCCGCAGCAGATGAACAAATGCAGTGCAAGCAGCGCGAAAATGGTGGATGAAGGGCACGTAGATTGGCTGGGTAATGATTATGAAACCACGACTTCTATCAATGAAGCTACTTGCAAGCAATCATGCCTCGACGACTGCTTTTGTACAGTTGTTATCTACGCCACTCTGGACGGCACAGGATACTGTTGGAAGAAGTCATTGCCTCTCAGAGATGGCCGTCCACGCATCACCAGAACAGCTTTTGTCAAAGTATCCAAAAAGAACACTCGCCACTAAATGAAAGTATCATGAAGCTAGAAGTTACAATTTAGTTATATATAAAGAAATAAGTGGCACGACTAGGTAGCTGTAATGTTTATGTTGATGTTTATTTCTGTTTAAGCAAGAACCAGTTTACTATTATTCTGGTTAATTAAATAATATAGTAAAGATATAGTATAGTTTATTATATTTAAAAAAAGTTTGTTTAGTAAATATGTTATGCTAATTTTTTATTAATATTTTGGATCATATTTTGTGATTTATAATTAAGATGAGGAAAATAATATGATTTTTGGATTACGTTCTATGATCGATGAAAATAATATAAGTATGTCGATGGGCCCTTGGTCTACTGGTGAAGTTGAAAGGTTCTAAATGAGCCCACCAGGGATCAAATTTTGTTGAGTGCAAAGGCTCCAACATCGAAAAAGGGATGAGGTCAGGATCGTGCTCCGGACGAATTTGGCGGAATGGATACCCCTCAGTCCTTGGCTCTTAGCCAAAGAGGTTCAACCCAAGAGGGTTCATGCTCCCATATCGGGTAGCTTCACATAATTTGTGGATGACCTCCATAAAAATAATAATATAAGTATAGATCACATTCATAATTTGTCACTAGAATGAAAACAATAGAATAAAGAAAATAATATTTTGAATCAATATTTTTGGATAAGGAAAACAATATATTTTTGGAGCAGACTCCATGATCTATCATCAAAATGATGAAAATAATATAGTTTAATATCACACTCCTTAACCCATCATGAAGATTTAGGAAAAATAGATTAAAAGAAAAAAAAATTGACACTGTTATTTTGTATTATACTATGCATTACATCAATAAAATGAGAGATACAGTATAATTTAAATTTAAATTTAAGAAATAAATAGTACCTCTAGTATAGAACCCATAGTATTTTGTCCTTCTAATGATATTTTTTCTTTACTTTTTGTTTAAATTTTGATGAGAGGAACTGTAGAGTTTATGAAAATCCTTAATCAAGAGGAATCAACATTTTGGAGGCTTAAGATGATTGTTAATAGGTTGTTGAACAAACCTTATTGCTAGCATTAGATTGTCCTAGATCATGTGATTAAAACTTCTACCCCAACACTTGCCTCCTAATCCAACTTACTTTCTACTCCATTATTTATGGAATTAAAATGGGCTTGCCATAATACTAGGTCTAAGGATGTGTAAATCTTAAGCTTACCTTATGAAATAATTATATTCTAAATACAAGTACATTAGAGCATCAATTATTATCACACATGTGTCTTACTGTTGTATATGTGACGTCCAACAGACTCCGCCCCTTCACATTCCATGCCTCTTCAAATTTTCCATTCCTAAATCACTTATATATATTGTGGATTGTTAATTGTAGTAGGTATTAGATGAAGAACTATAGTTACGGAAAAAGTAGCCTTAATCCTTGCTTGCTTGATAATTGACATTAAAGCTAAACTAATGTTGTCTTGGAGTGGTGTTGTAATGTGTTATACACATTCACACTATTTTAGGACCCTTATTTAACTAAAACATGCCTTAATTGGTCCTTTGTAAAGTGTTGTAACACACTTTCACACTTTTCTAGGACTTATTTGCTTAATTAAGCCTAATGGGCTCCTTTTCCATAAATTGTACATAATGTGTACCTTGTTTGAATGTTGTAAAGTGTTTTAAAGCACTTTCACACTTATCTAGGTGGTCTTAATTTATTGTGGTTAATTATTGGAGTTATTAACCCCCTCTTTAGTCCTTAATTTTGACACCTCCTGAAGATCTATCCTAACAATCATAATTTAAATAACAAATTATTTCATTGGGAAAAATTTGGTCCTAGTAAGTTGAGCTAGGACCCATTCGCTGTTGATGGAAAATGGGTCCTCCCTTAACAGGACTCCCCTTTCTCAAGTGATCTAGAATGGGATTTTTACCTTCTTTCATTCCCCTGAAGCTTGGTCCTGGAAACTTAGCCATGACCCATTTTCCAAAGATGGCGAATGGGTCATCCCTTAATGAGACCCCTATTTTTGAATTTCTAGGAGATCCTGATTTTTGCTGAAATCAAACATTTTTAGAAAATATAATGTTTTAAGCCTTGAAATGTTCCATTTAAAGGATTCCAATTGAAGAGGGTTTGATCAAACCACCTTAGACCAAGCATCCTTGGATAGAACCCCGCTAGTTTTAAACCATACCTATAATAGAGTCTCCTTCACACCTATCAAAATGCTGATAAAAAACCACTTTTGATTTACTTTTGGGGATCAAATGAATTCATTTAAAATTTATTTTTTGTAAGTATGTAGTCCTTATTATAAGCTTCCAAAAAAGTATAATTTTAATTAAATTAAATTTGATTATTATATTTATTTTTTATTTCTTGTGAATGTAGGGTTTTCACCGAAAATCAAGCTCTTTGTTTTGCAAATGTGGAAAAATAGCAAATTATCAAAGAAAAATTTAAAAAATATGAATTCAAATATTGAAGTCCTTGATCCAACAAAAATAAAAAATAAATTTCAATACATACAAAAAAGTTACGCGTTATACGGCTTTACTATGTCGAATTGTAATTGGTTTGACTTTGAAACTTGATTAAAGAAAAAATATTCAATTAAAAAATATCTGACCAAGTGGAAGCACCAGATATCAGAGTTACAAATCTAAATTTGAAAGAATTAGAATATTATCCTTCATGAAAAAGAAGTTATGTGTTATACGGTGAGCGTCACTTTTTAAAAATGTTATTTTCTGAAAAAAAATATGTTTTTGAGGGAGATGAAAAAAGATGTGCAATATAATTCTAAAAAATTTGAAAAAATAATATTTAGAATCTATAGACAAAATTTCGTGAAACTCTAGTTTGCATCATCTTCAAATTCTTCACAGTTTAGTCGCTATAGGTGCCCGAAAGTGAAGATTTAGTTAAAATAAATTATTTCAGTGTCTAGTTTGGCCAAAAATTGTAAACCACAATTGTGGGACCACCTTAGGAATTTAATTATCTTTCTTTCTAGATCTGGTGTCGGCCTTAGTTCTTTGAATTTCGGGGTTAATCTCCTAATTTAGTATAAATAAGGGTTTAATTCACATTGTTTCTCCTAGCATATTTATGAAGCAATCTAATATTTTCAAGAGAGCATCCTAATACTTCACAAGAGCATTATAGAGCATTTCAAAGGCATTTTCAAGGTATTTCAAGGAAAATTTCAAGTATTTATTGCAGCAATTCAAAGTCATATCATCATGTCAAGAGTTTAATGCATTCATGTGTGTCGAGCTAAGAAGTTAATGTTGCATTGTGGATCCATTTACAAGAATCATCTTACATCTAAGATCTACATTTTTTATGGCCGCTACATGTTAGTTTGCAGATTTATTTCACAAGACATCATCCAAGGTGATATCAATTACATTATTTCATGTTTCATGCTTTGTTTCATTCATTTCATCATTGGGTTTGATTACCTACTATGAGACGAGGATTGTTAGGGTGGATCGATTATGCTTGATTCATGATGAATCGAAGCACAATTTATCCACTAAACCTCAATCTACCAAATAAGATCATCCAAATTGAAAAGTTAAACTAAGCATTTACTGAAACTAAAAGTTACAAACTAAGAAAAATGTTAAATTCCTACTCTAACCCATTTGAAACTTATCCTGTGTTTGGAATTGGTGTCGTGTTGATGTGGAACAATGGCCCTTTCCCAATCCTATGATTAGTAAGCTTGTTTCAGTCAATTATATGGAAGAGAATTGATGAAAACCTAGTTTGTGCTAAATTAAACATGATGCAAGCTAAGTTACCATGATTTTATGCTAAAAATGAACTAATTATGCAATTGCTAAGCTAATCTAAGCTAATTCTATGCTAAAATATGGAAACCCTAATTCATATACAAACTAAGATGAATGCATGGAAGCCATTGATGAATGCTCTAAGCTATTTATGCAATTAGAAATAAACTAAAACAAGCTAAAAGTGAGTAAATTGTGAGTATGGATGCAAGTGAATTCAACAACATGAATTTGCAATTGAAAGATGGATGTATGAGTTTCAATAGTTGTAACATAAGTTTTCTTTGAAAAGATGGATCCATTTGTCTCCAAATAGTGTTCTATTTATAGGAGAGTAAATGAGAAATGGAGAGGTGAGATTGAAAAGATTAATCAATGGTCCAAGATGAAGGAGATGAGAGGCATGGATCATGGATTCTCATCAACAAATGAGAATGCATGATGGGATTTAATCAAGGGCTCACATTTGCCTCAAAAAAACACACTTTTGACCTACTCACACAAGTCAAAGGTGACTTGTTCAAAAGGTTAAAGGTTAAAACTTGCATTAGAAACAAAGTGAAAATATCCCTTTTTCAAATGATGGAGGAATAAGAATATTCCTTGGAATATTCATTTGGGTGAGGATAAAAGGCATTTTACAAATTAAAGAAATTCTTAATTGTGCAAAAAGGGGGATAAGGAATATTCTATGGGAATATTCCCATGTTTAGAAGAAAATTAGTTTAATTGCTATTTAAACAAGGTTTAATCATGCAATTAGGGGATTTAGAGGAATTAAAGTGATATTCATTAAATTAAATGTTTTAATGAATGGGGAAGAGATGGAATGATATTTAATTAAATAACTTAGGGTTATTTAATTAAATTAGAAGACTTAGGGAATTAAATTAAATGTTTTGATTTATTTAATTTAATAAGATGAAATGTTAGTGTGAAAGGGGCAGTGAATTAACTTGAATTGATGAATTTGGTTAATGGACAGAAATGATGCCATTAATTAAATTAGCTAAGTTAATTTAATTAATTAAGTGAAAAGAGGATGGGTCCCAAAAAGGAAATGATGTTAGTAAAGTTGTTTTGAGTGTATGATATCATTTAGGGAATTTTTTAGTGTCCACATTTTGCCCCTCATTGAAGCAAGGTACCTGCTGCTTCAATTCAAAGAATAATGCTCTTTAGATTAAAACTGTTGCTTAATTAAAAAAATAACTTTTTAAAAAAAATTTAGATGCCCTAGCGGAAGGATAAAGTTGACTCCCTAACTCCTCAAGAAATCGAGCAAAAATTTTAAATTTTGGGTTGATTTCTTGATAAAGGTTAAAAGTTGTCCCAAGGATCCAGAAAGGCTCCGAGACGCAAGAATTATGCCAAAAATGCAAAAAATGCAAAAAATTAGGTCCAAATTAGCAAAATTTGTGAAATGATGGTAAACCCTAGCTTGAAGGTGAAATTAGGGAAAAAAACCCTAATTTTCTAGCTTAAATAAGCCAAGAAGGGTCACCTTTAATTCATTTGTGCATTCACACTTAAGAGATTCTTGCTATTTTGAGCTCTGATCCTCTGATGAAATGGCATGACAAGAGCTTCCCAGGAACATCTCTAACCGAGTTCGAGAGTATCAGCGGCTTACAGGCATAGCACCACCAGTATGTAACTCTAAACTTGATTTGAATTTTGACTTTTTGATGCATTTAAATTGCTCTTTGAAATTTAAACTTTGGTGTTGTCACTATATAGCAACGCCCATTTTGCAATCAGTGATGCTCAAATGAATTATAGTGACGCATATGTATATGGTGATGTTAGTCGCAATTTAAAATTAGGGTTTCTAATTTTAAATAGCGACACATGCTTACATTGCGACGCTCCTACCGATTTAGAAATTATGGTTAGGGTTTTCCAAAGATTAAATCACGACACCAGTGTATTTGTGATGCAGTTTCTGAGTTGCAATTTGAAATGATTTCAAGCGTCACAATTTGAAATTTAAATATAGCGACACTATTGCAAATAGTGACGCTATTGTGATTTTTGAATTGAAAAATTTCAAATTGAGTGTATTATGTGTTTGTCGATACATGGCGATTGTGTGATCTACGATGTTGATGCCAAACTTGATGTGTAACACAAGGTGATGGAGATGGAGGAATTTTTTTTAGTTACATCACAGATCAACTTTGAGTCGTATAGAGGTCATGTGCCTACTTTTAGGTTGATCATCGCAACCATCATTTTAAGCTTGGTGGCTCCTGACAGACGTAGGAGAGGGTTTAGCCTAGGATGGGGATTGGCATGGAATAGGATGCTACATAAGACTCTTTTTGCATGGGGGCTAGTGATGTTAGCCTCACTGTATCATGACATGCATGATTTTGTTTATTACGATGGGAGAGCCACTAGTGCAAGGGTGACTTTGCTTCACATTTGGGCGTCAGAGCATATTATCATGCTCTGACCTATTGTTTTGATGGAAGACGTCGAGCTAGATGATCCTATCATTTGGAGGTATAGAGGTACGATCACCTTGTGACACACTAGACAGATTGGGCTCCCGTACTAGTGACGAGTTATCGATGACATGACAATTTTTTGATGGCACCTGTGGCTTCAAATTCCACCATGGTTCAATGATGTGTAGTAGTTATATTTTGTGAGACAGACCCGATATATGCAAGGTCATGAGTACACCATTATTCAACGATATTTACAAGACATGGTGGTTCGTTAGTTTGGGGAGGTCCAGGACAGGCCACATGATGATTATAGAGTTGTGTTTGTGAGGTCTTCCAGAGAGGTTCCCACATGGGGACTGACTATTCCAGCTCTAGAGGCAGTCGAGAGCTTCAGAAAGTTAGTGGCTTAGTCTTGGGCCTATGATCAAGGTCAGGCGCTAGCACAAACTACACCTGCTTATGATGCTTGGTTCACATATCCATGGAATTTGAAAGATATGGCGAGTGTTCCTCCATGAGGGAGACCCAGAGGAAAGGGAGTAGGTAGGGGAAGAGGATAGGGAAGCTAGGATGGCTAGGATGGGTAGATTTCAGGGGCTCCACTGGTTGTGCAATAGCCTCCTCAACAACTCAATGTTCAACAGTAGGGTGGAAAAAAAGGACCACAACAATAGGTAGGACCACCACTGCCACTAGATACAAGGGATGCACAGATACAACAGTTGTAGCACCAGGTGCAGATTTTGACTGGTGAGCGGGATCAGGCCCACTAGCAGATTTTGGGTATTATTGTTGAGAAGGATTAGAGATGATAGAAGGTGGTTGCCATTACGACCAAGAGAGATCAAGCATTGTAGCGGGTGTAGGCCATGATTGTAGAGAGAGACCAAGAGGTTTCCTAACTCCAACAGATAGAGGTTATGATGATAGCCACACATGGTAAGACAGTTTTAGCTAGATTATATAGAGAGGTCATGACAAAGGCCACATATTATAGAGAGCATTACCACTAGAATTTACTACAAGCACTTAGACAACCTAATTTTTTGGAGCACAGTGATGCATGGCTGAGAGTAGAGGATTACCCTAAGAGGTAGGCCAGAGAGGGTACCAGCCATCAAGGCTATCTGTTATGTATAAACTATTTTTTATTTTGTTGCCCCATTCTTTATCATAGATATAATGTATTCATGGGCTCCTTTTTTATAGCCTCTTGGATATTGTACTTTTGATCGATGCGCATTCACTAATCCAAATTTTGTAGCATGACATTCATTTTTTGCTATATATATGATACAGATACAGATTCTACATGATGTGTTCATCTTATTTCATGTTTATTATGTATGGATGCATCTGATATGAGATGCTTATAGTTGATGATGTATGGATGTACTTGAACCAACAATTTTGATGTTGTTCTATGGAATTCTCTTCCACTCTTAGGATCTTTCACCTAAAAGGAGAGAGATAGAACCCCAAACCAAAATTTAAGTGGTTCACTCAAATAAATGATTGTATGATGTAATTAGGACTAAATGCAATGTTGTAAATACAACTAAATTATGTAATTGACTGATTATGAATGTAAAACTAACGTAATATGCAATGTTTGAAAACACAATATGATATGCAAAAAATGCAATAAAGATGAAAACTAATGCAAGCTCATAATTAAACAAGGTCAAACAAGTTGCACCTGGGAATTGGATGATGAATTTGGGATGCTCTAAAATCTAACAAAGATCAATGTAAATCACCAGTGGGACTCATTTGCCACTGATGGTGAATTAGTCCTCGTACTGGTAAAATCTCCTGAAACAGGTCTTCGACTGTCGAGAACTGGAATTTAACAAAATCACCTTTTTAAGCCTTCAGGTGGGACTCATTCACCACAGATGGCAAATCAGTCCTCTTCCAAAATTCTGTGAAATCAAAGGTTAATTTTGTAGCTCTAGATCTGCACTTGTCTTCTTGTCATGTTGATGGAGTCAAATCTATAGAAAATGGACTATAGGTTGTCTCCAAGCTTGAAATAGGGTTTAGTTGACTTGAAAAACTTTGTTGACTTCTTGATCACCTTTCAAAACCTAATTTCTTGGCAAATTTGCATACAAAAGTCTGCAAACACACATGCAAAAGGGAAAAAATGGTTAAGGGTTAGGGTATAGGGTTTTTCCTTGGTCAAATCCCACTTTGGTAATCAAACCCTTAAGAAATGAAATATAATAAGTAAGGAATGATGAATAAATAACATGCAAATGTCCTAAACTCACCAAAACCTTGTTGAAGAAATCTAAAGATATGTCAATGGCTACTCCAAAATGCTTCATGAATGCTTGATTAAATGATGCAAAGTGCCTGAATGCTTGAATGAATGAATTAGTGAACTTGATGAATTGGGAGATGTAAAATGAGGAGAAAAATACACACTTATGCCCTAACTACCTAATAATACCTCATCACAAGCCGACATAAGGTATTTTTATATAAAAACCTAAAAGAAATTTTGAATTATTTTGAATTTGGAGCCAAGAGGGACTCATTTGCCACCATGGCGAATGGGTCCCACCTTGGGCTTGTAAGTGGGTGTCAGGAATTATTTTGCATTTAATGTTGTTTGTCAGGTTTACATTCAAAAATACACTTACTTAAGTCTTGTGAATGCATAAAGGGGTCAAATAAAGCATAAGAAAGGTGTAAATAGTGAAATCAAGCCTAGAAAAGTGTGAAATCTTGTTACAAGACTTTACAAAACTTTAAAATAGAACTTAATAAGTGATGAAAAGATTATTTTTAGGTGAATTATAATGAAAAGAGTCTAGAAAAATGTAGAAATGTGTTACAACACTTCACAACACCCTCACAAAACATCATAATTTCAATGTTTAGGACCTAATGTGAATGCATAAGTTACATTGCAACATTAAATCAAAGCAAAATAGACCAAGCATCATGAGAGAAATACCTAAAAGACCATGTAAATGTCAATGATCCATTTTTCTATGATACATTTAGCCCCCACTTTAGTGAGTGGATTAACTTGTTTCAAACTCACACTAAAGTAGCCATGCATATCGAGAGGGATCCAAATGCACTTATGTTAGCAAGATGGAATGAAAAAAATCAGGAGGGATGGTCAAGCCCCTAGGATGAACATGGGTATGTGCAGGATCATGATGAGACAAAAAGTGGCGATATGATGGGTATGTGTAGTGTATGTGGCTGATGACTTTTTTTTTACCCAAAATTGATGAAATGAAAAGGGTTTTTAAAGGAGATTCACAACTTTCCACCAATATAAATTATTCTTTACTTTGAATTTAATAAATAATTATTATTCATTTTCTCTTTGAATTATGACTAAAGTCCTGATTGATAGGCTGATTGGAAAACATCTATAGCTTTCAAATGGTATCACATTTTGAATCCGAAACATGCATCACATTCTATACTCTCATACTATAGGATTAAAAAATATAATAATAATTTCATGAAGTTTTGACCAAGTTAAGGTGGTTAGACATACGAGTTTTTTATATTTTTTAAAATTTGTACTAAAAAATTCATAATTAATTATTTACTTGGAAAAAAATTACAAAAAACTATGCATCACATCAGAACATGAGTCTTCTACTTATATCTAAAATATTATAAAAATATATTATCATTTTATTATGGTGAGGGTGGTCAGACAGACACCTACTTCTTATTTTTTCCTTGAAATTTAACTACTACTGTATTGAAATTTTAAATTTTCACCAAATAGATTTTTTTTAAAAAATAAACCTAGCAGTTTAGAAACTACATTCAATTTTCTAGAGATTCTATTCTTACATATTTTTGAAATAATATAGATAACTTTTATAAATTTTTACATCAAGTTTCCTAACTCTGATTTTTCTGAATTTTTTGCCACTTAAGGGCCTATTTTTTCCATGATGATCCTACACATACCCAGATCCCATGGAATACTAAACATAAGAAAAAAGGAACACACGCGTGAAAGAGAAAGAGAGAAGGAAGAATCAAATTAAGCTTTGATCGTTTATCCAATTAGTTGTGGATAAGATCTAGGTACAAGTTTGTGAAAAAAAGAGAATGTGTACTCACTCTAGGGTGACAGAACTCATGGCAGTCCTCCGGGTGTGAAGACCCAAAAGGTGAGAAGCATACACTAGTTGGTATGCACTCACAAAACACATAGGTGGCTATTGGGAATGTTGTGCTGCTAAATGGGATTCCAGCTCAACCTTACTAAAGTTATACCTTATGATAACTTTAACAAGGCGCCACAAGGGAAAAATTTCGGTTCGTGCTTCATGAGATAAGCAAAGCTTTGTATGCTTAGAACTTATGAACAAAGAGGAAAGGTACCACATACATGCAAGTTGCATTATGCAAGGTGGAAAAGATGCAAAATGTAAAAATGTAAAAGGTATTCAAAGGAGTATTGTTAAATTCATGCAAGTTTTATCACTTAGGGAACATTGTGTCTAATGTCTCCAAGAGAGGACCAATCAAAGAATAGTATATTCACAACTTAGGGGATGCAGTACGTCACATCAGGCCACCAAGAGGAATGTAATATGCTGGGATAGATCAAACTTATGAAGGAAATCATACCCAATGTCATCCACAAAGTGATAATGCATTGTATGAAGTGAGAAGGCTGCACTAGGAACCAAGAATGCAAATGAAATGATGCCAATGTATGGTCCCCACTTTTGCTATACACGGTTCTTTGAGCAATTACTTTAAAGTAGCAAAGGAAAGAAAATGCAAAAAGAAAATAAGAGAGCCAACTTGAAAAGCCCCTATGCCAAGTCATATGCTTCCAAGTAAGGTTGCTTCATGTAAATAAAAAATAAAGAAAAAGAAATGGAGTTGCCCCCGAGAAAGGAACACACCAGACACATAAGGGAGCTATGGATTTGGGGTCAGTTTTTTCGTTGCTGCAATGTTTTTATGAAAGAGGTCAGAACTGTCATCATTCCCCAAAGCACATAGAATTGGAAGAATGGAACAAAGAGAGTGAAAACAAAAGAAAAATAAAGTCTGTTTTGGGTCAACATGGAAGAGACATTGTTGTCTCAACTCCTTGCATCGTCCCTAAAAGGAAAAAAAGAAAAAGAAAAAAGAAAATGAAAACACAAATGAAATGAAAAATATTTTGGGTCAACATGAAGGAGACATTTTGGTCTCAATGTCTTGTGTCATCCCCAAAAGGAAAACACAAGAAAAAGGAAAAGGGACCGATTGGGTCAACATGGAAGAGACATAGGGCATCTCAACACTTTGTGTCATCCCTAAAAGGAAAACACAAAAAAAAGCGAAAAAGGACCTTTTGAGTCAACATGGAAGAGACATTGTGGTCTCAATGCTTTGTGTCATCCCCGAAAGGAAAAAAAGAAAAAGCGAAAAAAGATAAAGTACGACATATAGAAGAATAGATGTACAAATAGAGAAAGTGTACAAAGAGAGAGAACATCAAACACACATTATGGGGGAACACGCTACACACCTAAAAGAACACTAAAAGGAAAATTCCAAAAGGTTAGTAGTGCAAATGCAATTGAACCATCAACCGAGTTATTAGCTTCTCAATCTCAAGTAGTGTAAGTGGAAGGTGAATAAAACCGTTAAGAGATAAAGGAAAAATGCATTACAAGGACAAGGCTAACCACTTCTGGACTCCACAGAGTGTAAGGAAAGAATGAGCCAAGGTAGGTGATGGGAAGTATCATATGATAGTGAGAATGGAAAATTATACAACTATGGTGTGATAAAGGGATGTGGTTTTAAGGGATGGTAGGAAAGCAGTCAGTACCAATGAAGTGATACTTGTCCAGTATGTTCTCCAAAGTCTGACATTCTTCAGTTCGGTGTCCAAGAAGATGATGGTATTTGCAATATGGTATGTTAGAGTCTTTACGATGTATGACCAACCTATAGGAAGGTGGTAAGAGTATAAGGCCTTTTTTTAAAATTAGTTGAAGTCTCCTTTCACATTCAAGTGGGAGATGGATAGGAAACTTGATTTTTTTCAATTTGTAAGGCCTCTTTCATTTACTAGTTTCTCCTTTTTCATGGATGGAAGGATGAAGAGGACCCATGGGGATCCTAGAACCCTTGTCATTAGAATCAGGTAATGGTTGTTCACATGGAAGGATAATTTTCAAGTCAGGAGGAGAATCAAAGATCACTATACCATCATTGTGAAGTCTCCAATATTCAAATGGAGGCTTATTAGCATGAGGAGGATCTTGATATCCTAATCATATTGTGTTTTCTTCTATTGGTTTTTGTTCGAGAAGTTGGTGAATATTATGCTCAATTGTTGTGTCACAACCTTGTTTACTTAGGATAGTAAAGCCTTTTCAATATTTTTCTTTAAGGTTGATGGGTGTGTTTGTAACTTGGTTATCATAAAATGGTTGAGGATGTGTTTGTTTAGAGGAGCTAGGTCTTCTTGATGGAGGGAACTTAGGTCCTTCATTTTTTTTAGGATGTTGGTATCCAAAGTGATCAGGAGGTGCAACAGTAGGAAGATCTTGTGACTTCATGAATGGGTAAAAGGCCACATTGGCTTCAAGGTTATCAAGACATTCATTTAAGAACTTATTCATGCTATCATCATCTTCTCCAATGATGTCTACATCATAGGGAGGAAAATAATAAGGAGTTGAAGGAGCATGAGGAAGCTCAAGGTCAATAGGGTCACAACCAAAGGCGCAATTGGACATGTCTACTAAGGATTTTAATGAATTCCAAAAATTGCTAAAAGAAAAAGCCATGATGACAATGAATGCAAGTAAAATGAGATGCAAGAAAGAAGAGAAAATAAACAATCTGGAAAATATAACAGAAAATAAGTACAAAAAACTGTAATGCAGGAAATACCCAGAAAATGCCTAAAAATGTAGTTCAGAATGTGCAGGTGGACTAATTCACCCAAGGTGGCGAATGAGTCCAGGTATGATATTTTTTGTGTTTTTCAAAAAATTTAGAATGATTTCAATGCTTTTCAGATGTAGGATGAGGATGCAAATCCAAATTTTCAGTTTTTGAATGATACTGATATGCAAAAATGAAGTCTAAATGAGTCTTTCACTAATGCAATTTTAGAAACCCTAGGTTGCAAAAACAAAACAAAACCTAATTGAATGTTGATGCAAATGAAACCTAGGATGAAAGATGCAATGGAAATGAAAAAGATAAAGTGTTCAAT
This sequence comes from Sequoia sempervirens, assembly GCA_007258455.2. NCBI lineage: Eukaryota > Viridiplantae > Streptophyta > Pinopsida > Cupressales > Cupressaceae > Sequoia > Sequoia sempervirens. The sequence continues at coordinate 431,419,785 of VDFB02075321.1, read as the reverse complement.
ATACAGGTTCACCAAAATGAACCAACAATTTTGATGTTGTTCTATGGACTTCTCTTGCACTCTCAGGATCTTTCACATAAAAGGAGAGAGATAGAACCCCAAACCAAAATTGAAGCGGTTCACTCAAATAAAGGATTTTATGATGTAATTAGGACTAAATGATGTAATTGACTGATTATGAATGTAAAACTAATGTAATATACAATTTTTGAAAACACAATGTGATATGCAGAAAATGCAATAAAGATGAAAACTAATGCAAACATAATTAAACAAGGTCAAACAGAGTGCACCTGGGAATTGGATGATGAATATGGGATGATCTGAAATCTGACAAAGCTCAATGTAAATCATCAGTGGGACTCACTCACCATTGATAGCGAATTAGTCCTCCTACTGGTAAAATCTCCTGAAACAGATTTCTGAATGTCGAGAACAGGAATCTAAAAAAATCACCTTTTTCAGCCTTTAGGTAGGACTCATTTGCCATATATGGTGAATCATTCCTCTTCCAAAATTATGTGATATCAAAGGTTGATTATGTAGTTCCAGATATGCACTTGTCTTCTTGTCAAGTTGACAGAGTCAAATCTATAGAAAACATACTATAGGTTGTCTCCAAGCTTGAAATAGGGTTTAGTTGACTTGAAACACTTTGTTGACTTCTTGACCACCTTTCAACACCTAATTTCTTAACAAATATACATACAAAAGTCTGTAAACACATATGAAAAAGGGGGAAAATGGTTAAGGGTTAGGGTATAGGGATTTGTCTTAGTCAAATCCCACTTTTGTAATCAAGCCTTTAAGAAATGAAATAGAATAAGCAAGGAATGGTGAATAAATAACATGCAAATGTCCTAAACTCACCAAAACCTTGTTGAAGAAATTTGAAGATATGTCAATGGCTACTCGAAAATGCTTGAATGCTTGAATGAGAGAATTAATGAACTTGATGAATTTGGAGATGTAAAATGAGGAGAAAAAGACACACATATGCCCTAAATACCCAATAATACCTCATCACAAGCTGACATAAGGTATTTTTAAACAAAAACCCCCAAAAAAATTGAATTATTTTGAATTTGGAGCCAAGAGGGACTCATTCGCCACCCATGGTGAATGGGTCCCACCTTGGGCTTGTAAGTGGGTGTCAAGAATTATTTTGCATTTAATATTGTTTGTCTGGTTTACATTAAAAAATACACTTAATTAAGTCTTGTGAGTGCATATAGGGGTCAAATAAAGCATAAGAAAGGTGTAAATAGTGAAATGAAGCCTAGAAAAGCATGAAATCTTGTTACAAGACTTTACAAAACTTTAAAATAGGACATAATAAGTGATGAAAAGGTTATTTTTAGGTGAATTATAATGAAAAGAGTCTAGAAAAATGTAGAAATGTGTTACAACACTTCACAACACCTTCACAAGATGTCATAATTTGAATGTTTAGGACCTAATGTGGATGCATAAGTTACATTGCAACATTAAATCAAAGCAAAATAGACCAAGCATCATGAGAGAAAGACCTAAAAGACCATGAAAATGTCAATGATCCTTTTTTCTATGGTACAAAACTGTACGGATGCTTATGTGATATGCAATGATCATGATATGGATGGATACAATGTTATGTTCTTTTTTAGTATCTTTTCATGATATGCTATGGAATGAATGCAAATGAGGTGGATGCATTTCTTTTTATGTATTTTCTATGCATTTTATGAAATGATTATTGTATACACCTAAAATCGGTCAGGATAATTAATTAATTAAATACAAGGTATTTAATTAATAAACCTCTTATTCATCTACTTATAAATAAATTCTAAATTTATTTATATAGTTCACATTTTCTAATTCTTCCATCTTAAATCATATTCCTCTAATCTTAATTAAATAAACAAATTCAAATATATATTTTTAGGTCAACATGGAACAGACATAGTGTGTCTCGATGTCTTGTGTCATCTCCAAAAGGAGAACACAAGACAAAAATGAAAATGAAAGGTAAAGATCAATGAAAAGGTGAAAAGCTTACGACATATAGAAGAATGAAGGTACAAATAGAGGAATGCACATAGAGAGGGAAACATCGAATAGAACATCATGGGGGATCAAATTACAAACATGCAATCAAACAAAAAGAAAGCAAAAATGAAAGCAACAAGACTAGTAAAGCACATGCAAGTCAACCATCCAGCATGTCATTTTCATCCATGTCTTGTTCAATGTATGTGGAATGCAGATCACTAGTGAGAGGGACAACATCAAGTGTTATACTAGGAGAATCACCAGGTTCAACGCGTGGTGAATCACTTAGTTTAGGACGATCATCATGGTTGTTATTGTTTAAGCTCATGGATGAGGATAATAACAAATTTAACTCTTTATGCACTTTCTCATCAATTTTAACTATTTCTTCATCGTCATCCAAGTTAACCACAATAGGAGGATGAATGATAATATCCATTGAAGGTGCTAGTCCTTGTTGTGTTGGAGACATAGGATCTATTGGTAATGGAGGAGGTTCATCATTTATTGCTTCTTTCAAGTTCGGATTTTGATTTTCAATGTTGGTCTCTTCGTTCATCTTTCGAACAATAGCATGACATCTACACCTATGCTCTCTAGCATTTCTGTTCCTTTTATTATGGTTTTCAAGTTGCATTTGGTAGGAGTGGATTTTCCAAACATAGGTCCCTTTTCTTCTTGTGAGGGAAGAACATAAGAAACCATGGAAGGTTGTTCAACCACTTTCTCTTTTTCTTTATTAAATTGTTTAGGAGGAGGATTAGGACTTGTGTGGTTTTCTCTTGGTCTTTTGTAGGACATAGGAAAGGGATATTTAATGGATGGGTCTTGGTTAACTAGAAGGTCTTTTATCTCAACATTGTTTTCATCAAGGGGTGGAGGTTCAATCATAGGTGTAGGAAAATTTTCAAGGGGTAGCTTGGCTATATATTTTTCTATGAACTTTTGGTAGGATAGGAAAAGGAATTCCTCACGGGGTCTTCTGGGATCCATTGGCTTAGGAAAAAAATAATCTAAGGAAAAATTTCCATGGGAAGATGTAGGTCTAAAGCCACTATGGTTCATAGTGAATATTTCATTGTTGATTGGAAAATTTGAGCACTTATGGACAACGGATGGGACCACATTCATGGCACAAAGCCATTTGTAGGCTAACTTCACATAAAATTGATCCAAATTAGAGATGATAGAGAATGATACATTTAATTTCTTTGGTCCTACTTATAAAGGGAGTGTGATCAAGCCTGTCGTAGCATGAGAAAAGCCATCATGTGTTTTAATCCATGCTTTTTATTTATCATATCTATCTTGAGTGATTTCATGCACATATAAGAGTTCTTGTGTGATCACATTCTCTCCACATAGTGGGCCTATCATTGATTCTTCTAGCTATGTAAAGAAGACCATTAGGTGCATTTTTTAATTGTTTCTTTTGAAGAGAAAGTAATTGTGCCATAGAAAAATGGCCCCTTGTCATTTTCATGGCCTTTTAGGTCTTGTTTCATGGTGTTTGATCTATTTTTCTCTAATTTTATGATGTAACATGGCTTGAACATGCATATTTATGTACTAAAATTCAAATAATGACATCTTTTGAAGGTGTTGTGAAGTGTTGTAAAACATTTCTACATTCTTCTAGATTCTATTTATTACAATTTACCTAAAAATCACCATTTTAAACATCATCAAGTCCTATTTTGAAGTGTTGTAAAGTCTTGTACCAAGATTTCACACTTTTCTAGGCACAACTTCACTATTTATCCCTTTCTTATGTCTTATTTGACCCCTTTATGCCCTCATATGCTTTAATTAAGTGTATTTTTTAATGTAAACTCGACAAACAACATTAAATGCAACATAATTCCTGACACCCACTTTTGAGACTAAGGTGGGACCCATTCACCATGGGTGGCGAATGAGTCCCCTTTCGCTCCAAATTCAAAATACTTTAAATTTCCTTTTAGGTTTTTATTCAAAAACACTTGATGCCGGCCCTTGATGAGGTTTGAATGGTTTACTACAACACAAGATTGTATAAATATATGATTTTCACCTCATTTTACATCTCTCTTCATTCATTCAAATAATCTCAAGAATTCAAGAACTTTACAACATCTTATCAAGCATTATTCAAGCACTTTGAAGCAGCCATTGACATTACTTCAAATTTGCATTATCAACGGTTTGGTAAGTTGATAGCATTTGCATGTTATTAGTTTTTCATTCTCTTTCATTTCATTATTTTATTAAGGGGTTGATTACCAAAGTGGGGTTTGACCAAGGCAAACCCCTATTTGCTAACCCTCAACCATTTACCCCCTCTTACATATGTGTTTGCAGACTTAGGTATGCAGATTTAACAAGTATTTTGGTAGTTGGTATGAGTTTTCCACAGTCCATGAAGATAGTATTTAAGCTTTTGGATTCGACTGTGTCTATTTTTTTGTCGACGTTTCGTATCACACTCAGTGATCCATCATCAGGAAGAGGAAAAAAGTGAGATAAGATTGCAGAACAAGTCTTAATAAAGGGTGAGATGGGGGAGGAAGAGAGAAGAGACTAACAAAACAATAAAATAATAATGCCAAGGAAAGAAAAAAATAAACAAGTAAAAGCCAATAATAGAATTAAAGTAAAATAGAAAGCTAGAGAACGCAACAAAGATGAAGAAGTGTCAAAAGACAAAAAGAAGAAGGGAGAAAATGAATATATTATGATTGAAAACTAGAGAAATAAGAGATAAATAAGGTGAAAAAGGGGCAAAAAACTAGAACTAGTAAAAAAAATCAAAATAAAAGGTCAAAGGATAGAAAGGAAACAAAAAGACCAAAAAATAGTTAGCTTAAATTGATGTAATAATTTAAAAATAACAAGAAAGCAAAGTTAAAAAAGATAAAAGACAAGAGACTAGAATGAATTCAAAATCACACCATAAGGCAATAAAAGAGAGAAAAGGAAATAATTGAGACGAGACAAGAGATGAACTAAAACAAACTAAAATGGATGAAACAAGTAAGGTGCAATAGTGTAAAAATAATAGATAAATAAAATAAAAAAATGAATGAAAAGATAAGTAAGTGCAAAAAAATATAAAAGAGAGAACAAATAAGAAGACACGAGATGAATTGAAACAAAATTAAAAGAATAAAGCAAGGTGCAGGAGTAAAGGAATGATAAATTAAAAATAGATAAATAAATGTAGGGTAAAAGAAAGAGCATTGTTAAGAAGACAGGAAAAAAAGAAAGATGAATTAAAAATAAATAAATTAAAAGAGAAATAAGTGCTGAAACTATAAAAGAAAGAACAAAAAAGAACACGAAAACCCTAAAAAGGTAAGTGATTAAAGAGAGTAATTGAAGAAAAAAGAAAATCAAGCAAGGCAAAGGTAAGAGGAAATGGGATAAAAGGAAGACAAAGGAGGAAAGAAGAAAAGGGGGGAAAGGAAAAAAAGAAAGAAAAGAGAAAGGAATCTCTACCACAAGGAATCTTATCCCCACGTCTAAGGACCCCTTACCACCTCTTCTCCACTCTGGAGTGTACAAGATAGATTGCTCTTGTGGGACCCCATACATTGGAGAAACGGGGCGATCCATCAACACTAGAATCAAAGAGCACTGTGCTGATATTAGACACGATAGAATCTCCAAATCAGCCCTTGCTGAGCACTCCCACCAAACCAAGCACCACATCTGCCTAGAGAACACCCAAGTGGTGGTTAAGGAAGACAACTTTTTCAAGCGCAAACTACAAGAAGCCATCACCATTCAAAACCACTCCACGAATCTCAATCGCGACGAAGGTTGGCAATTAAGTCTAGCTTGGCATCCCCTTCTAGACTCCCTCAATTCCAACCCTCCCACCTAAGTCTTTCCCTCGCGCCTTCACCTTCACCTGTCTTTCCCTTCCCCCTTTGACCTGCCCCCTCTTCTTTGGTGTAGCCTTTCTTTTCTCTCTTCCCCTCCTTTCTCTTTTCTTTCTTTTTTTCCTTTCCCCCCTTTTCTTCTTTCCTCCTTTGTCTTCCTTTTATCCCATTTCCTCTTACCTTTGCCTTGATTGATTTTCTTTTTTCTTCAATTACTCTCTTTAATCATTCTTACCTTTTAGGGTTTCTCGTGGTTCTTTTTGTTCTTCTTTTATAGTTTCAGCACTTATTTCTCTTTTAATTTATTTATTTTTAATTCATCTTCTTTTTTCCTGTCTTCTTAACAATGCTCTTTCTTTTACCCTACATTTATTTATCTATTTTTAATTTATCATTCCTTTACTCCTGCACCTTGCTTTATTCTTTTAATTTTGTTTCAATTCATCTCGTGTCTTCTTATTTGTTCTCTCTTTTATATTTTTTTGCACTTACTTATCTTTTCATTCATTTTTTTATTTTATTTATCTATTATTTTTACACTATTGCACCTTACTTGTTTCATCCATTTTAGTTTGTTTTAGTTCATCTCTTGTCTCGTCTCAATTATTTCCTTTTCTCTCTTTTATTGCCTTTTATGGTGTGATTTTGAATTCATTCTAGTCTCTTGTCTTTTATCTTTTTTAACTTTGCTTTCTTGTTATTTTTAAATTATTACATCAATTTAAGCTAACTATTTTTTGGTCTTTTTGTTTCCTTTCTATCCTTTGACCTTTTATTTTGATTTTTTTTTTTACTAGTTCTAGTTTTTTGCCCCTTTTTCACCTTATTTATCTCTTATTTCTCTAGTTTTCAATCATAATATATTCATTTTCTCCCTTCTTCTTTTTGTCTTTTGACACTTCATCTTTGTTGCGTTCTCTAGCTTTCTATTTTACTTTAATTCTATTATTGGCTTTTACTTGTTTATTTTTTTCTTTCCTTGGCATTATTATTTTATTGTTTTGTTAGTCTCTTCTCTCTTCCTCCCCCATCTCACCCTTTATTAAGACTTGTTCTGCAATCTTATCTCACTTTTTTCCTCTTCCTGATGATGGATCACTGAGTGTGATCCGAAACGTCGACAAAAAAATAGACACAGTCGAATCCAAAAGCTTAAATACTAAGTATTTTGGTGTTGAAAAGTGGAGAACAAATCAGCTCAATATTATTTCAAGCTTGGAGAAGATTTTATGTCTGTTTCCTATAGAATTGACTTTGGCAACCCGATAATCAAAGATTTCTAGATTTGGTGTTGCAAAGTTGTCTCTTGATTTTCTAGAATTTTGGGAGAGTCCTCTGATTTTCCACCAGTGGTGAATGAGTCCCACCTTAGGACTGAAAATTTGAGTTTTGTCAGATTTCATATCCTAAAAGTCGAAAACCTATTTCCAACACTTTTTCGCCAAGAGGGGGACTAATTCGCCACCCTGGGTGAATGAGTCCCGCTGTGAAATTTCAGTAATTCCAGTCAACATTCACGACATTCCAAAATCATCAAAAATTTTCCCATGTGCACTTTGTTTCATCCTATTTCTTTCAGTTCTGCATTATTTCATCATTTAGTTCATTGTTTGCATATCATAGTGTGTTTTCAAACATAGTTTAAATCTTAGTTTTGCATTCATATTCGTTCATTTAAATCATTCATTTGCATTTAGTTTAGAAAAAATCACACATAACATTATTTGAATTAACCCTTAGCATTTTTGGAACCTATCTCTCTCCTTTTAGGTGAAAAACCCTAGAAGAGATAGAGAAGCACATAGGGAACCTCAAAAATCAATGGTTCATTTTGGTGAACCTACATTTTAAGCACTTTGCATTTATGATTTCATTCACATATTGTATCTTAGTTTACATTTGTGTCAAAATTCAATTAGGACATTGTTTTGTTTTTGTATTCTAGGCCTTTTCATATGGCATTAGTGAAAACTTCATTTAGCTTTCATTTTTTCATTGCATCTTATTGAAAAAATAGAAAATCTGCATTCTGCATCTTAAAATTTCTGAAAAACACAAAAAAAATTACATACTGGGACTCATTCACCACCCTGGATGAATCAGTCCCTTTGCACTTTTTAAATAGCATTTTTGCATCTTTCTGCATTAGAGTTTCCTTTTCCTACATTTCATTTTAATTCCCAGTTTCTCTTTTTTTCATCATTTATTGCATCTTAGTTTATTTGCATCATGGAATTTTCTTTCAATAAGTTCTGGAATTCATTAAAATCATTTGTAGACATATCAAATTGTGCCTTTGGCTGTGACCCTAATGACATTGAGCTACCTCATGCTCCTTCAACTCCTCATGATTTTCCTCCTTGTGATGTAGACATCATTGGAAAAGATGATGTTAGCATGAAAAATTTCTACAATGACTACCTTGATAACTTAGAAGCTAATGCAACCTTTTATCCCTCTATGAAGTCACAATATATTCCTACTATCGTACCTTCTGATCACTTTACATAATTACATCCTAAAATCAATGAAGGACCTAAGGTTCCTCCCTCAAGTGGACCTAGTTCTTTTAAACAAACAAACTCACAACCATCTTACAATCACAATGTCACAAACACTTCCATCAACCTTGAGGAAACATATGGTAAAGGCTTTACTATTTTAAGTAAACAAGGTTGTGATATAAAACATGAACATGAAATTCATCAACTCCTTGAATAAACACCAATAGAATAAAACACAAAATGACTAGGATATCAAGATCCTTCTCATCTTGCTAGACATCCTTTTCAACCTAGGAGACTTCAGGATGCTAGTACAGTGATCTTGAATCCTCTTCCTGACTTGAACATTCTCCTTCCATGTGAATAACCATTCTCTCCTTCTAATGATAAGGATGTTAGGATCCCCATGGGTCCTCCTCCTCCTTCTATTCATGAACAAGGAGAATCTAGCAAACGAAAACAACCATACAAATTGAAGAAGCTAAAGTTTCCTACACATCCTCCACCTAAAAGTGAAAGGAGACTTCAACTACTTTTAAAAAAATGTCTTATACTCTTACCACCTTCAAATAGGTTGGTCATTTGTCCTAAAGATTCCCACATACCATATTACAAATATCATCATATTCTTGGACATCGAACGGAAGAATGTCAGACATTGAAGGAGATACTGGACAAGTATCACTTCGTTGATACTGACTACTTTCCTATCATCCCTTAAAAACACCATTTCCTTATCATGCCATAGTTGCAGGATCTTACATTCTCACTATTGCATGATCCTTCCCATCATCACCTTTGGCTCATGCTTGTTTTTCCCTTGTGGACACAAGTAGTTGTTATCCTTTGTCCTTGGAATGCACCTGTCTTTGTCTCTTAACTATGTTATTCATTTTTCGCTTAACTTTTTAAGCTTGAGAAACCAATAACTTAGTTAATGGTTGACTTACATTTGCAGGACTTGTTCCTTTTTGTTTTCCTTCCATGTGTGTATCGTGTTCCCCTGTATCATTTGTTTCATGTTCCCTCTCTTTGTACACTTCTTCTACTCATACCTCTATTCTTCTATTAGTCGTGCATTGTCTTTTTCTCTTTTTTGTTTTGTGTTTTCCTTTTGGGGATGACACAAAGCATAGAGATGCCCTATGTCTCTTCCATGTTGACCCAAAAGGTCCTTGTCTTTTTCTCTTTTTTGTTTTTTTTTTTTTTTGGGATGACATAAAGCATAGAGATGCCGATGTCTCTTCCATATCTCACCCAAATGGTCCCTTTCTTTTTGGGGATGATGCAAAGTGTAGAGATTCCCTATGTCTCTTCCATGTTGACCCAATTGGTCCCTTTTCCTTTTTTGTCTTTTCTTGTGTTTTTCCTTTTGGGGATGATGCAAGGCATTTAGACTGCAATGTCTCCTTCATGTTGACCCAAAATATTTTTCATTTTCTTTTTCCTTTTCATTCCCTCTTTGCTTGTGTTTTCCTTTTGGGGATGAAGCAAGGCAATGAGACCACAATGTCTCCTTCATGTTGACCAAAAAGATTTTTCATTTTCTTTCGCTTTTCATTTCCTTTTCGCTTGTGTTTTCCTTTTGGGGATGATGCAAGGCATTGAGACCTTAATGTCTCCTTCATATTGACCCAAAATATTTTTCATTTTCTTTTGCCTTTTCATTTCCTTTTCGCTTGTGTTTTCCTTTTGGGGATGATGCAAAGCATTAAGACTGCAATGTCTCTTCCATGTTGACTCATAATGGACTTCGTTTCTCTTTTGCTTTTGCTCTTTTTGTGTCATTCTTCCAGTTCTATGTGCTTTGGAGAATGATGACAGTTATGAGTTCTTTCATAAACACTTTGCAACAACGAACATACTAACCCCAAATCCATAGATGCCTAATGTGTTTGGTGTGCTTTCTTTTCTAGGGGGCAACTCCCTTTCTTTTTCTTTCATTTTCCTTGACATGACACAACCTAACTTTGAAACATATGACTTGGCATAGGGCTTTCCAAGTTGGCTCTCAAGTCTTGCTTTCCTTTTGCATTGTATTTCCTTCTTTACTTTAAAGTGATTGCTCACAAAATGATGTGTAGCAATTCCTTTAAAGTGGGGGGAATACATTACCATAATTCATTTTGCTTTCTTGGTTCTTAGTGTAGTCTTTTCATTTATATGATGTGTTTGTTATTGTGTGGATGACATTGGGTGTGATGTCCTTCATAAGTGTGATCTATCTTAGCATATTACATTCCTCTTGGCGGCTTGATGTGATGCACTACATCCCCTAAGTTATGAATATATTATTCTCTAATTGGTCCTCTCTTGGAGACATTAGGCACAATGTTCCCTAAGTGATTGACCTTGCATAAACTTAACAAGATTCCTTCGTACATCTCTCATTTTACATTTTACATTTTTTCATTTTTACATTTTGCATTTTTGCCACCTTGCATAACGCAACTTGCATGCCTGTGGTACCCTTGCTTTTTATTCATTTCATTTTTCCTTATGGTTCCATGTTAAAGTTATCAGGAGGTATAACTTTAATATGGTTGAGCGGGAAGCCCACCTAGCGGCATGACTCTTCCCCATAGCCACTTTTGTGTTTGTGAGTGCATACCAACTAGTGTATGTTTCTTACCTTTTGGGCTTTCTCACCTTGTGGATAGTCAAAAGTTCCATGGCCCCAGAGTGAGTACATTTGGGCCTTCTCACCTGGTGGACTGTCCTATGTTATGTCACCCCAGAGTGAGTATACATTCTCTTTCAACCTAGATCTAATCCACAACTAGTTGGATTGACGGTTGAAGCTTCATCTGATTCTCAACACTTGTGTGTTCCTTTGTTCTTATGTTTAGTTTTCCATGGAATCCTCATCCTGGGGGCTTGATCATCCCTCTTGATCATTGTCATTCCATCTTGCTAACATAAGTGCATTTGAACCCTCCTCTTGATGTTCATGGCTACTTTAGTGTGAGTTTCAAGCAAGTTCATCCTCTCAATAAACTAGGGGCTAGATGTTCCATAGAAAAATGGCCCCTTGTCATTTTCATGGCCTTTTAGGTCTTTTTTCTTGGTTTTTGATCTATTTTTCTTTGATTTAATGATGTAACATGGCTTGAACATGCATATTTATGTACTAAAATTACAATAATGATGTCTTGTGAAGGTGTTGTGAAGTTTTGTAAAACATTTCTACATTCTTCTAGACTCTATTTATTACAATTTACCTAAAAATCACCTTTTTAAACATCATCAAGTCCTATTTTGAAGTGTTGTAAATTCTTGTAACAAGATTTCACACTTTCCTAGGCATAACTTCACTATTTATCCTTCTTATGTCTTATTTGACCCCTTTATGCCCTCATATGCTTTAATGAAGTGTATTTTAGAATGTAAACCTGATAAACAACATTAAATACAACAAAATTTCTGACACCCACTTTAGAACCTAAGTTGGGATCCATTCGCCATGGGTGGTGAATGGGTCCCCTTTGGCTCCAAATTCAAAATATTTTAAATTTCCTTTTGGGTTTTTATTCAAAAACACTTGATGTCAGCCTGTGATGAGGTATGAATGGGTTACTACGACACAAGATTGTATAAATAGATGATTTTAACCTCATTTTACATCTCCTACATCTCTCTTCATTCATTCAAACAATCTCAAGTATTCAAGCACTTCACAACATGTTATCAAGCATTATTCAAGCACTTTGAATTAGCCTTTGACATTACTTCAAATTTTCATTATCAAGGGTTTGGTAAGTTGATAGCATTTGCATGTTATTAGTTTTTCATTCTCTTTCATTTCATTATTTTATTAATGGTTTGATTACCAAAGTGGGGTTTGACCAAGGAAAACCCCTATTTGCTAACCCTCAACCATTTTTCCCCTCTTACATGTGTGTTTGCAGACTTAGGTATGCAGATTTAACAAGTATTTTGGTGTTGAAAAGTGGAGAACAAGTCAATTAGGTGCTTCAAGTCAAGTCATTCTTATTTCAAGCTTGGAGAAGGTTTTCTGTTCATTTCCTATAGAATTGACTTCGACAACTCGACAATCAGAGATTTCCAGATTTCGTGTTGCAGAGTTGTCTCCTAGTTTTTTAGAATTTTGGGAGAGGACTGATTCGCCACTAGTGGTGAATGATTCCCACCTTAGGACTGAAAAATCTGATTTTTTTCAGATTCCAGATCTTGATAGTTAGAAACCTATTTCCAACACTTTTTCACAAGGAGGACTAATTTGCCACCCTGGGCGAATGAGTCCCGCTCTGAAATTTCAATAATTCTAGTCAGCATTCACGTCATTGTAGAATCATCAAGCATTGCCCAGGTGCACTCTATTTCATCCTATTTCTTTCTATTATGCATTATTTCATCATTTATTTCATTGTTTGCATATCATAGCGTGTTTTCAAACATACTTTAAATCTTAGTTTTGCATTCATATTCATTCATTTAAATTATTCATTTGCATTTAGTTTACTTAATTTAGTTTATACAACATCACACATAACATTATTTGAATGAACCCGTAGCATTTTTGGGACCTATCTCTCTCCTTTTAGGTGAAAAACCCTAGAAGAGCTAGAGAAGCACAAAGGAAACCCAAAAATCAATGGTTCAGTAACGTCATTAAGCATTATGGTTTGTTTTTTACGAGGCTCAATTTCAATCACTCCTATCATTGTATTAATAGGACTTTGATCATAATTAGTATCCGTAGAATTTTGTTTATCATCATCTATAGGATTTTGTTCATTATTGTTCTTGTTTTCATCATCCATGTCAACACTCATCACATTGGGCTTAGTTTCGCTATCCTTAACAAATGAAATATTATGGTTGGGCATGGAATTAGTAAAGATTTGTAAGTTTTGGTTGGGAGGAGCTACATATTTGTTATTTTTTTCATTCACACCTCCAATTTGGATATGATTAGAATTAATGAGGCCTTGCACAAGATGTTTAAGACACTTGCAATGTTACGTATCATGTCCTTTTTGTTGGTGATAAGCACAATAGGCATTGTGTTTGAACCTTAGAGGTAACAGCTTGGTAGGGTTAAGAGGTCAAATGGGAGGTAAGGTAAGCATGTTATTGTTTAATAGCTGAGTTAATATGTTCTGAAGTGTGTTGGGTAAGAGAGTAAATTGTCTTTGGGGATCCCCAAAGATATAAGGATTACTATTCTTTATAGCAGCTACTTGGGTATCAACTTGTTGGGTACAGGATGGGAGGTAGAATTTAGTTGAAGGAAAATTTTATTTTATCTTCTGAAAGGCTAGTAGCTGTTTTGGTTTGAAGATTCAGACTTTTTAGGTGGGTAGAGGTGGATTTTGGTTCACAACTACCTACAGAATTATGATAATCTCGAAGGGCATTGCATAAGTGCATGAAGGAAGGTAATTTCATCATTATGAGCTTGTCTCTAATCTTACTTTATAAATTTTCTATGAACATCTTTTGAAGGTGAGAATAAATAATCTTCACACTAATTTCGGAATAAAGCGATTGGTAACATGAAATAAAGTCGTCACTTTTTCACTATCATTTTTCTTACATGTATCTAATCAAATCAACTAACGTCATTTCAAGAACCATATGCACTTGGAAATAGTTAATAAAGGCTTCAACAAGTTCATTAAATGAACGAATTTAGTTATTTGGAAATGCATAAAACTAGTACAAGGCACTATCTTTCAAGGATCGGGGACAGATCTTAGGCAAAAGTTTTTCCTCAAGGATTAAATCACTACAAAAAGTAGTAAAGGAATTAACATGATTAGCACGATCTCCCTCTCCTCCATATTTCTCAAATCTAGGGATCTCTATACCTTGTGGAATCGAGGTTTTTAATATATCCAAAGATAATGGGTTGCTTTTGACATAGTATGAAGGTGGACCATTTTGATTTTGATTTATGGTGAAAATTTTACATTGAATGGATGAAAGGATTTGTAAAAGGTGGTTAATGATAGGGTCATTTTGTGTGTTTTTATATGGAGGTGAATATCGTGGTGGTGTGTATGTATTAGAAGGATAAATGAATGGATTGCTTATGGGAGGAGGTATATGGTTAGATGCCACATAGGTATAAGAAGCACTAGTGGAAATGTTCGAGGTAGGAAAGATATTGCTAGTTGGTTGCATCGTTGTGGTTACTTGAGGATTGGTATAGGTGGGAATAGAGGTTATGGTTGAATGGGGAGGAGTTTGATTTCCTCCTTGGCTTTGCACATTGTTTCAATCTTGAGCACTATTGGTGGTGGAAGGAATATTTTTTCCAAAGATGTGAGCTATGTTATGCACAACTTCTAGTCCTTTATCACTTTCCATCATGCGGTGAATACTATCTATGGTAGGTATAATTGAGTTGGAAATTTTTTTAGTACTCACACTATCTTGTAAATGAGCTAGGTATTCATGCATTTTCATTATGTTTTCTTGAGGGATATGATCAACCATTGTTTGAACACTTGGCATAACACCTTTAGGTAAGGTAGGCATAGCAAAGAGGTGTCAAAGGTATGGTCCATACCTAATGAACTAGTACCAATAGTAGAAGTAAGAGAGCTAGATAACCCAAGATCCACAATGAGTGTTTTATCATGGGAAGCCATGAGTCTCGCAATTCGTCTAACCATATTATTGACAGTAGGACACCAAGTAGTACAACTCATGCAATGGATAAACCAAAGAAAGTGAAATGAACACAATATCATATGCTTACAATTACACTTGAAATGAAATAAATTGAGGTAATAGCAATTCTGCAAACTATAACAGAAAGTTGAAAGCAACAAACAGAAGCACAAAGAAGCAATGTCAAACGTTGAAAGTTGGAGAGTCAAATTCAATAGGGAATGAGATGCCAGTAAAGGTGTCCTGGTCCTACTGGTGAAAATTTGAAGTTCTAGAAAGTGAAATAGAAAGTGAACAACAAAGACAAGATTTTGAGCCAAAAACCCTAAGAGAGACTAAGATGCCAGGAAGGGCGTTTTAGTCCCAATAGAGGTTTTAATCAGAAAAAAATCAAATTCTAAGATGTTAATAGTATTCCCAGGTTGCCTACCCAGGGCCCTGATGTTAAGAAATAGAAAATAGTGCAAAGGAATGCAAGAAAAAGTGACTAATGACAAGAAATTGGATGCAAAGTTGAATGTAATAACAATGTTCCTAAATGAAATTAGGATTATTGAAAATGCACTTTTTTAGTTTTTCAATGAGATGATTTGATGCAAGAAAGAAAAACTACAACCTATATGCACTTTCACTTTCACTAAATATGACAAACCCTAGATGCACTTTCACTAATGCAAGAATGAATGTAACCTAGATCTAGGATTTTAATGAACTCCAAATAAAAAAATGAATGCTCTAAAATGTTGTGTTCACCAAAATGAAACGAAAAGAAAATAGGAAGTGGGGGGATGTGCCCACTTATTCTCTTTAGGTCATTCAATAATGTCTTAGGATCCCAAATTGGATTGACTATCAACCCCAAAGGGTGAGTCAATTCTAAATAAGGAAGACCTAGGAGGGGTTCTTTTAAGCTTTGAAAGGTTTACTACCAAGCAAAGCTTGCAAAAGACAACTTAACATTCATCTTATAAAACCTAATAATGCAAGCTAAATGATGAGTGCAAATGATGAAATTAAGCAATTGAAAGTTAAATTATGTGTGTACCTGGGAAGTCTGGAAATGTGATGAGGATTCTGAAAATGAAAAAATACTATCAAAATATGCTTGGGAGTACTAAGATGCCCTTACTATCTTATTAGTCTCGTTGCTATTTTTTAGGGTAGATGTATAATCTTCGAATGCCATAATAGGATCCGAAAGAATCTTTGAAAAATTCCACTTGGAGGACTAAGATGCCATTGCTACTATCTTAGTCCCGATCTACATTTCTAAAATCTCTGAATGTGATCCTGAGGCTTAATGTCTACACTTTCTTCTTCTCAGATCTTAGGTCCTAAAACTTTTGGATCTGGCCTATAGGTGAGTTTCCATGAAGATGAAAACTTTGCAATGCAACTTTGCAACTTTGCACTCCTTGAATGATCTTCAAGTCTTCAACCTAAATCTACAATCACAACCACATAAGAGAGGAAAAACTTGTTGATTGTTCTTAAATGGGGGTTTTCCTTGGTCAAACCCCTTGTCGATAATTAAACCTTGAAATAGAAGGAAATGGAGGGAAATGATGAATGAACAAAACAATATGTTGTAACTCACCAAACCTTTGCAACAAGTTGTTGCAAATATGTTTGAAATGGATGCAATGGATGTGGTTCTTGACTCTTGCTTGAAGGATGTTGATCTTGAACAAAACACTTGTTTGAATCATAAACCCTACATCACAATTGTTAACACACTAACAAACATGATGCCACAATATCCTTGATATGATGATTGAATCTTGATGATGGCTCCAAATGCTTGATGAATTTCTCTTGAATGCTCTTGTGAGCTCAATTATGCTATTAGGAATGCTCTCACAAAATTCTTGTTATGAAAATGAATGAAACAACCTTGTATTTATACTTATCTATGCTTAATATCTTGAAATTACACCACAACAAGCCAACATATGAATTCATTAATTAAAGGAGGCTAAATCCCACCAAGATTTGCAATTAAATCCTGAAAAATAAGCTAAGGGGGACTAAGACGCCCTAGGTGGCATCTTAGTCATGAGGCATGAAACTCAGGGCAAAAACTCCAAAAAGTGGCCCATTTAAGGCACACTTGAAATTAAGGTTCCAAGACCTTTGGGGGACAAAGATGCCCTAGGTGGTGTCTTATTCCTGACTCAAAAATTAGGGACATTCAGCCAAAATCATTAAATTATCATTTATCCATTGATGTTTTTCGGGATTAATCATAAAAAGGTATAGTTCATTAGGCTTGTGGATGCAAAATAGGACCAATTAAGACATAAATATGGATAAACAAAGCAAGGTGATCCCCAAAAAGTGTGAAAATGCAAGGGTATGCATTTTCCTACACTACAATTTGAAGCAAGTTCATCCTCTCACTAAAGTGGGGGCTAAATGGAGTCACGTAAAAAGTATCCCTTCTACTTTTCCTAGCTTGTTTGGGTCCTCCTTGTGAGCTAGGATTAATGTTGCCTTGATTTAGTGTTGTAATATGATTGACACATTCACATTAGGTCTTGGGCCCTTGTGAACTAATGGATTTAAAGTGTATCTTGCTAAAGTGTTGTGAAGTGTTGTAACACACTTTCACACTTTTCTAAGGCTTTATTAATTAACCAAAACTAATAGACCTATTTTTAAACATTAATATTGCCTTATTTGAAGTGTTGAGTGTTGTAACACACTTTCGCACTTTTTTAGGCTTTTCATTAATAATTGGGTTTTCTTATGATTTAATTGGCCCTATTTTGCATCCACATGCCTCATTTATTACATCTTTTTGAGGATAATCCAGACACCAATAATTAGCCAATCATAATTCAAGTATTTTTGGCTTGTGTGCCCTAGATTTAGTGATTTGGGACTCATTCACCACCTTGGGTGAATGGGTCCCACCTAGGTCTTTTGGTCCCAAACTGAATTTCACACATTTCTAAGCACTTTTGATTTTTGGTCCCATACATTATGCCAAATGGGACTCATTCGCCATCTTGAGCGAATGAGTCCTGTGTGGCCCAAAATTAAAATTAATTCAAATTTTTGATGGGATTTTATTCTCCTAGATTTGATGTCGACTTGTAGTGTTGTAATTTAGAGAATTCTTGCATAATTGAGTATACATACAAGGTTCTTTCACTCATATTTTCACCTGGAAATCTAACAAGAAATCAAGTGTCTTCAAGAGTATATTTTCAAGCATTTTAGAGCAACATTCAAGCATCAATCATCATGTCAAAGATTTCATGCATCAAGTTGTTTTAGAGATAAAAATTGTGGTGTACAATTTTGTGATTCAAACAAGTGTTTTATTCAAGATCAACATCATTCAAGCAAGAATCAAAGTCTACATCCATTGGAGCCATTATATACATGTTTGTAGCATCTTATTGCTAGGGTTTGGTGAGTTGCAACATTGTTTTTTGTTCATTCATCATTCTCCATTCTTATTTGATTTAATTTCAAGGATTGATTTCAAAAATGGGGTTTTACAAAGGAAAACCCCTATCTACTAACCCCACAACATTCTCCCCTCTCCTTTGTGTGTGATTTGCAGGTCTAGGTTGTAGATTTCTAAGGAAGAATGATTGGACAAAAGTTGCAAATCATCCAAAGTTGTCAAAGTTGTCATCAAGCCTTGGAGAACATTGGAGAAGACCTGCAGGTTGCAAATTAGATATTTGGATCTAGAAATCACCCAGGAAGGGCAGAGTAGACATAGAAGAGTAGGATCAACTTTTGTAGTTGTAGAAAAGCCTAACTATATTGATTCACCACTTCTGGTGAATGAGTCCTAATTCTAGTCAATTTTTAGGACTTTGTAGATTTGGATACCCTTTTACCTGAAACCTATAATTACACAGTTTTTGAGAAACTAGACTGATTCACCCAGCTTGGTGAATGAGTCCTAGTTAGCTTTAAAGTTAGATTTTCTAGTGACTTAGACCTTCGTTCAGCCATCTTAAGTTTCCTAGGTGCACACCTTCCTGTCTTTAGCTTTTTGTTTCATTTCATTAATCTTTTAGGTCATTTAGTGTTAGTTTGCATTCAATTAGGTTTTTGCATTGCATCTTTCATTTTATTGTCTTTTCCAAGTCTAAACTTGGTGGTAAACCCCTTATTAGATCATATTCATCCCTTAGGATATCCCTATTGCAAGATATCTTTCTCTTTTGCATTGATATCTCTAGGGTTATCCTTGAGTGGAGGCCTTGAAAGTGGGTGTGATAGCACTTAATCATGATCATTGAATAGACCCATTTTTAAGAGGTTCTATTTATACATGGAAGGTGGTAAACTAGCCAAAAGAGACAACAACAAGTGACATACAAGGACAAGGCTACCTAACCCCTTGCCCCCACTTAGTGTAGGACAAGGATGAGAAGAGATGATTAATGAAAGATTTGAAATTCAGTATCAATTAGAGGAAGTAGGTGCTTCAACACAAGGTGGAGCACCACAATCCTTAAAATGTTGAATTTTGTTGGCCAAAGTCTCACCCTCATTAGTAAAATTACCATGAACTCTATGATATGCACAAAATTAACTCTTGTAGTAAAATTTCTTGTGTTCTTGGAGGGAGGCATATCAAAAAAACTTGGAGGAGTCTCGACAAGATACTCTCTTGATCAAAAGTAGGTCTTTGTTTATTTTGTGAAAAAGATATCTATTGCTTAGTACAAGATGTCATACTTACGCAAGACTCTCTAGATGTCAAGATTTTGTACTCTTCTTTAAAGGAGATGTAAAATCTAACAAATTCCCATTGCTAGTTTTTTGTGTGATGAAATTGGTATTAAGCATAGATTTCTTTGTTTCTTTCATTTCTTTCAAAGGATAATAATCAAGACCACAAGTGTCTATCAATTCATAATGCACTAATGTTAAAGTTGACTTAGAGGAATCGTTTGTAATAGTGTTGACATTGAGTGAAGGATTGCTTGTTTCTTTCGAGGGACAATTTCTTGTGTGTTAGGCTCTATAGGGACACATATACCTTGTTCTCTAGCACCACATCCTTTTCCACGCTATCCAAGTTGTTTCATAAGTTCATAACCTTTTCCATAAAGCTTTTTCATTTCCTTTGGAGTTGGTGGTTGCTCATAATTAGCTTCATGAAATTTTATTGTGTAATTTTTTTTCTTTTATTCTAAAGTGGTTGAAGTGGATGCTTTTGAAGGGTCTTCTAAATTTTGTGTTGACATTACTGCTTTTTCTTTTCCCTTTTCTGAATCCTTTGTTATGATCTTGTATTCTCCCATGAATATAGGTGTTAAATCCAACAATTCCAAGTCATCTAGTGATATAATTGTGAAGGGTTTTGGACATCCATCTTTTTGTTCTTCTTGCATAGGTTCTACTTGTGTAGTTGGTGTTAGTGTTGCCAAAGGATTCTCCTTTCCTTTCTCATGTTCAAACAACTATTTTGTTCAGGGTCAACTTTGATTATACCAAATTTGTTATTGTAGATGTACTTCATTATACAATGAAGAGTTGAAGGCACTCCATTCATTTCATGGATCCATGATCTGCCTAAAAGAAGATTATATGAAATATCATGAGGCATAACATGGATAGGGATTTTTAATGTAACTTCTTCAACTGTAATAGATAATGTAATCACACCAATTGTTTGTTTCCCTTGGTTAAACCATGTTTTGGTAATTAAACCTTGAAATGAAATGAAACATAAATGGAAGGAATGATAAATGAATAATTCTATGTTGCAACTAACCAAAACATTGAATGGACATCCTTGAAGGAATGAAATCTAAAAAAATTCTCTAAGGTCTTGATCTTGCATGAAATGGCTTGATTGGATGTTGATTTTGATGCTTGAATCTTTACTTGAATGCTTGAAAACTACATCACAATGTTAGCTCCAAAAACATGCATGAATGAAGATATCTTTGACATGATGCTTGACATATTGAGTGCTACAACAAATGAATAATAAATCTTCTCTTGAACACCTTTGACAATAATATCAGCTCTTCAATTTATTAGCTTTCTTCTCTAGGATTTGAATTGATAAAAAGACCTTGTATTTATAAGTAATTTTCTAATTTCCTAAAAATTAAACGTTGAAATCCAAGAACTGCAAATTGAATTTGAATTATGAAAATTCCACCAAAAATATATTAAAAATTGGGGTCCTAAACTTAAGGGGGACCCATTCGCCCTTGGGCGGATGGGTCCTAGGTCTCAAATCTAGGACACACCAATTTCAAGGAAATTCAATTAATACTTGCAATTGTTTAATGCAAGTTTCCCTTTTAGAAAACAAGATTAATTAAACTTTTAGATGTATAATTGGGCCAATCAGAGGCTTAATTAAGTCCAATTTATTAAGGTGAGAAAACATAGTGTGAAAATTTAAAGGAGTACATTTTTCAACATTACATTTCTTAACATTAGTATCCTCATAGGATTTTAGGATAATAGATACTAGCATAGATGAGTGTGTAATAAAATTACTACCTAGTGCTCAATGGCAATTTAAGGATCTAGGCCCACTTGTAGGGTTGATAACACACTTCAAATATTATAGTTGGGATATAATTCTATGATGTTAAAGGTGATTGTAACTATTAAAAATCCATGAAAATTAAAGAAAATAGTGACAACATCAAAATTATTGGAAATAGAAGGGATAGAAACCATATAAGGATTAAAAATTGGGCCAAAATGGAGTGAATTATGACTAGGATATATATGATTCATAATTCACTCCTCTAAAATTTGAGTTTTTTGCCAACTTCCTTAGCATGATGTTCAATTATATATAAATATAATAGAATTAGTATATAATATGAAAAAATGATTTTATGTTATAAAATTAAAATGAAAAAAATAATAATTATCATTCCAAAATCTTCAAAGAATAAAATTATGAATTCATACTATCAAATTCAATTTTAAAAATGCAATTTGTAGTTCTTCTACATTGACAAAAGAAGGTGCGGAATTTTTAAACAATGACTGATATTTTTTAAACACCATGAAAGGTGTGTTTCCATGTCAAATAAAGTGTAGATTCCAAGGTAACATAGAGCATGTGAGTCTAGAATCATGGGATCCACATGTGTTTTTACCATTTTTTTGGAATTATAATAAATCTGAGAGCATTATAACATGAGTGTACTATAAAGAACTCACATGTATACTTTCTTTAAATATTTAAATAGGGAGAGAGGGACACAAAATGAGAGAGATATGGATAGAAAGAGGGAGAGATAAAAGGGGAGAAAGAGAAGGAGAAATATGGAGAGATAGAGATGCAAATAGAGATATAGATATAGAGGTCTAGGAAGAGGGAGATGGATAGATAGAAGGAGAGATATCTAGAGATAGAGAGTTAGGGCTGAAGACAAACATAGAGATTAAGAAGGGTACAAATATATAGAGAGATGTATCTAAGAGGTAGAGTGAGGGATAAAGATAGAGAGAGATATGTAGGAATAGAGAGAGGGAGATAGAGAGACTGGAGATATAGAGAAAAAGAGAAGAATTATATAGAAAGAGTGAGGAGATATCTAGAGAGAGATGTGTTAGAGTAATAAAGTCATCACCTAATTAATTAATTAATCATTAATTAATTAGGTCACTTTATGCTTTATTACACTTAAGCTAAACTTAGGAGTGCTTTTATTTCATTATTTTCTTTAATTAATTAGTTTCTTTCTACATAATTAGAGCCTCTAATATTAGAAAATGTTGTCTCATTCATTCCTATGAGGATAGTTGTCATGTTCTAATCTAACCAGGCTACAACGTAGAAAATTGAACCCTCTTCAGAATAGAGACAATTTCATGTCTAATTGGACCCACTTTTGAATATCTTTACACTATTTATTCTTCAAAACAACATTTATAGGCCCCTAAGACCCATGCTTTTTTATCTAGAGGTTTGTTTCACCAGACAAATCACTTAAAACCTAACAAACAACACTTAACTCTTTCATATCCTGAAACCCACCTTCAAAAATTAGTACTGGGACCCATTCGCCACCTTGGGCGAATGAGTCCCCTCTGGTGGGACCCATTCACCATGGGTGGAAAATGAGTCCCTTTTGAGGGAAAATTTAATTTTGAGCAGGAATTTTATTAATTCAACTTAAATTTTAGGTGAATGTCAGCCTCTTAGGTCTAAATAACAGGAAAATTAGGTTTTGTTGGTTATAAATACTGATTTTTATTCATTTTTCACATCTTTTACTCATTTCACAAAAAATAATTTTTAAAGTCAGTTATTCTACAACAAGTTTTATGAGTAAAGTTAAAGTTTTAGGGTAGCAAACTAGGGTTTTTGTAGGTCTTGAAGCTCACTTCTTGGATTAAAATTTCAACATTGCAAAGGGTTGTTGATGGATTCCTATGGTGAATCATGAAGAAATCTGGGTTGAGGGGGTGCATCTAGCCACCAAATCACACCTAAGGACTTGGTTTCATAGCGATTCCATCTTCCATTTTCACTCTATCTTTAGATTA
This sequence comes from Sequoia sempervirens, assembly GCA_007258455.2. Taxonomy (NCBI): domain Eukaryota; kingdom Viridiplantae; phylum Streptophyta; class Pinopsida; order Cupressales; family Cupressaceae; genus Sequoia; species Sequoia sempervirens. The sequence goes on along the minus strand of VDFB02075321.1, from coordinate 431,396,234 downwards.
AGGTTTGCATTTTGTTTGTTTGTCATTTGCATGTCATTTCATTTCCATTTTCATGTGTTGTAAGGTTTATAAGGTTTGAGATCTTGCATCACACAAATAATCTTTGCATTTCTTATTCTAGAACAATAGGATAGGGTTTTTATTATGATTCATACTTTCCTAGGCTTTAACGCACCTAAGGCTAGGATTTTAAGCATAATTTTCTCTAATTAAGGTTTAATTACCCAACTAGGGGTTTTACCAAGGAAAACCCCCCATTAGACAAACAATTTTAAGCTATTTTATAGGAATTTTCTAAGATCCCGACTCAGGTTTCCGTCAGAAATCATTGTAAAAGTGTCAAGGTGCAGAACAAAGATTTGAAGTTGCAAAATTTTTAAAGTGGACTGATTCACCATGCATGGCGAATGAGTCCCACCTGTGTTTCCATTTTCAGTTAGATGCAGATCCTAGTTCCCGATTGACAGAAAATAGCTTATGTGTAGAAAAATCCAGAACTGGGACTAATTTTCCCAAGGTGGCGAATGAGTCCCAGTCAACTCAATAACAAATTTCATCAGTTTTCCATATTATTCTCTAGTCTTCTTCAGTTTCCCAAGTGCACAAATTTTGGAAAACAACGCTCTGTTTGGTTTAATTTGCATTCTTATTCATTCTTTCAAGCTTTTTGCAAATAACACTATGTTTTCGAACATTGCATTGATCTTAGTTTTGCATTCATAATTGATCAATTTTGTAGTTTAGTTGCATTCATATTATTCCATTTAGTCTCAACTACATCATACACATCCTAATTTGAGTGAACTAGCTAGATTCTTTGGCCCTTGCTTTCTCCTTTTAGGTGAAAAACCCTAGAAGAGCTAGAAAGTTCTAGAGAGCCAAAAATCTACGATTTAAATCCTAATCTAGGCTTAGATTTCATCCTTTTCATAAGGATTGACTCATTGTAATAAAATTATCTGTGACAACAAATTCAGTGCTACAGTTGCATCAATAATAATTCTTAGGTTATTGACCACAATCTTGCTTGTTGATCTTTTCTATATTGTGATAGGTAATTGCTTACAAGTGTTTCATTGGAGCTATGGATTGAATCAGTCAATTCCAACATGGTATGAGAGCCCAGATTTGTAGCCTCCTATTCAATTTTTGGAGGGATTTGACCTTGAGAAATTTTTTTGTGTACCCTAGAGAAAAACATGCCTTTCCATCGCATCCGGAGCGATCGAAAACCTTAAGATCACCTGTTGTTTTGCTCAAATCCGAGTAGTTGCAACGAAAGGAATTTATTTTTAGAGGCACATAGATCTATATAGATCTAGGTGCCTCGATTTTTGTGCACAGGAAATCAGGTTTAATATTCTAGTTTTTGAAAAATTTCCCCATAAATAAAAAAAATCAGGGTTTTTATTTTTATTTTTAACTGCAAAATCAAAAAAAAAATTGTCAAAAAAGCGGGTTTCAATTTTTTGAAAAAGCTTTTCAATAAAATTAGAAAAACCAAAAGAAGTGGGGAAAAAAGTTTATTGGGCGTAGGGTACAAGCCATACCTTACGACCAACAGGCAATGACTCCTCCATTAATCCTTCGTAGGGCCCCTTGGTTTTTTCACCCACTCCCCAGTGGCCATTTCAAACTCCAAACCCTTGCTGGTGGGTACATTCTACAACTGAAAATCAGTATACCCGCCTTCATGTGTTGTCCCATTACAGGCCCACAAATCAGGGGCTGCATAATTTTTTTGGCAGCCTCATTCAATTTCCAATGGCTTTTTTTGAATCAACGGCCAACAATCTCCACCAGTGCCTTCAAAATTGGTCGGTCCCTTAAAACCCAATGGCATTTGATAAAAGTTAGCAACCTCAACAAAAAATTGGCGGTGAATCTCTATAGATTCTTCAGAATCCTCAAAACCTGATGAAAGCTAAGCAAAACGAGGCAACTATCAATTTTTTTGAGGGACCTGGGCATTTTTTTGCATGCATAGGGAATATTCTGGGAATATTCTTTGACAACCAAATGACTGTCAAATTTAACCTCACAATTTGTTGACGTCAGTCCTATGACCCCTTATAGCCCCCTCCTGGCCCTCATTTTCCCTAATGGAGCTATTTTTTTCTTTTTGGTATAGCTTGGGCATATAGTGTCAAAATTAGGCAAATGAGATATCAACAAATAGCTGATTCTGCAAAATTTCTAGTGGTGCAAGTCTTATCATTAGATTTTTCTAGTGGTTCCTGTTATTCTCAGTCAAAGTCAGATCTTCATTTTGCACTTTCGAGCTCGTAACTTTTTTCTTGTATCTCTGATTTTCACAATCCAAGTGGCATTGGAAAGGTATTTTAGAGCTCTTCAAATCTATTCATGCACTTTTTCCAGAATATGCCCCATGTATATTTTATACAGTATTTTGTGTTTTCACACTTTGCTTAATTACTTGGACATTTTGGCACCTGGAAAAGGTTTGTTTGTGTGAGATGGAATATTTTGATTTGCTTTATCAGTACTGAGATCATTAGTTTTTGATTTTTTCATTTGAGTGAGTATCATGGGTTTTTCTATTCATCCTTTTGTGATCAACTTGGAAAAGGATAACTATGAGTCTTGGAAAAATGACATCCTGACACATCTCAAGTGGCTTGATTTTTTTCCTTATTTGTATGGACTCATACCTACACCAAACACACTAGGGAGTTTTTAAGCATGGGGCATCATTGTAGATCATATTGTAGGGGTTATATGTTCTAGTGTTGATCTTGACACTATGTATGTTGTATTAGACATTGAATGTCCCCACATACTTTGGACACATCTTTGGGAGATCTATGGAGACCCTCATGTCTCTCCATACCCATAGGATCCTACTATAGATTGTCTCATCCCTCTTGTAGATGCAGATTCCATACCCTTTGATGATGATACTTTAGAGGATCTTGAGTCTATCACAGGTCTTCCATGTTCTAATGGTTCAAATACTTGCATTCATGTTCCCACTCTTCAGATCAAGACTACATCAACATCTCCTATTGTTCCTGATCAGTTTGACATCGCCACATCCCTAGCCTCTATTGATTCAGTGTAGTAGGACATCATACATCTTCCAGACATAGCTACTTGGGATTTGTATCTCATAGAAATATTATCCTTGTTTATAGAGTCCTATATTGTAGATCTGGAGGATTACTTTAAGGACATTCATCTCCTCTTTATTGACATTCACATCACCGATGTTGGCTTACTATCTTCATCTCCTTTGCAGCTTGTTCTACATCATTCTTCATAGGATCTTGGATCACCATCATCACTTTCCAACATGTGGATACATGAGCAGTTTTTAGAGGCACACATCTTGAGACATATTGGTTCATCACTCTTCACAGGGTTTCTTTGTCATCATCCTTTGGATCTATTTCTTCCCAAGGGGAGGAATATTATTTTCCACTTCAAGATCTCTTTCTGGATTCTACATCAAGCATCCACCATTGTGGTAGGAGTTTCTTCATTGTGTGGGGCATTCTAGTCTCTTTCTATCTCTCCTATGGAGACCATTGTATATGTACTTATGTGATAGAAGTTGTCTTTGGGGGGTATCATGTAATCCACCTTCTATCCTTCTTCTATTAGTGCATTACATTCTTTTATTTTCTCTCTTTTGGAGGGGAGTTTTATTCCCATGTGGTTTTATCCCTTTCTCCTTTTATGAGAGATTTGTATGTTGTACATGGGTACCTCATCAACCGTTAGGGTGGGGCCCATTCTTGCATCCATTCAATTATTTATTTATCATAGTTTAGTTTCTCCCTAGTTCATCTTAAGGGGGGGTGTTAGAGTAATAAAGTCATCACCTAATTAATTAATTAATCATTAATTAATTGGGTCACTTTATGCTTTATTACACTTAAGCTAAACTTAGGAGTGCTTTTATTTTGAACATTAAATTTTCTTTAATTAATTAGTTGTTTTCACATAATTAGTGCCTCTAATATTAGAACATGTTGTCTCATTCATTCCTATGAGGACACTTTCCATATTCTAATCTAACCCTAATATAGGGTTAGCTTTCATCATTTTCATAAGGATTGATTCATTGTAATTAAATTCTCTACGATAGCATATTCAGTGCGAGAGTTGAATCAATAATAATTCTCAGGTTATTGAGCACAATCTTGCTTGTTGATCTTTTCTATATTGTGATAGGTAATTGCTTACAGGTGTTTCATGGGAGCTATGAATTGAATCAGTCAATTCCAACTGTAGACATGCAAAATTAACATTATGCATTCAATCAGGCTCATTCATCAAATAAACTAGGTTCCACATTAGGTCCATTCATCAATTAATCAAGTTCACCTTAATCCATTCATCAGGTAATCCCATTAATTTCCATCTCCTATGGTCATTAATTTAAAATTAAATAAACTTTATCATCAACCTTTTAATCAAATAAATCAAGCATTCATTTAATTAAATCCAAATGCATTTTCCATCCTTTTCTGATTTAAATAAATCAAATATTTAAATCATAAAAGTCAAAATCATCCTAATCATTATTAAGCTAACCTAATCCTAATTAGCCTAACCTAATCACCCATCACATCCTCTAGATAATGCCACTTGCACAAATAAATCAATTTATTGATTTATTAAATTTCTTATTTTCTTTCAACAAGGCATTTATGGGGAATATTTCGTCAAGTTTGAAATAGATGACAAGTTGACTTGTCCCCTCCAACATTGCAATAAATTCTCCATTTCATGTCCCCCTCTCAAAATTTATTGCACAAATTTGAATTTGAAACTCCCTCTCATGGGCACATTTCCAAAATCTTGCACATCCCTCAACCAATGGCAACTTGACAAGTGGCCTCTTCTCATTGGTGGATCTTTAGTCCCACATTCACCCATTTAGCCAATCTCTCATCAAGAAAATCTATAAATAAATGCCTTAATCTCCATCAATCTATCCACATTTTACATGCAAAGTTACTCTTTCGGTTTGAGAACTAATTTTTCTCTTCATCTCCATTGCATCTCATCATTTTAGCTTTTGAGCAAGGATTGGGAAAGGGTAATTTGCACATTTGACACCAATCCACTATGGAATAGGTACTTGTTAATTTTTTTCATGATGCTTTTAGTTTTCTCTTGTCATTTGTTGCATTTTGAAGGATTTACAAGGTATTTCATAGGAGTATTCTTGAGGAATTTGTAGATACTAACCCATACATGAAGTTTAGTGTTTGCAGATTTTAATGGATGCTCGCATGTGGCGCTAGAAGGAGGGAAGATTATACTTTAATCATTACGCAAAATACTTTTTTATCAATTCATGCCACGGATAGGAAAGCAGTCTTTAATTCTGTCCATTGTCAATTAATACATTGCTTGAAAGTTTTGGAGGTCTCTTTAATAGATTTTCACCATGCAGAATTTTAAATTTTCCTTTCATGAAGGGATTGTCCTAACACAACTATGTTAAATTTTAGAGAATGATGACAAAAAAATGGAATATCAACTATCTTCTATCAAAATCTGCTATATCTCTTTCCTTTTTTTAAGGCTGTGCCAGTGTTTAAATATGTTTACATGCAAGCACAACTATCATTGTATGATGTGTGATCATAGTTGGAGAGACATTCTATCCAAAGAGAGTTCACACGACCTCTCTATGCTCCCCTTTTCTCACCAACTTTACGCTGACCATTTGCATTATTTTGAATAAGAGTTATGATGATGGCGACATTCACTTTTTTTTCGTGATCACACGCCTATCAGATATTTTTACTCATGAGTTTTTATCTTTTTCACATGCTACTCACCAGTTTTCAACTGTGAAATAAGGCTTTGCACCTACTGAATGCATTTATTTGAAAGGTGCTTCATATATGCATTTATTTGAAAGTGTTTAAAAGATTTTATTGGTTATTTTTCTCATGCGCCTACTAAACATCCTTTTCTTGGAGAGTTTCTTACATCCTTTCAAACTAATCTTTGTCTGTAAGATGATACCCCTCTGAGGCACCATTCACTCAACTCAAAGAATTCAAAAAGATCTTGCGCCATTTCAGAGGAACTATAGTGTACATTACATAAGTCTGCGAATGTTTCTTGTGTTTCAGGTTGCCTTACCGCGCGCATGCCGATCAAAGCGTTGAAATTGGTGGAGAGAAAAGACAACGCTTATTTGATGATCTGCTGTCATTAATACTGCTGTCTCTTGCATTAATATTGTTGTCTCCAAAATAGTTAAGACCTGCTAATTGCATGGAAGTTTCTTTGTTCGGTAGTTACAGCAGTAAGTAGACGCCTGGTAGATATCTAGTACTTATTAGAGTAAGGTAAATTTGCATGAGCTTGGTGGTTTATCTTACTCTGGTTGATTGTTTCTATAAACACCATGTATGTCAAAATAGCTCGCGTGTCTGTTTGTTGTATTGATATCATAACTTTGATGCAGAGTTGGAGAGATTGGTAGTTAACAGAGTTAAAATACATTTCTCATTGCATTCATTGAGTACATCGATAGGCATGTAAAGTCCATGATGTTCATTTTAGAAATCACCAATAGGCATGCAGAGGGATCTAACAGTCTTACAATCATTGCCTTTTGGTTTTATAAATCATCATATGCCTTTATAGAATTTAATTTTGCACCTGCCAATGTCATTTAGTTTTAAAATCTCTTTGAGTGGTCGCACCTACCAAGTGCGTTTGCTTGTTCTTTTTTTCAAAATTGAAGCTTTACAACTGCGAGTTGTCTTTTTCCTTTTAAAAAAAAAAGAAACTTCAATTTGATATCTCTGTTGGTTTTGGACTCACAGCAGTTCATTTAATGTGATCAAAATAATTAACACTTTGATCTGCATTCTGTATCTGTCCACACGCACCATCATGCCTCTACCTGTTTTGTATCGATTCTTATGGATATTGTTTAAAATTTATTGACCCATCAATGCAAAGAATCAGGTGAAAGAGAATATGATTGATGAGGTAAATGCACACTCCCACTTTAGTACCAGACGACAGGTGTTGAAATTGGTTGTAGACATTAATAAGTGCAGAAACTGTGTCCCTTGTTTGGTGATATCAACTCTCAGTCCATATTGATGCATTGTGTTTATATGAAAAGATAAGCTATATGTCAACCTCTAGGGTATTACAATTCATTTATTACCTACCATTTGACCAATGTCACTTATAGCTATTGATTTGTTGCCAGAATGTTGAATATGGGTACTAACATTTTATCTTTGAGGCTGCACTAGGAAAATGTATTAATTGTGCTTCTCAAATGTCAATAAATTGTAAACCCAGAATATGAGTAGGACAAAAGGTATTAAAGCTTTTTTTTTACATTATGCCAAAAACAAGAAAGTACGACTTTACACATGACTAATGTATTTACTTGAAAGTTTTAAAAGATCCTTATTGATTGTTTATATATTCTTGTTAAATATGATCAACATGGAAACTTTTGAGAAACCTTCATCAACTAGTCTTTCATTTCTTAATCATTTAGCATCCATTTGACTTATAAACGTGTCAAGGTGTGGGCTTATTGTTTTTCAAAAATCATTGTTTTTAGTCATATCTTTTCGTGGAATCGTACATTTGAATCAAAAGGAAAATATTCTTATGTTGACCATAAATTATGTCATAGATAAGAAGGGAGGTACAAATTGAAATAATTTTGACATTCGTTTTGTCAAAATTGGTATATTTCCATTTCTTTCTTTAATGATTGATAAGACTTGTGTGTGTTTTTATCAATTTGCAAACTACATGCCTAACTTTCATTTGTGATGGAATAGGTATAAAGGAAAACAACGAAAGCAAAGAAGCAAGACAAAGGCTAACGAAGGATAATGAAGGACAACGAAGGTAGAAGAAGGAAAACGAAAGGAGGAGAAATGAAGATGGCGTTTTGGGAAGATTAAAGTGTTTTTTAACACTTTAGTGTTTGTTTAAACATTTTTTACGAAATTGTTATCTTTTCATTTTTAGACACTAATTTTCGTTTGGGTTTAAAAAGAATGCTTCAATTTTTCGTTGCAAAAGGATAAAATTGAAACTTAGACACCTACTAGATTTCAATTTGGGCTAAAATTGAACAAGCAACTTCACATTTGACATTGGTGTTTTAAAACAAATCAAATCATTGCTTTGAAGGATAAAATGAATGTGTGCCTTTATTGTTTTGTAATTATTTACACAAAGTAATATCATCAAAAGATGTATTCGCTTCTCTCATGCCTCACGACGATCTTGAGAATCAAAAGGCTTTTGGTGACATTAAGTTGTGTAAATAATTGCCCATACACACTTTGATTTGGGTTTAAAATTGAACATCTTGTGCGAGTGTGAGTAGAGCATCATTGCGTATATTCTCTTTCTTTGATTCGTCAAAGATTGATCAAGTTACGGATTTTGTCTTTACTTGCTTTTTTTTATCCTAGAGGGCCTGCCTTGGGGAAAAAATACTCACCCAAGGGAACAACTCAACCGGTAACACTCTAAAGACAAGAGTATTTCAAGCCAGGATGTAAATGTGGGTATTGGAAGAAATGCCAGTATCATGCGGTTGATTCTGACAAGATGGATCCGAAAGGGGACTCTTTCCGTATGGGTCAATCTCCACAAACGAAAAGTCCTTACTAGAACCCATGTGCTAGAATTTTCCAAAATCCTTTAATCTATTTGTTGGTGCAAGAACAGTCATTCTGAAGCTTCCCCACACTTTTACATTTTTTAGTAGAAATGGAAAACATGTCATGGGAGTTTCATGGGTGTTGATGCTTGGCTGCCCTGTATAAGTTAGTGTCGTGGAGGGGAGCCAGTGGGGTCAAGTATCTAACCATTCGCTAAAGATAAGCGTAGCTAGACTTATCCAAGTGGGAATCCAAGAAATATTGTCTTAGACATCCATAGTGTTTGTACTTGTTCTTGGTTTGAAAACACAACGCTTTATTCGAAAACATTTGCAAACAAACATTCAACATGATCCTCAAAATTTCAAACCCTTTAGGAGGAAAATACCATTGACCGAATTCTCATGTTATTGCTTTCCCTTGGGATTACATCCTTAGAGGTTTCTAAGCACTTGAATTTACATCTTAATTTTCCCTCTAAACTTAAACAATAGGTAACCCTTGCCTTAAATTCATCAAAGTTTCACATAATATACCTTGTGAAATGAGATGAAGTTGAGACATTGGATATTTAGTTTGAAATCTAATCAAGAGTGTGTTTGTGGTAAAAAGAATCCATTAAAAAAAGATTAAAAACAATTGGACCCCACACATGTGTTTCCAATGATTTCATGCAAAATCAAGATCAAGAAACCAAAGGTGAAATCCCTTAGTCTAATAGCCCATCAAGAACGTCTCTCTATGTTATATGAATTCAGACAAAGAATTCTTTTCAAATTTTACAAAAAGGCTTCAAGGAACAATCCCAGTTTGTATTCATTCTATTACTGCCAAAACCCAAATATTTTCAGAGAGTTTGAACATCTTGTTTAGAGAAAAGCTTGTTCTTCAATATCTAGGTCTAGGCAAACAAAGTATCTTTTTTAGGTTCATCTTAGGATCAAAGAAAATCAAAATCTTTTTCATTCATCCTCCAAACCATCAAAATGAAAATCATCTCACAATCACCTTTTGGAAAATCTTGAAATCATCCTTAATACTAGGCTTTTTGGAAAAATAAAAAATCATCAAAATCATTGAGACTAAATCCTTGAAAACATTATCAAAATCACCTTTGGCTAGATATGTGTAGATGCATCCTTTTGCATATGCTTAGTCAAAATCACCTTGTTTAGCTTAGTATATGTAGATGAATCCTTTGTCATATGCTTAGTGAAACTATCATCTTGTTTGGATAGGTGTGGGTAGACACATCCTTCTTCCCGCACATATTCAAATTATCATCCTTTGATCAAATCTATCCCTTAGATAATCATCCAAACATCCTAGGGTCTGTTTGTTCAAAATCAAAATCTGCAACATATCTGAAAGTCCCAAAAGCCTAGTATCTCCTTCAAAATTTATCAAAAGATCATAACATCCACATCATTCATCCTTTACATCATCATAATATCACCTTTCAATCCTCAAGATATCCTAAAAATTTTCACTTTGGGGCATAAAATAAAGATCGATCCAAAGAATCAAGAGATTCATCTCCCATTCTTAAAAAAATTGATCCTTGTTTTATGGTTCGAACTAGATCTCAATACAAGAAGAACATGGAAGCCAACAAAGAAACACCCGCTTCAAGTGATCTTAGTCAAACCACTCCTGAAATGAATCCTATTGGGTTTGGAAATCTCACAATTAACCTTCAACATCAATGCAAAATCCACAAGAGGAAAACCAAGGAGAGAATCTTACCGTTGGAATGTCTCACGAAGAAATAACTGAAATGCTCCAAAATCTGGAGAACCATAAAATCATCAACATCATGATGAGACTTAACCCTTCGTTATACATGCTTGAACTAGCAAAACAAGGGGCCAAGTTACCTTTGGATTCGACGTGAGTACCATAGTGGAGACATCATTTCCTCCAATTTCATCCACTATTCCCATCTCATCTACACTCCCATCCCAAAATATCACGTAAAACATTCTGCAAATCACGACATCTTTTGCTCCAACCCAACCCAATGTTAACAAGGGAAATACATCTCTCAATACTCTTCAAGCACATCCCCTTGTTAATAATCAAAACCTGGATGCAAAAACCACCTTGGAACAAAACATACCCCAAACCCCACTACATAAAAATGTTCCTCTCACCTTCCATCATGATCCATCATCATCATTTTTTCACACAACACCTCAAACACCTCTCCTCACAAATCCACAAGAAGAGGGAGACATGTTCAGACTAGGGGGCATCTTCGACACCACAAAATTTTCACAAGGACTTGCACCCCTTACATTTCCACCTCTCCCACCATTGCCATTGTCATCTACACCACTCCTTGGTTTAGGGCTTCCCCCTCTACCAAGTATCGATCAAAACAAAATACCAACCATCAATCAAAGCATTATGCCAAACGTTCAAAACTTATTGTTGACATCACAACAGCAAATGACAAACACACAAGAAATGACAACATCATCAAACATCCCCTTAACATCGTAAAGCATGGTCTCTCAAGGACCAATCACATCAATGGTGCCACTCATCACTCAAACCACCACACCAACAACACCATCCACCAATCAAATAATCAACATGACATCACCATTCACCACTACCACAAACACCATTCTGAATCCACCACCACCCCCACCACCACCAACTTCCACCACATCAAGTCGATATAATGCAGCATTGCAAGCCACTTTTCAAAGAGGATACCAACAAGTGCAGAAACAAAAAGTTGTATACCTAGCTGCTCAACAAGTCGCTCAAGCTACGCAAGCCATCCAAGCAGCCCAAGCCGCATTGCAAACACAACAAGCAGCACAATCCCAAGCTTTATTGCAACAACAACAACAAGCTACTCAAGCTGCACAAGCATTGGAAGCAAAAAAGGTTGCTCAAGCACAACTTCTATTGCAACAACAAGTAGCACAAGTACAAACAAACCAAGCCGAAGTGCAAGCTCAATATCAAGCACAACAAGCACAAGCACAAGCACAAATTCTTGCACAAGTAGCGCAATTGCAAGCATATCAACAAGCATTAAAGCAATATCAAGAGCAACAAGAAGCAGCAGAATTGGCCGCCCAACAACAAGCATTGTTGGAACATCAACAAGCACAACAAGAAGCCCAAATCTTAGCGCAACAACAACAAGATCAACAACAAGCATTGTTCATAAAAAAGTAGGTAGAAGCCTACCTCACTCGGCAGAACATACAGATACCATCAAACAACGCACCGACCAACCCATCTATCCAACCAATGATTGAAACACCCCAAAACACTTTCATCCCACCCACTGATCTGCAAAATGATGTGACGACACAACTCAGGTTACTCTCGCAACAAGTGCTCGACCTTCAATCAGGATGAACAACCAAAACACCAAGCAACTTGTGTCCCTATCCATTTGATAGGAGCCTAGACATGAAACCATTCCCCAAGGGATTTGAAATCCCCAAATTTTACAAATATCGAGGGATGGGAAACCCTAAAGATCACATCAATGAATTCCAGGTTCATTGCATGGAGGTTGCATATGACAATACTTATCTGATGCGGCTATTTCCTAGGAGCTTGGTAGGCCCCGCTATAGAATGGTTCTCTCGCTTACCTTCAACCATTAGAACATTCCAAGAAATTAGAGATGCATTCATTCAAAATTATGCATGCAATATCACAATGGATGTTAGTCTTGAAGAACTTTCAGCTCTAAAACAAGGAAAGGGTGAATCATTCACCTCATTCCTACAACAATGGTGATCCAAAACCAATTGGAGCAAGTGGACCATGCCAGAAGAACAACAAGTTTGCACCATCATAGCCAACCTTGAAGGTCACTTGGCATTTCATCTCAAGGTTCAGGGCATCACCACATATGAGAAATTGATCTCCAAAGTGCTCAACATCGAAAGAGCCCTTGTGACCCAACCTGTAGAATCAACATCATATCACGAACAACAAAACAATCGCCCACCATCCAATTACAATGATAAACCTCGTACATGGGAAAGGAACAAAAATGTTACTAATGATGGTGTCGTCGATGCCAAGGTGGTCATTAGTTCCCCACGCCAACATACATCCACACCGCAAATCCAAACACAACACACCAACCCAACAACAATCCAACCATCAATAATCTCAATGACCAAAGAGGACCACCCCAACGCAAAAGTTATCCCAAACAAAAATACACCATTTTGGGGGAACCACTTGAGGACATAATGAAAAAGTTGATCGACGAAAAACTCATCAAGCCTCCTACATTTGAGAACTACCAAGAACCTGATGTCAAACCTCCTTGGTATAACGAGAATCAACTTTGCAAATTTCATAAAATCAAAGGCCACACCACAAACAGTTGCATGAGACTCAAAAACATCATCCAAGATCTCATCGATAAAAAAATCATAAACATAGAACAACCTACGGGAAATCAAGATCTTAAGATATATACAAATCCGATGCCGAATCATGGTAACAAAGGCAATAAAAGTGATAAAGGTAAGGGCAATGTAAATCATGTGTATGAAACAGTCATTGCCTCCCTAAATGAGGACTGCATGGTCATCACCATCAAAGGCGCCCATCCCGAAGATTGTGGAGTCACCACAAGAGGCGAAAAAGTAACCATTGCAGGATCATCCCAACCAAATAGAGTCCCTGCATCCAGATCCATTCCTAATGGCTACAATGTCCTAGATCAACTCAAGAAAAACACCAGCACACATCTCCATCATGGAGTTGTTAAAAATATCATTAGCTCACAAAAGGATCCTTGAAGAAGCACTAGCCTCATCCACTATCCCCGCAGATCTCGATGCGGAGCAATTCCAAGCTATGGTTGGAAATATCATAATGCCTAATCTCCTTACATTCTCTGACCAAGATTTTCCCGCCCAACCATCTCACAACCATGCACTTCACTTGGAAGCCATTGTACATAAGAGAAAAATCAAAAGGGTCCTGGTGGATGGAGGTGTAGGCTTGAACATATGTTCCCTAAGCCTCATCAAGCAGTTGAAAATATTAGAAGATTCCATCAACAAAGGAAAGGGCATCACAATAAGAGCATATGATGACCAAGAAAGAGTGTCTCAGGGTACGATTAAACTCCCTATTCAAGTAGGGCCAATGCTCATGGAAACCACCTGTCAAGTCTTGGACCTCGACTTCCCATATAATATCCTCTTGGGACGTCCATGGATCCATGCGATAAAAGCCGTAGCATCAACCTTCCACCAATGTGTGAAATTTACACATAATGGACAAGAGGTTACTATCCATGGAGATCCCAAACCTTTCTCATACTACAAGAATCTTGAAGAAAAATATTACAAAATCCCCCAAGTACCAAAAAATGATGAGGGCCCATCCACACAATACATCAATCTTGCCACCCTCGCATCCACTTCTGTGACAAAGACACTTGCCACCCTTGCCATTCCCACTATCTCCAAAATCAAGCTCATCATCCAGGATGACAGTTGTGGAAGCTACAAGCTGCCTAACAATGCTTTTGTGGTAGGAGAGTTACCACAATCTCCTAGATCACAGGGTCGTCCGCAAGAGAATCATGCTTCCACATCACAAATGTCTCCTAAAGACTATCTCGAATTCACAAGTTGGAGGTTATTGAGGAAGATCCATCACACGCTCTATCAAGATGAAAGACCAGTACCAAATTTACCAATGGATAACAGAAGCAAGGGTCTGCAAATGATGCTTACAATGGGCTATGATAGAAACCAAAGACTTGGACAAAACAACAATGGGCTCATAATACCTATCATACTAGAGATGCGACCGATAACAAATCTTGGCCTTGGATGTACCCCTTTGAGTATAACCATACGTGGCTGAAGTCCTCTAGTTATAATGGTTAATATTTCTCCTCAACCAATAGTAGCAGAAGTGCACTCATCAACATCCATAGGTAGAGACATACATAACTTTATAACTGGGGCCTATATTAGTAGCGATGATGAGGACCCCATATCCAATCTACCTAGGTTATTTGAGGATACCGCCCTTTGCATGATTAGTACCTTATCTTTTAAATCTGATCATCAAAATCATGAGATCTGCCTAGTCTACCCCCAACTGATCAACTATGACCAACGAGGACCACCGGTTCTTGATATATTCAAAAACAATGAGGCACTCTCAGAATTCATGGGATTGAGGGATAACATTCTAGATGGAGATCACAAGGCAGGGTTTATAATGGAGTTGGACACACATGCCTATTATGGGGAAATGATTGAATCCTTTAGTTGCAAAAGTGAGAAACTAAGAATCATATCCAAGTCCTTGAGTTAAAACCACATTGTGGCACTCTCTGACAATAAAATAGTAAAAAGAAAGGACGTATCCAATGGTGGAAACCTCTCTGAGGTGCCTGAGGATGAAGGATTCAATCTTCCTCTAAGAGCTATTCATCAAGAAAAGTTAGCAGTCTTGGCCAAAAAATGCAATCTAGTCAACCTAGGAACAAAGGAGACCCCGCATATCACATTTTATGCGGAATCACTATTATCAGAAGAGCAAGAACTCCTAGCAGCATTCCTAAAGGAAAGACAAATAAACTTGCATGGAGTTATACTAACATGCTAGGACTTGATCCAAAGACTATGGTTCACCACTTAGCAGTGTATCTAGAAGCAAAACTTGTCAGACAAAAGCTCTGAAAAATGCACCCTCATATCGCCTTATTGGTCAAAATGGAGCTCAAAAAGCTACTAGATGCAGGATTCATACGACCAATCTGACAAAGCCATTAGAATCTACACAGACTTCAGAGATTTGAACAAGGCATGTCCCAAGGATGATTTCCCACTTCCCAACATCGACATGATAGTAGACATGATAGCAAGACATGAGATGCTATCACTAATGGATGGATTTTTAGGATACAACCATATCATGATAGCAAAAGAGGATCAACATAAGATGGCTTTCACTTGTCCATGGGGGACCTACTACTGGAACATGATGCCATTCAGCCTAAAGAACGTAGGAGCAACGTATCAAAGGGCCATGACATTGATATTCCATGACATGATTCATAAAACAGTCGAAGACTATGTTGACGACATTCTAGCTAAGTCAAGAAAAAGACAAGATCATATAGCAACCCTAAGTGCTATCTTTGACAGACTGGAGGATTACAAAGTCAGACTAAATCCTAAGAAGTGTGTCTTTGGCGTACAATCAGGTAAATTGCTAGGATACATAGTGTCCATGAGGGGTATCGAGGTGGATCCAATGAAGGTGAAAGAATTCCTCGAAATGGAAGCACCAAAGACATTAAAACAACTGAGAGGTCTCCAAGGTAGACTTCAATCCATCTGACGATTCATAGCACAACTGGCGGACAAGAAGAACCCATATTCTCACCTACTCCACAAGGGGGTAGCGTACAAATGGGACACAAAATGCGAAGAGGAATTTAACAAAATCAAGGAATACCTACTGACACCACCAGTCTTAATGCCACCCATCCTACGAAATCCATTGATCCTATATGTATCAGCAACAGCAGTAGCCCTTGGAGCTCTCTTGGCTCAGCATGATGAAAATGAAATGGAGAGGGCTATCTACTATATCAGCAGGAAAATGGTCGGTCATGAGCTAAACTACTCATTCATCGAGAAATCATGCCTCGCAATAGTGTTTGCATCACGAAAATTTAGACATTACATGTTGACACATAAGATAAAGCTCATTGCCAAAATTGACCCCCTCAAGTATCTCTTATAAAAGGCAATGCTCACAGGTAGAATGGAAAAATGGTTATTGATATTGTCGGAGTATGACATCGAGTATGTAGAGAGGAAAGCCATTAAGGGTTAGGTTATTGCAGATCAACTAGCAGAAGCACCTATGTATTCTAAGAATCCCTAGAGTTTCTAGATGAATCTATTTTTAACCTCAACATAGCTGACCATTGGAAAGTATACTTTGATGGCTCATACACGTAGCAAGGATTAGGAGCTGGTGTCTTCTTCATCACCCCACAAGGGGACTGCATACCAAGGTCATACAAATTGGCATTTCCTTGCACCAACAACATCATGGAATATGAGGCTTTGACTATAGGTCTCAGGATAGCAGTGCAATGGAATATCATAGCTCTTGAAGTCTACGTAGACTCTCAGTTAATCATAAATCAAGTCAATAATGAATATCAGACCAAGGATGATAAGCTCACTCCATACAAGAAATTGGTGGAGACTCTCAAAGAATCTTTCATTGAAATAACATTTGAGCAGATTCCTAGAACCAACAACAGAGCAGCAGATGCCATGGCAACAATGGGATCCTTGCTGAATATCCCCAACAATGTTCCAAAATATGAATTCTTGATTGAGCAGCTTCTCGTTCCCACATTCGAGGTACTAGAATCAGAATTCGTGTGTGAAATCATTGGTCCTGGTGATCCTTGGTACCATGGCATCTACACATATCTTCACATAGGAGTCATACCCGCTGACCTCCCATCAAACCTAAAATGAACCTTTGTCAAAAAGGCATCCAGATTTGTCATCCTAGGTGATACCTTATACTGAAGAAGCATAGAGGGTACCTTGCTACACTGCCTAAATGTTGAGGAGGCATTAACTGCTCTAACCGAAGTACACAACGGTATCTATTTTTCATACTCGAGTGGAATGACCATCACTAAGAAACTAGCCCACAATGGAAAGAGAAGCACATGATCATGCTAAAAGGTGTTTATAATGTCAGCAGCATGGGGACCTCATCCATGCTCCAGCTCAAGAGCTTCATCCTATTATCACACCATGGCCCTTTTCGCAGTGGGGACTCGATCTCATTGGAAAAATCTCACCCACCTCATCCAATGGCCAGAAATTCATCATAACTGCAATTGAGTACTTCACAAAGTGGGTGGAAGCCATACCCATGACATATATCACTGGGAAGCAGATCTCAAAATTCATCCTGAACTATCTTATCTATCATTACGGTGTCCCACAAGCCATTATCTCATATAATGGGACACCATTCAAAAACTAGGAGGTTCGCGACTTGTGCGAGAAATTCAAAATTCAACATTGCTTCTCCACCTCGTACTATCCCCAAGGTAATGGCCAAGCAGAAGCTACAAACAAAACCATCCTCAAAATCCTCAAGAAAACAGTCAATGACGTAGGTTGGGACTGGCATCTACAACTTAATCGTGCCCTCTGGGCTTATCGAACCAGCATCCGCACACCCACTGGTACCACCCCCTTCTCCCTGGTCTACAGATCAAAAGTTGTACTCCCCATTAAGATCAAGCTCCCATCCCTCAGGATATCACTGTAAAACCTCATCACGGATGAAGAGTACTGGGTATCAAGACTAAATGAGCTGGAGTTACTGGATGAGAAATGAATAGATGTTTTAAATCACTTGCAATTCTATCAGAATAGACTCAAACAAAGCTACAATAAGAAAATCAGAAGCAAGACTTTCCAAGTCAGAGAACTGGTCTTAAAAGAAAATCAGAAGAATGTCCCAAACCCAAGTAGCAAAGGCAAGTTCGAACCTAATTGGCTAGGACCTTTTGTCATCACAACAAGTTATAAGTCAGGGGCATATCAGTTATCAACACTCGAAGGGGAACCTCTGCAGGAGCCCATGAATAGCTCCCATCTCAAAAAGTTTTATTCCTAAATCTTCCAAGGTATAGAACCAAAAAATCCAAAAAAATAGAAAAAGTCCTAAAAAAATGGTTACTTAGGCAAAAACCTGGCAAACAGTTATCTTGGTGACAAGCAAAAAAATCAAAAAAGCAAAAAAGCAAAAAAAATCAGAAAAATTATCAAAAAAGTAAAGAGAAAAAATAAATCATCCTCTAGTGAAAACCACTTTGGTGGCACTTTGGGCAAGTACCTTGGTGAAAACCTAGCAAACAGGTGCCTTATGTAAATAAGCACTTTTCATCCACCAGGATCTTTACAGATTGTAAATGGCATCATCCATCTATTTCACTTCCATCATTCATCGCATTCAGGTCTCCATCCATCACTCATCCACTCGCATCCGCACCATAGCTTGGTCCTGTGTTCGTATCGTGATCCCTCCTAGTACTACTCGGCCCATCCTCAAGGTCAATTTGTCGTACCTTTATCGGAGTAGTCTAAGGCATCATGCTGGGGGCATGTTCTTATTGGATCGGATTCGTGTATGATCTTAAAGTCCTCAAAATCAAAAAATCCAAAAACATTAGAAAATCAAAAAATCCAAAAACATTAGAAAATCAAAAAATCCAAAAACATCAGAAAATCAGAAAATCCAAAAACATCAAAACATATCAAAATCCAAAACAAGTCAAAAAGTCACCAAAAAGTAAAAACAGAAATATCTTGTCGAATCCACGCCATCTCCTCGATCTTGAACGTAGGCAAGGTTGATCTTTGATCATCCCCCAGACATTTAGGTCGTACTTTATAGGAGTCCGGCCATAATAAGCTGTAAAATTTCATCATATATATCTTCATCCAACAGAATCTATTAAGTCAGTCACCGAATCCACGTGGTCTCAAGGCAGAATCTTAGGCAAGGCTAATCTATCGATTAGCCCCCGAGGCCCTCCTAGGATAGGTCTTAGGTTAGTCTCTTTGGTCAAAATATCAAAAAATCCCAAAAACATTGAAAAATCAAAAATCAAAACATTTGTAAAACCTAAAAAAATACCAAAAATAGCCTCAAAACATTGCAAAATTCCAAAAAATCCAAAAATTTGAAAAAATAATTTATCTCATCTTGCTTGCACTCGCAATAAACACCATCCATAATAAACTAATAGTCATCCTCAACCTTTGGTGAAACAGTTAGAAACAAGTCTAGCAGGTTAAAAGTGAAAACTCAAAAATGTCAAGTCTTAGGTCTAAGTCAGTGCATAAGCAAGTTGTTCATCTCTTCGTATCAATAGTCCATCATCCAATTAGTCCCATATCAATCATTTGATAACATCATGTCCTAGGATGAATCCTTCCTACAATGGGCATTATTTATTAGACAAAACACTTTGGATAAATGAAATGGCGTGCTGCCATCCACTAACATGATACTAGGATGTATCCTTCCTACAATGGGCATTATCTTTTGGCAATAAGTTTGGTTCTTATCCTTAAAGCATTCCCTTTTGTTGGCGGTATTGAAGAACATCAACTTGTTTGTGTGCTTTATCTTTGTCTTTTGACTTATCTTGTGCATCAATCCAAGGACCTCAATGATATCCAAACGAAGGATTGAGGAGAGATAGGAATGGGGCACGCGATCATTATCATACATGTCTGCTTATGCTTGTTGGTCGTTCTTGTAAAATACTTGGCGAATACTTGCTTTGTTGAATATGTATAGAGGATTTTTGGACAGCTTGTTGACTATTGCATTGATTGGTTATAATTTTCTCGTGTTTTGGTCCAGATGTTTGAAACTTCTAAAGTGCATCCTAGCAAGGTTTTTGTATGTCGGTGTGAACAAGAATACTCCTATCTATCTGTCGAGTCAAAGTCCATCACACTAAGTACAAAGCCATCCTGGTCCTTTATACCTTGATGCATCATGCTTATGTGTGTTATCAAACATAAGGTAAGTGACCCTTTTAAAATCCTAATCCTTGATAAGCAAATCATCCATCTATCACGTCATCATTTCTCATCATCATTTCCCATAGTGTTGGCTTGTTGGATCCTCTTGTCATCATCTAATTTCTTCTTTTCCGCACTAACATCATGTCATAAATAGTTAATCATCATCAATAGGACATTCATCTTGCATCCACAAACCATCAGTATTCTGCATATCATCTCACATGCATAATCATCATCATAATATAGATCGATTAGTCTAAGCATCTCATAAATCACCCATTGCATAATTACAACATATCACATCATCAATCTCATCCATCTCACATCATATCATCATTTAAGTTGTGTAGGATAATATAGATTCTTTATTCTAAGCATCTTAAAATCATCTCATTTGCATCATCATCCATAGCCATCCATTTTGAACCTTTTTATTGCGAGATCGACCCTCAAATCAAATCTTTTCGCTCAATCTCTCCAGGGGAAATGTACTAGTGTACTTCTTTCCGCTGGGGCAACCGAAAAAATTAAAAATTTTTTGAATTTTGATTGCGGCAAGTTTATTCTTTGAACCAATGCAACAAATACATTGTTTCAAAGAGGGGAAAAATGTAGACATGCAAAATTAACATTATGCATTCAATCAGGTCCATCCATCAAATAAAATAGGTTCCACATTAGGTCCATTCATCAATTAATCAAGTTCACTTTAATCCATTCATCAGGTAATCCCATTAATTTCCATCTCCTATGGTCATTAATTTAAAATTAAATAAACTTTATCATCAACCTTTTAATCAAATAAATCAAACATTCATTTAATTAAATCAAAATGCATTTTCCATCCTTTTCTAATTTAAATAAATCAAATATTTAAATCATAAAAGTCAAAATCATCCTAATCATCATTAAGCTAACCTTATCCTAATTAGCCTAACCTAATCACCCATCACATCCTCTAGATAATGCCACTTGCACAAATAAATCAATTTATTTATTTATTAAATTTCTTATTTTCTTTCAACAAGGCATTTATGGGGAATATTCCCTCAAGTTTGAAATAGATGACAAGTTGACTTGTCCCCTCCAACATTGCAATAAATTCTCCATTTCATGTCCCCCTCTCAAAATTTATTGCACAAATTTGAATTTGAAACTCCCTCTCATGGGCACATTTCCCAAATCTTTCACATCCCTCAACCAATGGAAACTTGACAAGTGGCCTCTTCTCATTGGTGGATCTTTAGTCCCACATTCACCCATTTGGCCAATCTCTCATCAAGAAAATCTATAAATAAATGCCTTAATCTCCATCAATCTATCCACATTTTACATGCAAAGTTACTCTCTTGGTTTGAGAACTAATTTTCCTCTTCATCTCCATTGCATCTCATCATTTGCACATTTGACACCAATCCACTATGGAATAGGTACTTGTTAATTTTTTTCATGATGCTTTTAGTTTTCTCTTGTCATTTGTTGCATTTTGAAGCATTTACAAGGTATTTCATAGGAGTATTCTTGAGGAATTTGTAGATACTAACCCATGCATGAAGTTTAGTGTTTGCAGATTTTAATGGATGCTCACACCAACAAGCTGTAGAGGGTGATATAGAGTTATAGAGAAAGCTCGGTGAAAGGAGAAATATAGAGAGGGGGGAGATAGATAGGGAGAGAGAGGGAGATAAGGGAAAAGATTAAGGGAGGGGGGAGATAGAGAGAAAGAGTTAGAGAAAGGGACAGAGATACGTAGAGAGGGATATCCAGATAGAGACATGTATGGAGAGGAAACAAGATATAGAGGGAGAGGGAAAGGGGTTTATATATAGACATAGATGTAAAGAGGGAGACAAAGACAGAGACAAAGAGAGATACAAAAAAATAGAGGGGTAGAGAGGGGGAGAGAGAGGAGAGGG
>VDFB02075321.1:431358262-431373949 GCA_007258455.2 Sequoia sempervirens | reverse complement strand
ATTCGAAGAGAATCTGACAAAATCTATATACCCATTTAATTTCATGTGCATATTATAATTATTGAAAATAGAAAATGTCTATCCATTAACCCTTATCCTGAAACCCCTCAATAATTTGGGGAAAAAACTGAAAACCCATTAAATTTCATGATTATACTATTCAAAAATTTGACAATGGTCTGTTTAAATCACATTGCATGTGATTAGTTCATAGAATAATGTCAAAAAAATCATAGTAGTCAAACCCTCGATGCCATAGATAAAATAACTCACAAGGGATCAAATTTCTACTAGTCACATGTAAATAGAAATGAGTTGTAGTCAAACCCTTAATGCCATATAGAGAAATGATTTTAAAACACACCAAAATGCATTTAAACACCGTCAATGCCAACAAGAACCCATTGTTGAACAAACAATATTGCAAGTGAAGAGAGGTGGAGATTTTACCTACAGTAGAAGGGATCTGGCAGAAGTTGCCATGGTCTCACAAAAAAAGCGTTGATGGTGGGAGAAGGAAGAGCTAAATGAGAAGTGGGAAGAAATCTATGGGAGATGATGAGTTTAGGGCTTAAAGATGCTTGACAACCCGTAGTTAGGTAAACTCATACATGTGGTTTGATGAAGGCATATGGGGCACGTGGTTAACAAGGTAAGGTGGTTGAGTTGAGATTAAAGCGACCACCTCCTCATGGACCCACGTGTAAAAATGAGCGGGCCCACATACAAATGCAAGTTGAAATAGGTTTATTGATAATTAGAAATAGGCTTTTTAAAATTAAAAAATAAATTTCTTTTTAATGAACGGGTATTGATGAAGTGATAAAAATGTAGCAGACGAAGGTCCAAAAACACCTTTTTTGAGCACCTTTCGCTTTAAGTACCCAAAAGCCAAATTTTTCTTTTTAAGGTCCTAGCTTTGTATGAATTAAAGCCCAAAAAAATGAAGAAATCAAACCTATTTTCCACTCTATCTGAGGATATTGTGAAGTTATGCAGCGACAGTGTCGTCTCCCTAATGCATTAAAAATATAATTGGCTATCAAGTACAAAAAAGGTAATCAATGAAAGAAAGTGCGAGAGAGAAGAATCAATCAAATCGACTCACTAAACAATGAATTTTCCTGTCTAGTCACTTCCCCTTAACTCTAACCTTAAACCCTAACCCTAATTAAACCACGTCTACTTCCTTTAACTTCCCTTATTAAATTTAACCATTTTATTGTATAATAAGATTTTTCCTCCAACCATAAAATTTATCCCTGCATTTTTACTAATATATAGATAGTAAATATTAATCGATATAATCTATGTTAAGATATATCATTTTGGAGATCTATTTTATTTATTTTTAAAAAAACTTGAAATACTATTAGGGATTAACAACTATCCCAAAGCACCATAAATTTTATAAAAAACATGTTAAAAACCATGTAAACGATTCACCAATTTTAGAAATTAACAACAGATTTATTCCACACTTCCATTCAACACAAAGATTAAATTGCAAAATAGAAATTTACAAAGATTTACAAAGATGATTGTAACATTAAAACTACACAAACTACTGAAAATCTATATAGAAAACAAAGAACAGTGTAAGCTAATCATTTCTGCCACTTAAGCCACCCTTGTGGCCCATCTCCAGGTATCCTTCACGCCCCAACAATTGCTTACGCATCACTCCTCCCTTTTTCCCCAATTCTTGATAATCCTCATGCCTAAAAACCCATCAAAGATTAATTATATAAGCCCATACTCAATGAAATTAGTAAATAATGTTACCAAAGATTCAATTAAAAGTAATGAAAACACAATTCAAAGCCAATTGAATCTAAAATAACATTCAAACCTTCAATCCCATTGAGGGATTATGCTCCAAATGTATTTGGATTGCTCTATTAAGCATAACCCATGATTGGAAAATATTAGATTGATGATTGATTCACAAAAGGATGCTCAAATTGCTCAAGATTGCACAAGAATTCAAGAATGCTTATGCTCATGAAAATTGTGAATGATTTTGATGAGGAAATGACTTGTTTTATAGATTTATAGATATTTGATCAATGGTCAAGAATGAGTCTCACAATCAACGGTTGAGAGGAAATCAAGGAGATCGAGGGATAAAATTTAATGAGAGCCCAAAATATCCCTATTTTGATGGAAAACTAGTTAAAGATATTTTGTAGGGAAAATATCTATTCAAATTTGAATTAAATGAATTATGGAATATTCTTTTTGGAGGGAATGTGCTATTTAGATATTTTGGAGGGAAAAGATATTTTGAAAAGAGAATATTCTCTTTTTGAAAAAGGAATATTCTTTGTGCAATTTGGAGGAAAATTAGAATTGTGAGGATGAGAGGAAATTAGGATTTTTAGTTAAATAATTCAAAATTATTTAATCAAATAAGAGAATTAATGAGAAAATGATGAATTAATTATTTAATTAATAGAGGAAAAGAGTGGGCCCCATAGCTGCTAGGTGGGTGGTCTTGGTGACGGTGCAATCAGGGTGGCAGGGGCTGGACAACATGTTTCCTAGTTGGTGTGGTGTGGGAGTTTGGCGGCAGGGACGAAATTAATGTCCATGAAGGCTAGGGTGTGGTTTGTGCAGTGGGCACCAACCAAGGACATTGGGTAGGACATACAGTTTGCTTGATATGACATTTCCAATGTTGAGTGGTGTGCCTTGCGTTGTTGGGAAGGATAGTGGTAGCAGGGTCTTTAATGTGGGTGGCTACAACTTTGTGAGTTGTGACAACATCACCAACGTATTGTGGGTGATGCTTTCTTTTAAAGCTCCCCTCATCTATCGCTTTTTGGCCATTCAAAAATATGGAAATGCTTGTATGTCTCAAAGCTTCTCATAAGCTCTCAACATTCTTTGACAACTATGGTAGATTAAAATTAGTATTTAAGGAGTGAGATCCCTTGGTCCTAGAGGCTGTGCATCTACTTTTGGGAATGGAGTATATCTTGTTGATAGAGTGGTATCACACCAATGCAGACATAGCGACTCGCTTTGTGGCAGCATTGCTGGACCTGGAAGTCCCTGGAAGTTCCTAAAGTGGCGACACTGCTAATGACCCATAAGCTAGTAATGGGGAACCTTCTAGAAGGAGTGGAGGATGTGATCATCATAGCAAAGTTGGGAATTGGGCTCCCTTGTTTGAGGGACATGCACAAAGCCTTAATTCCCAGGGTTGTGGTCAAGCGTTATCCTTTTACCCTAGACCTCAAAGGAGAAGCTTTGTAGGAGCATAGGAGCCATGTGAGGTGTGGCCTTATTTTTTTGAAGCATAATATTTACTTGGAACCTATAGGTGGAGTGGATTGGAGATGGCACTTCTATGAGTACCTGTTCGCGGAAGGTGTTGAACTAGAGGAGTAATTGGTTTGATGTTGGGACTACATCCAAAGGGAATGGTTTTTGTTGGGTGGTGGCACCATATGTGGGAGATTCAATTTTGCTTTGTCGGGTTGGTAGCAACTAGTGGATTATGGTGGGGCGTGATTGTCATCTTTGGGTTGATGGTGTCACCATGCTAGGGGTGGCGAATATGGTTAGCTCTAGATTCTCTAGGTTAGCTTGTTTTGATCTGTTGTTAGGTGGGTTGATGGGGTCTTGTATCTAGGTGGTTTTTTGGATAGTAGCCACAATAGTGGCTTTACAAATTGAAGTGAGGAAGGAAAACTCACATAAAATGAATGCATGGCAAAAAAATGATTTTAGGGGTTCGTACGAACCTATTGGTTTGACCGAACCCATTAGGGGTTCACTAGAACCTAGGTTCGGGCGAACCCTCCTAATACTTTCCTACCAAAAAATACATCAAAACCCCTTATAGAAGGGGTTCGAATGAACCCCTCGGTTCAATGAACCCCCGGTTCACTAACCCCTAGGCATTTATTTGAATCCTCTTTATTTCTCATCCCTCCTTGAAACACAAAAACTTGAATTTTGGCGACCATGGAGCTCAGTTGAGGATGAAAATGGAGGAACTTCACCAACCCAACTTGAATCAAGTAGTCCTCGTAATGCTTTCATCTAACTAATATAATTTTAATATTTTTTGTTTTATTATGTATTTATTTTTTAGTTTCTTTATTAAACATAGGTTTTTCATCGAAAATGAAGTTCTTTGTTCCTCAAGCATTACGTGGAAAAATAGCGCATTATTAAAATAAAATTGAAAAATATGATTGCACCGTATATTGAAGTCCTTGATCCAACAAAAAACTTCTAATATATAACAAAAAAAAATTATGCTATAATGATAATGCTCATATCTGAATTAAATTGGTTTTGACTTTGAAACTTAATTAAAGAAAATGGTATTCATGAAACTCTAGTGACCAAGGCCTCCATTAAGATATCCAAGAATTTTTTGAATGGTAATAATGACAAATGATTTCTCAAAATAATTCCCAACAACATATTAATGAAGAGAGGGATGGTTTCTACTTCTTAGATATTTATTAGTTCCTACCATGAAACTATTGTGAAGGCCTTAAACAGTGATTAATCTATCCTCGTGCAAAATTATTTCTGCAGGATTTTTGGCGTTCTTTGATTGGGGCGTGAAATTGTTCTACAGATTGTCAAGGCCCTGCATTTGTTAGAGGCAAGAGAGCGCACGAAAACCGAGGCTCCTGCAGATTGTCAGAAGGTTGGAGACGTGGAAATCATTCTTGCAACACTGTTGGCAATTTTTGCATGCGGAGGCGTATTCTATGCAGCTATAGGCATTGCTCTTGCTATTCCTCGTAACAAATTTGCTGGCACGGATGGTTCAGGATTACGGCCTGAAGCCTAATGACATTCCTTGTAGAAATATGCCCGAATTAATGGCACACTTGCAACTACCTGTTTGTTGGAGTACTTACTGTTCTTTTCGCGCCGCCAGATATTTCTGTTTCTTTTTTGTTTCGTTGAGGTGGCCGAATCGATTTCATTCTCTTCAATTATTTCTGAAGTTGTAGAGCAAAAGGATGTACAGAAAGCTCTGAGCGCAGAGAAGCTTCAGCGGAATAGCATAGCTTAAGCTTTTATAGCTGTCTGTTTGTTTTGTAAAAGGTCAGCCGTAACATTTCTGAGATTAATTTCTGCCCTGTGATTAGGCGTTGTTCAGAATGGCGGGAATTTAGTTGTCTAATCACTGTTTATAATAAAAACTGTATTTTAGGGGTTTTATTTGTTTGTTTCTATGATTTTATTCTACTCAGAAAACTGAAGGGGTTGCCGGAAAGTTCAAATATCAAAGGAGATAAGTTCGCTTTGATTATTTTCTCTTTTAAAGGGTTAGTAGGTTTATTTTTCGAGCTTTGATTTGTTGAGATTCTTTATTTTTGTGAACAAATGTTTGAAGTTTTTGAATGAGCTGGAAATATTCATAATGTTAGAATTATTGTCCATCGAAAGATTTGATTTTCTGAAGAGTTTTACAGAGAATGCTTAGGCTAGTATGAGAGGAAATGTTTGGGTGGTTTAAGGCTTTTTAATGGTGATAACGGCTTACACTGAAAAGGTTCAAGCAAGGTGAAAGTTTTTGACATTTATTTCCAACGGTATATTTTGGAGTTTAGAGGTTTTTTCGGGGTTTTGGGCTTACACTTTCCGAGGAAAGCAAGGTGAAAAAGCTATTCTCGACACAGTTACTTCCAAAGACTATTTTTCAAAAAAATTAATTCTATTTTCACGAAACTTGTATGGCGTTTACATGAGCATTGTTCTTGCGTTGATTCTTATGGTAGCAGCCCTCATCTGGAGGGATCTCTAGCCGAGTTTTGCAGTAAATCATGCCATGGGTAATGGTATTTTATGCCTTATGTAGATTTTAGGGGTTTGCATGCGAAACTTTCGCTAAATGTGTTGGAGGGAAAATTTACACTGCATGCAGGGCGTAATTTGGTGGCAAAATTCCTTTAAGTATCTAGTGCTGGCTCTGCAAACTTTAAGCAGGATTTTGACATGAATGATGTTATAAAGATGTCATTCTCATTATGCTATAGCTTTTTAGGTGCTCTGCACTGCAAACTATCGCTCAATGTTACTGGGTAAGTTAAAACTGAGTCTATGCACGGTGTCATCTGACTCTGAATTTTCAACGTACCACTTATTCTTAATTTTTTAAAAATAGTCATCAGCAAAACTCAGTCTTCTATACTGCCAAAGATATCTAATGAATTTTAAATTAACATTTTTTTGAAATTTTAAAAAAATAGTCATCAGCAAAATAGACGGGTCATAGTTATAGGCTAGCATCTGGTAAAAGTTTCCTTCAAAATCTGTGGTTGCTGCAAATTTCTTTCTGTGAGGCATGGCTAATATCCTGCCTCCTAAATATCTGCTGCTCTAAACTTTTTAGCGGAATATGATGTTTTTGCAGCTTGTAGGATTTTTATGTCTAACTTCTAAGTCACCAACTGCACTCACGATAAAAGAAGCCTTGCTGACGCAAATGGGTTTTACAAGGTGCTAAAAGTACCTTTTTGGTTGAGGTCACAGTTTATCATTCTTAAGATTATCTAACATCACTTTGATGTGCTCTTGTGACTGGCATGTCGTTGGGACTGGCTCATGTTCGCAAAATATGCTGGGTCCTGCACCTTAAATCTAGCCTGATATTATCAAGCTACTAGATTAGACATCCCTTTGCAAATGGGTATGATAAGTTGCTAAATAAAGGTAAGTTTTTGGATGAGGTTGCAGTTTATCATCCTTATCTGATATCGCTTCAAGATACACGTGTGAATTACATGCCATTGCAACTAGCTCATGTTCGGTTAAATGGGCTTCTTGCTACATAAATCTAGCCTGATATTAATGTGAGTAGCTCATGTTAGCTAAATGGGCTTCTTTCTGCTTAAATCTAGCCTGCTATAAATGTGAGTAGCTCATGTTGGGTAATACATACCCTATTGCAGTATTACCTAGCCTGATATGGTGATAGAGACCTTTTTGGTCCTTTTAGATGGGACCTTCTGTGTTGGTGAATGCACAAGGAAAGCACGAGAGGTTATGAATTTTGCAGTCACTAAGGATTTTTTTCTTTGCATGGGCCACTTGTGCTCATGATAAAACAAACCTTTCTTACTCAAATAGTGTGATAAAGGCCCTAGACAGAAGCAGGTTTTGGGATGAGGCCACAGGGTTGAGTGTTCGCATCCTTCTGTAACATCACTACAAGGTACTTGTGTTCCTTATATGTGTCATTGTGATTGGCTCATGTTTGCTAAATGGGCTGGTCCTTGTAGTTTCACACTAGCTAAATGGGCTGGTCTGTTTAGCCACCTCCTAGCTTGTAAATGGAGACATTTGCAGTTTTACCTATATTGATGTTGTTAGGGAGCTCAGCACTTAAACAAGAGCCGAAACTCCCAAAAGTGATAGAGACCTCTTTTGTCCTTTTAGACAGGACCTCTTTCTGCATTAACGAATGCTCAAGGCTAGTTCTATTAGATTTGCAACAGTGTCGATTCAGCAGAAGATCATTAATTTTACAGCTCCATGAATTTTTACATTTCATAGGGTCACCAACACTAACGATAAAGTGGGTCTCTCTGACATAAATGGGTTTTAAAGGCCTAAACGAAAGCAGGGTTTGGGACACAAGTACCTCGTAGTGATGTTAAAGTAGGACACAAACAACTCAACCTTAGCATTGTGATTGGCTCATGTTGGCTAAATAGGCTGGTCCTTGCAGCTTCGCACCAGCTTTTGGTATTATTAATTTACCCATTTATCCATCCCATTGTCTGTTTCTATGTAAATGTGATTAGCTCATGTTGGGTGATCTGAGCTCTGTTGCAGTTTTATCTAGCCTGATTTTATACGGGAGCCCATTATTTCAACGTGAGATGAACCTCCCAAAAGCGATGATATTTCTTAGATGTCTTTTTAGATATGACTTCTTTCTGAATTGGTGTATGCACAAGAAGAGCTCTTCTTTATTTGCAAGTCCAATAATTGCATTAGAAAATGTTATGAAGGACTATTATTATGGTCCCTTGCAATCCATATTCATTTTTCCTTTAAAAGAGTATAAACATAAAATTGGGAAAAAACTTTCAAGGATTTGTTCTGTGCATTTCAATTGCTCTGTTGATGCCATCTTCACAAAGTAAGGCATCTATATTATTTGTCTTGATGCCTAACTTCTGTTTACATTTGTTATTAATTATATTCTCTTGAACTCTTGTTCAAGAATCAATGATCGCATTAGACAATGTTATGAAGGACTATTATTATTGTCCCTTGCAATCCATATCATTTATCCTTTAAAAGAGTATAAACATAAAAATTAGGAAACCTTACAAGGATTTGTTCTGTGCATTTCAATTGCACTGTTGATGCCATCTTCACAAAGTAAGGCATCTATACTATTTGCCTTGATGCCTAATTCAGTCTCGTAGTGCTTCGTTTATACTGTTCTAGAAATTCTATAGCATTTGCATTGGACAATCAATGGATTTTGAAGGAAAGCTTTGCTGGGTCATAGAGGCAATACATCTATACTGCGTATGCTTGTTAGATTGTGTCCTGACTTTATCATGGAAGGATATGCTTGTAAAGTTTTTTAAAAAGGACAATAAATGTTCTGTTTTATTTTTTCTGTGAAAGTATTCTTAATTCAGCGAGATTTTGGGAATTTGTTGGCTTTTAGCATGTGCATGCCCTCCATCAAAACTTGGGAGATTTGAATTTCATCTTCAGCAACGGTGCAA
Organism: Sequoia sempervirens; assembly: GCA_007258455.2. Taxonomy (NCBI): domain Eukaryota; kingdom Viridiplantae; phylum Streptophyta; class Pinopsida; order Cupressales; family Cupressaceae; genus Sequoia; species Sequoia sempervirens. The sequence goes on along the minus strand of VDFB02075321.1, from coordinate 431,365,217 downwards.
TCCACATTGCCAATGCAGACCATACCTGGATGCAAACAATTATTGATACTCTTCACATCTAGAGGTTTCCCCCTACTTCCAAAAGTTAAGACCCTTGAGCAAGGCGAAGGCTTTAGCTTCACTGTTCATCTTAGATTCCAGGAAGAAAGAGCCTTCTATTATGAATGAGGGTGAGGGAGAACACACTCTCAATTCTAACAGGGCCGGGTTACCTTGAAGAGCTCCAAAAAAATTCAATTTAAAAAATTCTGTGGTTTCGAAGAATAAGCATTATGCTTAAACATCTTACTAATTAACCCATTAACAAGGATTGCAAATGTACCGCATTATTCCATTATTCTTGTTTATTATATTGCCCAATCTACTGGATCCTGTCTCCCAACTTGTGACCCTAATTATCTAATTTTATGTGATTAAATTGATTTCAGAGGAAGGCTTGCATTTGAAGCTACCAATAAGAGCCTAATTTTCAATGTGAGTGGGTTGTTCTTTCAATTTTATTGAACTTTTCTTTTCAATGTGAGTGGGTTGTTCTTTCAATTTTGTTGAACTTTTCTTTCTTTCTCGGTTTCCCCTGATTTTAGCTTGTGTGTACGATAGTTTTATGGGGTTTCATGGTACTGTGGAGGATGAGAGCTGCAGTGATACGTTTGAGGAGGGATTTGGATATATGGTATTTGAGATAGGTTTGATTTGAAATTGTGAGATTTACTTCCAAATTTATAGTTTCTGTTGATTTAGGGTTTTTCTTTGATGGTGCAGGAAAGCCTCAGTTGTCAGAGTGCGTCTTTCCTCTCAATTCTTAAATATCATTGAGCATATATGGTTTTCCCTCTTCAAGCCTTGTGCCTTAGGCTTGCCTTAAGATTTTGCATTGCTCTTTAGTATTTCATACGGCTAGGGTACGAAACCCTCTATAAATCTGCAGTAATTTCATCAAACACTTAGCATGCAAATGCTTATACACTATGAGCTTGAAAGTTGAAACTGAAAAGCAGCATTGGCTAGTTGCTAATCTAACAGTCTGTAATTCTGTATGTTAGTCAAAGGTTTTAACTTTTAAGATGAAGTGTTGCCTTAAAGCCTGATACTTGACCTGGGCTATTTGTTCATCTCCTACTTCAATAACAAAACTGTGCATATTTTTCCTGTACCTGGAAATCAGTTCAAGAGTTTACCCCTAAAAGAAAAATGTTTTGCATTCTAGTTTTGTTATTCTTGCCGCGTTGAATTGGTCATTCTCTCTATTTGAATTTCGAGTATCGGTTTCTAGTGACAATTCAAAAGTGCGACGGATTGCCTTTTTCTTTGATTTGTAGTTTGCCTCTGCTGCAGGGCAGATCTGTCGTTTGTTTACAAAAAGTTTTTGCTCGTTTTCTCCCGTTTTGAATCTTTATATGTATGTTTTGAAACTTTCTGGGAACTTGCATCTAATCTCATTTGTTGAAAACTACAACAATTTCGTCTGTTAAAAAATATTGTATATGCAATGTCATCAATATTATACATTAACCTATATATTGAGGTTCAGCCTAGGAGATTTAAACCTGGAGCTTTGTTATGAAAGTACCAATTACATTAGGGTTTGAGTTCATCCCAATTGACGTGGCATTTTGCATTCTGCTTTCAATGACGTATGTGCTATTTTTTTGAAATTTGACTTTCAAACATTTCTATGACATTGTTTTCTGTTCTCCATTCTGACAATTTCTGCGAAGATGAATCAATTTTGATTTATTTGGTTTGATATGACATAAAAAGCACTTAGATTAGGATGCTCTTATGAGTTTGCACGGGTTTTTAAGTCAATGGATGCTAGTGCCAGGGCTTCCAGTCTTTATTTTTGTGATAGTTTATTTAAATTTCTTTTCTGTTTTTCGTCTTATTTGAAAGTTACATTTTCCTAACCAATATTTTGTTTGTTTTTCTTTGCTTTTTTATGAGCTGTTCTACTTCTGATAAATTGTTTTGTGGCTTAGCTCTTCAGATTGCATGCAAACAGGGTATATTATGTTAACTTTTCGACTTCTACAATAGTTTTGCTAGTAGAATAGTTTAACAGGCGATTGAAATTGAAAGCTTGCAAATGGAGCAGTGGGAGGCATAGGGTACAATTTCTGGATAATTTTATGTTACACTATGAGCTTTTTTTGGAGTAGCTTGCTTATCAAGCTAGGTTCTATTGAAAAAAACCTAGAGGTCACATTATTGAAAAAAACCTAGAGGTCACATTAAAGATTTGGGATTTTCAGAGTGCATATCTGTCATACACCTTATATGTTGAGTGGGAGCCTTTTCTATATGTTCTAATTTGCGTGTGCATTTGTTTCTGGTGTTTTTTTGGCATGTCTTTCCCCAAGTTGGCACGTGGCTAAATGAATCATAGAAGGCTAGTTGCAAGATTTTGTCTACTTATTTCAGAATTGAAGACCTTAAAAATTGATACTAATTGTAAACTGTTGTTGCATTCTCAACTTTGTTTATACTATAAAGTATAACCTACCCTTGGACGCATGTTTGTTGACAGTCCATGCCACCCCATTAGGAAGTTCTTGAAGAAACTTTGGCCTTAATGATTTGACCAAATGCCGCACTTTTGGGTGTTTTAATTAATCCCATTTATCTGATTGTGTACTGTCTTTCATAACCTCTGTTCTAACTTCTTGTACCCTTTACTGCAGAGAGCTATGGACCGATTTTGTATAATTAATGAAAAGGCGGCTTTGAAATTTCTGACATGCTATAGGGCATGAGAAGAGGACACAGTTTCTATGCAAGCTGACTCGTTCATCATCTAATCGCCGCCGGACATAGTCAAAGACTTCATCTAGCAATGGTTCTTGGAATTAGATAAAAAAGAAAGAGAGAATCCTCTGTCCTCTTTCTACGTCGATTTTGCAATCCACTTGCAGGGGATAAAGCCCTGGCCACCATCCCAATCCTTGAAAGCCCAAACATCAGTAATTCTGCATTGGGAAAGGGGTGATAGACACACTAGAAGTACAAGAAGGGTCATACCTCAAGTAGGGCCAGGCATTGGCAATGGGAAAATAGTGTTTAATGAATCCTTTTTACTCCCTGCTACTCTATTTAGAGAGTACACTAATAAATGTAGAAATTTATTAGATGGTGAGAAATATCAGAAAAAGTGTTTAGACTTGAACTTATGTGAGAGTGAAACTGAAAGAACTGTAAAGGGGCAACTTTTGGGAAGTGTTGTTGTAGATCTAGCTCAATATGGCATTTGCTTTGTTATTGAACATAAATTCATGAAGTTGCATACATGTGTACATAGAAAGAGGTGTAGCACAGTAATCCATCTAACATTGAAGGAAAAAAAATGAAACCAAGACAGCTGATCGATGACACACACATCTGAGACACCAAACCTTAGTGATCTAAAACCCTCAGTGATAAACACCACAACAGATAAAACACAAGACCGAATTTGTCTACTTAAATAACTATATACACCCAACATTCAACAAGAATACAATTTATATACACTTCTAACCCTATACAGTACATGGACTCCGTTACTGGCTCTTGTAGTTGGGATGCTCCAAATTTGAATTTCCTAGCCCCTCATAGTCTCACAAGCATTGTCCTTATGCATGTTAATGACGCGTCACTTGGTCTCATTTTTTGGTAGCTATAAATCCCCCCTTTAGGGATTCAGTGTGTTTTCATTTAGTGCTTTCTTCATGTTTTCTTTGCGTGTCTGAAATGTGCCTTTTCCCAGTTCTTACTCAAATCAGATCTCAAATATTGTCAATGACCTGACATAATTCAGAACGCAACACATACAGAATATCCAAATCGTAATAAATAACATTCTCAGAAAATACTAATAAGATAGGAAACGCGGTAACATGCCATAACAAGAAATTACTGTAGAACACCTAGCATCAAAATAACACTTCCAGGAAATGGCACAAGGACAATCTCACCAATTCAGAGTGACAATGAAAATATTCTTAGGTTTTACTGACTGAACATCTCACAAGGACGATGATCTGAAACTACACAGTAAAGGTCAAAGAGCCCATTCGGTATCCAACACATAATTGATAAAGATTTACATACTGTCATCAATCACTTGATGAATTCTAGCCACTGGCAGCAATTGGTTTTCAGTGGGTGTAGCGCTTGACGAATACGTGAGTTTCCTGAGGATTATGGCTCTGCGACTTGAGAACTCTCATGACTTCCCTGTATCCGTTGCCTCCTTGATGAATAGCTTTGATGTGGATGACTGAAGTCGGTGAGATGCGATGGATTAGCTTGGCAACCACGGCTGTCTGCAAAATCTCCGGCACGACTATCTCTTATGCCTGTACCCGTTGCCCATCCAAAAGACACCCTCAACGGTCAACGTTATCACCTGTGTGAAGGCGATAGCCAGTCACCGTCCCTTCTCAGTGGTGTCGATCCTGCTATGTGGGGTTCGGCCGATTCATTCATTCCTATTTGACTTCTCTGTTGTCGCACTTGTGTCTAGATCTCCTTGTCGCTGCAAATGCTTGAAGTGGGGAGTCCGCTCGAAACTATCTTAATGGATCTAGCGCAAAGGCCAGAGCCAAAGGCTCGGCCAGATTTCTCTTCAGTATGATGCACGATGACAATCGTGTGACCTGTAACATATCGAACCTAGTGTGAGGATCGGCTCAGTAAAAGAATGCTTAACACGTAATTTCCAGGTTTATCACTACGTGCATCACTTGGTTGCCACGCGTGAGCAGCTACACTCTCACCGATGTTTGGCAAAGTCTTAAACCAAATTTTGTGATATGCAAACATGAAGGCGATCCCCAATAAATACTATTTGATTTGAAGTCGGCCCAGAAACAAATATTATTTTTAGCCTCCTTCAATTGAGTCGGCTAGAGAGAAGCACAATTTATTTAAATTTAAATGTTATTTTTAATAATTTAAATTTATTATTAAATATTTAATTATTATTTAAATTTAGATTGGTGTTTAGAAACACCACTATGAGCTTCCCTCCAAAATAACTCAAGTTATTTTAGGGACATTACAGTCCTCCCCGCTGGAGTGTTGCTTGCCCTTAAGCAACTTTAGAGCTAAATCCTAGCATGTCCTCGTTCTTGCCTTCAACTCCTTTGAAATGTTCTTAGGCCTTGCCTTGGGCAATCCTCGGAGAATGACTTCTCTTCCATCTGCTTTGAACTTCAACTCTAGAGTTTGATAGTTTGTTGTGTACTCTCCAAGCGAGTGCAGCCATTGTACTCCCAAGACTACCTCTGTCCCACCAATGCTGACTAGGTAGAAGTCATATCGCATCCTGTGACCCCCTATGGTCAACTCCATCTATCGAATATGACGATTGCACAAAATATTGTACCCATCTACAACTGCCACATCAAATCCTTCGAAATCCTCTGCCCTTAAGCTTAACTTAGGTACTAGCTTCTCATTGATGAAATTGTGGGTGGCTCCTCTATCAATTAGTATTGTTACCTTTTGTCCTTATAGGTCCCCTCCAATGCGAAGAGAATGATACTTCGGTGCTCCCAAAAGTGATGCGAGGGCACCTCCCCCCAGTGCTTCCACATGCACCTCCCCATCAAAGAGGAATTTGTCTTCTCCTTCTTCAGTATCATCATCAGGGACTACCTCAATATAATGAATTTGTCCTTTACCCCTACACCTGTGATCATCAACCCAAGGTCCCTTACAATAATAGCACAATCCCCTTTTCCGAAGCTCGTTTCCGGACATCTCGGGAGATTGTGGTACAGGTTTCGGTGGTTGAGGAGTGATCTCGTGCGGTGGCTTCTTTGGTTGTTCCGCTGACCCATTCTTGATCATGGTCTTTCCTTTCTTGGTGGAATCTTCAAGACTCAACTTTCCGAATGGCATCCTCTGACGTTGTTGACTCCAAAGCCCTCACCAAGCCATGAAAAGAATCTGATAAGCCTATGATGAAGAAGAATGTGAGCCTCTTATCTGATACATTGGACACCATCACTGCGAGTCTTTAAAATTCTAAAACATATTCATCCATGGTGCCTGTTTGCTTCAATCTGGTTAGTTCCTGGAAGTATGCTTCTGGGTCTTTTTTGTCAAACCTCTCCACCAATTTTTGCATGAAATCTGTTTATGACGATACATGATCAAATCCTTGTGTCACAATGCCATGGTGCCACCATTCGTGAGCGAAATCTTCCAAGTGTAAAATGGCAAATTTGATAGCCTCTTCTTCAGTCATGGGGCTGAGAGAAAAATGTGTCCAATTTTTGGATCCATGATTGTTTAGTCATCTAAACTGAACCATCGAATGTCGGAAGTGAAAGTTTGTTGATCTTATGCTAGAGATCTCTGTTTCCACGATGTTTGTCTCTCATCACTTCGTCTAGCACTGTAAAACTGATTGAAAGAGATGGAAGCTTGAGCATCAACATCCAGATCCAGATACTCATGCACAATACTTGCATAGTTGCGCTGCTCTTCCCCTTCCCGTCGGCCTTATGTTCTAGGCAAAAACCTTGGCTGAATGTGCTTGTGAGTGTGACCATTTGAAGTTCTGCTTTGTTCTCCCCCTCCTAAACGCTCTGGATGGCCTCCTTCAGCACTGCTAGATCCTGATTTAATGTTGTTGACTGTAGCAGTAAGAGACTGAATGGCTTGCAGCAAGGTCTGGTTTGTCTGGTCCTGTTGCTTCATGAAGTTGCCCAACTTATTGTGATCTTTGTCCCCCATTTTCTCCTTACTCCGGCCTCCTATTCCTTGAGCAGCTTCAAACTTCTTTTCTCGCTCTATGGCACGAATATCTCTATGGCATGAATATCTCTTTGGATCAATAGCATATGATTTTGTCCACAGGCTGGCAGGCCTTATGGCTCTGATACCACTAAAATGTGCCTTTGCCCTGTTCTTACGCAAATCAGATCTCAAATATTGTCAATGACCCGGCATAATTCAAAACGCAACA
>VDFB02075321.1:431331958-431358162 GCA_007258455.2 Sequoia sempervirens | reverse complement strand
GAGAAAGAGATAGAGAGGTAAACATAGAGAGGGAGGGAGAGACAGGGAGAGACAGGGAGAGATATGGAGAGATATACAGAGGGATAAGGAGAGAGAGGTGAGAAGAGAGAAGTAGAAATAGACAAATAGAGATGGAGAAAGGGAGAGATAGAGATGAGATATTAAGAGGGAGAGATAGGGAAATATGGGAAGAGAGAGAAAGAGAGAGAGTTATAGATATGTTAGGCCTTTGAGACATTGTAGTACACTAAACAAGAACATACAATATTTTTCCTAAAAAGTATAATTGCTAGTTGACACTCTACCCTCTCTATTATGTAACCAATGTATAATCCCACTTATGATTTAAAATATATATAATTTTTTTATTTTATTTTACTTATATACTTCCTCTATATCTTGTATGTGCTTCAATTTAGATTTACAATATTTAAGCTCTTTTAAATCACAACAAAAATTTAAAAAAACCAAAAAATTGAGAAGTGTAGAATTTGAAATACCATAAATTGTTTCTAAAATATGTAATAGTTACTACTTGACATAGAATAATTGAAAATCATCCTAACAATTATAAATTTGACATTTTAAAAATTGGTGATTAAATACCCCTTTTAAAATAATAGATTTCATAAAAAAAATCATAAACTATTCCATTTGTATCGAAAAAATACATGATCCCTTTATGAAAACTATACTTCCATTTATACATACATGCAAGATGGATTTATTTTTTATAAATGCATAAATAAACTTGATCAATTATGAGTTGCTCGTACATAATATTTGATACGGTCGACGATACTATCAAAACCGTCCACGAAAAAACTTCTGGAAGAAGCATTACCTCTGGTGGTTGCAATGTTCAAAATGGTAAATTGAAGACAACGCTATTGAACTTAGTCTGAGAAGACATGAAGTATAGGATCCAAACATAGTTCTATCGGAGTTTAATAACAAGATGGTGCTGACTTCGTAAAGCATTTGGATGCCTCCACGACATGAGGAAAGCTTCAAGATAGGGGAGTGAATTTGATTATGTGGCCTTCTAGACGATCTTGCAGTCTTAAGTTTGTATATTTCCGTTTAAGCAAGAATCGCTGTACTTTTCTTTGGGTTAACTAAATAATATAGTAATGATATGATATAGTTTATTATAATTACTAGAAGTTTGTTTAATAAATATATAGTGTTAATTTTTTATTGATATTTTGAATCATATTTTGTGATTTATAATTAAGATGAGGAAAATAATATGATTTTTTTATTATGTTTTAGATCGATTAAAATAATATGGTTTAGATCATATTCTATGATCCATCATTAGAATGAAAACAATAGAATGAGGAAAATAATATCTTTGTGTTAATGTTTTGGATAAGAAAAACAATAAATTTTTGGATTACACTCTATGATCTATCATCAAAATGATTAAAATAATATAATTCAATATCATACTCGTGAATTCATCATAAAATTTTGAAAAAAAAAAAATAATAAACAAAAACAAAATTTTGACATTAATCTTTTGTATTATACATACAATTTATAGGAAATAAAAAATACAATATAATTTAAATTAAAAATTAAAAATAAGTAATACCTCTAATATAGAACCCATAGTATTTTATCCTTCTAATAATGTTTTTTCCTTCACTTTCTATTTAATTTTTAATGAGAGGAATTATAGAGTTTGTGAAAAGCCTTAATCACGACGAATCAACATTTGGAGGTTTAACATTATTGTTAATAGGATGTTGAACAAACCTTATTGCTGACATTAGATGGTACTAGATCATATGATTAAAAAATTTGTCCCACCACTCACCTACTAACCCAGCTTACTCTCCACTCCATTATTTTATGGAATTAAAATGGGTATGCCATAATACTCGGTCTAAGGATTTATAGATCTTAAGCTTACCCTATGAAATAAGTATATTCTAAATTATTAATGATTGTTAAAATTTATATTAAAAGAAACTATGAAATTGTCAAGAGATTTCAAATGGTCTTGATATTTTTTAATTAAATTCTATTTATAAAATATTAAAATATTAGAGAATGATTTTAATTTTTTTATATTTTTAAATTGAATTTTGATGTTTTTATTATTTCTATTAAGTAATTTATTTTTCTTTAAATTTCTAAGTTACATATTTTCTTCTAATTTTTAGTATTCAAATTTTTGGGTGATAGTACAATATTGTGTCTTATTTTACAATAGTATTAGCCGACAAAAAATATTATTTAGTATTTTGCAAACTGTGTCAATATACAAAATAAATTAATAAAAAATGTAAGGACAATATAAATTGATGATTTGTGACATTTTTCATAGACATTTAACTTAAAATCTTCAATCAAAATTTTGTATTTTGTATTATTTTTATTGACTAAGAATTGTTTTAAATGCATAAGTTTGACTCCAAATATTGCCTTTCCATGTTTTCTTGGAGTTAGATCACTAAGTATAATGTCTAGCACACCAATCTTTATTAGTATTTTTATTAAATATGTTATTATTCATTAATAATGTCACACACACACACATATGTATGTATATGTATGTATGTATGAATGGAATGTATGTATGTATGTATGTATGTATGTATGTATGTATACATACATACATACATGCATACATACATGTGTGTGTGTGTGTGTTTCTCTTAGCATATATATATGAACATTATTTTTTAATTAATAAAAATCATCAATGTGAAGTCTAATGCATATTTTGATAGTTTTACACATTGGTCTTGTTTTACTAGTTTTGAATAGAGGTCATTTTTATGATAAAAATATAAACTATTTAATCACACTAATTTTTTTTATCATGGAGAATCATGTCTCATGCAAGAGACACATCTATCCACATATTCTATCTATTTAAAGATCTTTTGATCTATAATTATAAAGAGTATCAAATCTATTCAAGCTCTTCAATTTTAACAATTGGTATTAGAGTTTGCTTGCTACAGAAGAAATTGTGAAAGGAAGAATGATAGTTACAACCATCAAGAGTGAAGAAGAATAAAAGAAATATATTTCAAGTTTTGTAAGGTGTAAAAGATTCATTCACAAGAGAAAGTAGTAGGGAGGTCTTAAAATCATCAAGCATTACATGGTGTTGATTCATTTTCCCGATCTTGAAGGGAATTTACGCAGTCCCATTGAAAATATTTGATAGAATTGAGCCTCTCTAAGGTAAATTAAAGGTTTTAATGTAGATGTTTATTATGATACTTTGAAGTGTTTTCCAATGTGCTAGAAACCCTTCTTTATTGAAAAATCTCAAGCCATGAAACACAAAAGAAGACCATGGCTTGTAGAAAATTTGCATGCATATCTCTATTGTCATATACCAATGAAGTAAGTGTGGTGCCATTTAACTTGTGTCTGCACTACGTAGATTCTATTGTTAACCTTAACTTGTAAAGGGTAAGGATATGAGGGTAATTCTTGTTGTAAAGGAGACAAGCTTGTGAATTCAATAATTGTCATAGACTTTCTATGTTATGTCAATTGTTACCAAAATGAAAGATCTATGTTCCTATAAATAATTATGAAATATTTTCTTGCCATCGAGCCAGCTAATATTTTCCTATCATCTATGCTTGTAGTGAAGTATGTTTTGGGCATATCTCTCTAAATTTTAAAACATGTCCTATATTACCTTTGAGAAGTAATTAATGTTGTCATAAAGAAAGAAATAGGGTGATAATTTAGAAGGTAGTATATTTATTTTCCAAGAAAACAAAAAAGAAGTCAAAGGAAAATTTAATTTTCCAATTAGAAATATTGGTTAAACAATGAAGCAACTTTATGTGTAGAAAGGATGTTTTGGAAGAAGAACTAGCGAAAGTTAAAAATAAAAATGAAGAATTATAAGAAAAATTCAAGTGGTATGAAAAATATTATAAATTCCTTACAAAGAAGAATAGTTCTCAGAAGAATGAAATTCAAAATTGAAATTTTTTTTTTCGTTTTTTCTTCTTCAGATCAATCAATTGAAGCATACCTAAAGGAAACTATGTGACTAAGGTGTAAGCCTACACTGGTGTAATGTATCATGTGATAAAAATGGTTCATGTTAGTCATTTGATGTATCATTTGATATATGTGATATAGCTAAAGATAAAGAGTGTAAGGTTGAAAATGGAAATGCTTTTGAATCTAGAAATCTTATTAATTGTGATGATAATAACAAAGGAGATTTCACAAAAAATGTTGGTTTTAAGATTATCAAAAATAATGATTAATGATGGAAAGTTTTTGGGAAATTATGCAAAAGGAATTAGAGAGCCCAATGAGCCAAGTGTGAGGCTAAAAATAAAGGATTTGAATATTTAGAAGTGAAGAAAATATAAATGATGTTGTAGGTAATATAGCTAGAAACATGTCAATTAAAGCAATCCAATGTTTACAATATTCTTTTTGGAATAAGAAAGGACAAAAAAAGAAACATTTTGGGATCTTTATCCTTGTACTATTTTTTGATTGAAGAAGTATTGTAAAAAATTGTGTTGGAATAAAGAATGGAAGTGTAATGATAGAAAAAGGTCCCCTTAACTTGGCCCTGATTTAGTGTTGTAATATGCCTACCATATTCACATTAGATCATGGGCCCTTGTGAACTAAATGAACATCAATGGTATCTTGTTTAAGTGTTGTGAAGTATTGTAACACACTTTCACACTTTTTTAAGGTCTTATTAATGAAATACAACTAATAAACCTCTTTTTTACATTAATATTTCCTTATTTTAAAGTGTTGTAACACAATTTCACACTTTTGTAGGCTTGCCATTACTATTTGGGTTGTGTTATGCTTTATTGGCCCTCTTTGGTATCCACAAGCCTCATTTGTGTGTATTTGTGAGGATAATCCTAAAAAACCATTTTAAAACATCAAAATCTTGAAAACCCACCTCAAAAAGCTAAGGTAGGACTCATTCACCATTTGGATGAATGAGTCCCCTTAGGTGGGAACCATTTTCCCAGGGTGACGATTGAGTCCCATTTAACTCAATATCAAAATTAATTTAAATCTTTGGTGGGATTTTTATTCTCCTAGATCCAATGTCGAGTTGTAGTGTTGTAATTTTGAGAATTCTTGCATAATTGAGTATAAATACAAGTTTCTTTCATTCATTCTACACCTAGCAAGTTGAATGAGCATTCTTATAGAAAGTGTGAGTTCACAAGAGCATTCAAGAGAATTCAAGGACAAATTATCAAGTATTTTAAGCAGTATTCCATTATCAATCATCATGTTTTTTATTGTGCTAATAGTTGTGGTGTAGGATTTTATGATTCAAGCAAGTGATTTATACAAGATCTATCTTCCTCAAGCAAGAGTCAAAGCCTACATCCATTACATCCATTTCAAGCATATTTTTAGCACCTTATTGCTAGGGTTTGGTGAGTTGCAACATTGTTATTTGTTCATTCATCATCCTCCATTATTATTTGATTTCATTTCAAGGATTGATTTCCAACAAGGGGTTTGACCAAGGAAAAACCCTATCCACTAACCCCATAATATTTTTCCTTCTCCTTTCTGTGTGACTTGCAGGTCTAGGTTGCAAATTTCCTAAGGAGAAATATTGGAGAAAAGTTGAAATCATTTAAAGTTGTAGAAAATTTCATCAAGCCTTGGAGAACCTTGGAGAAGACCTATAGGTTGTAAATTAGAGATTCGGATTAGGAGATCACTTTGGAAGGATAGAGTAAACAAAGAAGAGAATGATTAGATTTTGAAGTTTCAAAAAATCCCAACTGGATTGGTTTGCCACTTCTAGTGAATGAGTCCTAGTTCTAGTTAATTTTCAAGACTTTGTAGATTTGGATACCCTTTTTCCAGCTTTATGTTCCTGTATAGTTTTCTAGAAACTAGACCGATTCATCCAGCTTGGAAAATGAGTCCTAGTCAACTTTAATGTCAGGTTTTCCAATGATTTAGATCTCCATTCAGACATCTCTCCTTTCTCAAGTGCACACCTTCCTATCTTTAATTTTTTGTTTCATTTCATTCACTTTTAATAGGTCATTTCATAGTGCATTACGTTGAATTAGGGTTTATTCTTTACATCTTGCATTTCATTATCTTTTCCAAGTCTAAACTTGGTGGTGAACCCCATAATAGTTTACATTCAACCCCTAGGAAAACCTTATTACAAGATTTATTTCTCTATTCCATTGAGATCTCTAGGGTTACCCTTGAATGAAATTGAAGTTGTGGGTATGCTCTATGACTAAAATCATATGATAACTAGTACCATCCCACAAAATCTACATTTTATTTTGGTGAAACCAACGTGAATCGAACATGCAACCTAGTTCTTTTGTGGCATCATTATATCTCCTACCACTTTACCACCCATAAGTGTTCCATTCACTTGTCCTTTGAGCGCATACACTCCCTCACCTTTTTCACTTCCATCTCATAACACAAGCAATGACTCTCTAATTAACTGACTATTCAAAACTACTTCATCCCTTCAAAAACAAATCTCTACCATCAGAGTGTGTGCAGGATCATGATGGGCCAAAAAGTGGCAATATGATGGGTATGTGTAGGATATGTGGTTGATGACATTTTTTTTACCCAAAATTGATGAAATGAAAAGGGTTTTCAAAGAAGATTCTTATCTTTCCACCAATATAAATTATGTGTTACTTTGAATTTAATAAATAATTATTATTCATTTTCTATTTGAATTATGACTAAAGTCCTAATTGATACGTTGATTGAAAAACATCTATAGATTTCATATGGTATCAAATTTTTTGAATCTGAAACATGCATCACATTCTATGCTTGACATAATATAGGATTCAAAAAAGAAACAATGAATTTCATGAAGTTTTGACCAAGTAAAGGTGGTCAGACATACAATTTTTTATATTTTTTAAAAGTTATAATAAAAAATTCATAATTAATTATTTAGTTGGAAAAAAATTACAAAAATATATGCATCACATCAAGACATGAGTCATCTACTTGTATCTAAAATATTATAAAAAAATATTATCATTTTATTTTGGTTAGAGTGGTTAGACAGACACCTACTTCTTATTTTTTCCCTAGAATTTAAGTACTACTACATTGCAATTTAAAACTTTCACCAAATAGATTTTTTCTAAAAAATAAACCTAGTAGTTTAGAAACTACATACAATTTGCTACAGATTCTATTCTTACATATTTTTGAAATAATATAGATAACTTATTCAAATTTTTATGCCAAGTTGCCTAACTCTGATTTTTCTGATTTTTTTGCCACTTAAGGGCCTATTTTTTCCATGATGATCCTGCACATACCCATCAACCAAAATCAAAATAGTCCACCTACATATTATGTTAGAAATAGTCCATTTCCCTTGGAGATATTGCAAACATCTATGCCACAAGATGTAGAGGTGCCTAGATTTTAGAAATACGAAGGAAAGGGAGATCCTTCTAACCATGTTAATGCCTACACCGCTTTATGTAGTGACTTTTTCCTTGATGATGAACTTTTGTCTAATATTTTTCCTAGGTCATTGAAAGACACTACCTTGGAATGGTTCTCTTCTTTACTGAACAAGTCAATTCTTTCATTTAATAAACTAGTTGAGGCATTTTTAAATCATTTGCAAGTGCACATGACTCCTAAGATGACCTTGGCCAATTTGATGAGATGTAAGCAAAAAGAAGAATAAAATATAACTAACTTTATCTCATGCTATCAATCGTTTTATTCTAAAATAGATGTCAAGGTTCCTGACCCTCACCTTCAAAAGATGTTCACAGAAAAATTTAAAAGTAAGATTCAAGACAAGCTCAACATGATGAAATTCCCATCCTTTATGCACTTGTGTGTACTACCTTCCATGATTATCAAAATTTGGTTAGTAGTTGAGAAATTTGAGCCCGCAAACCAAAACAATTCCCAACCTTTTAGAAAACATAACAAATGGTTTCTTCAATTCAATCCCCCTCAACAAACAAATCAAAATGCTAATAACCAAGTAGCTACTATTAAAGTCACAATACCCTTTAGCTATGGAGACCCGAAAAGACAATTCACTCCTTTACCCGATACCCTTCATAACACAATGTCCCAACTTTTAGAACAACAAATGATTACCTTGTCTTTCATCAAAACACTTGATCCCAATAATCCTTTACCCTCGAGCTTTAGATCAAATTCTTATTGCCACTATCACCAACAAAATGGACATGACACAGAAAATTGGAACCATCTTAAATATCTTATGCAAGAGCACACTGATTATGGTCATCTTTCCATTGGAGGTGTTAGTGATCAAGGAAATAAGTCCATTTCCCCTCCTAACCATAACTTGGAAATATTTAGCAACCCCATGTCTAAACATAATATTTCATTTGTCAAAGCCAGTTAAACTACAAAGAATGATGTGATGAATGTTGACACAGATGATGATAACAATGATCCTATGGATGAAATGGTAGGAGTGATAGATTTCATTCCTCATAAGGGCCAAACTTTAAGAATCCTCTTGACATTGATTTATCCTCTAAGGATACATTTAAACATGCACCCAATGGTCCTCTTTACATAGCTGATAGTATGTATGGCAAGCCCACTAATGAGATACTAATAGATCCCGCCTATGGAGAGAATGTGATCACTGAGGAATTCTTACTTTTTCATGAGCTATATCAAGACATATTTGATAAAACAAAAGCATGGTTCAAGACACACAATGGTTTTGCTTGCCCTATGATGGGATCAATCACCTTACCATTCAAAATAGGAATGAGAACATTAGATTTATCATTCTCCATCATCCCATAGTCATACCAATTTTGTGTGAAGCTAGGTCATCCATGGCTTCACTCCATGAAATTTGTCCCTTCGGTTGTGCATAAATACTTAAAGTTTCCCTTTGACAATGAAGTATTCACTGCCCACCATAGTGGCTTTAATCCATTTTCCTCTAAAGGTAAATTTTCCTTGGATTATTTTTTGTTTGAGCCTATGGAACCTATAAAACCACAAGAAGAATTATTTTCCTTGTCCTATCAAAAGTTCAAGGTAAAGAAGATATCAGAACTATCCCTCTAAAACATGTTCCCACCCACCGTCAAACCTACCATTGTAGATGAAACCATGCTTGATTGTAAATAAATCCCACACAACCAAGACCAACCTAAAATAGAACCTTCACCTACCTCCTACAAAAGACGAAGAGATAATGAAAACAACCCCATCACACCTCCTAGAATAAAATAGGTTTACAAAGTTAAAGAAAAAGTGGTTGAACACCCTCCCATGGTTCCTTTTATTCCTCCCCTTATGGAGGAAAAGCTACCTATGGTTGAGGAACCCAATCCTACAAATATGCAACTTGAAAATAGAACTAAAAGAAATAGAGGTGCTAGAGAGCGTAGGCATAGATGTCATTCCCTTGCTCGCAGGTTAGATGAAGAATTAAATAAAGAAAATCAAAATCCAAACTTGATTGAAGAATTACATGATGACAAGCTACCCCTTCACTAAAACAAAACAATCCAATACAACAACCACAATAAGATTTTAACTCTTTTATGGACATTATCCTTCGACCTCCTATTGTGATTAACTTGGAAAATGATGACGAAGTGGCTAAAATTGATGAAGCGGTGCATAATGAATTGAATGCATTGTTTTCCTCTTCCCCAAGCTTAAAAAAAAATTCTCCTAAGAAGAATGTTGAACTAGGTGCTTCTCCTAGTTCAGAATTTTCTCTTGTCCCTTTGGTTAGTTTCCTGCCTTTGTTATACAATGAACATGATTGGGAGGTAGATGACCTGCTTTAGATTGACTCGCTTGTGCCTTACTAGTCTTTTGCACTATTTCTTTTTCATTTTATTTTGTGTAATTACATGTGTATAAAGTGATCCCCCGTGATGTTATGTTTGATGTTCTCTCTCTCTCTCTCTCTCTCTCTCTGGCATTCCTCTATTTGTACCTTCATTCTTCTCTATGTCTTAAATCTTTTATCTTTTCACTTTTATCTTTTTCATTTTGGGGATGACGCAAGGCGTCAACACATTTATGTTTCTTCCATATGATTGGCATAGGGATTTCCAAGTTAGCTTTCATGTCTTCTTCTTTGCTAGCATTTATCATTTGCTACTTTAAAGTAATTTCTTAGACCATGGTGTTTAGAAATTTCTTTAAAGTAGGGGCATACATTAGCATTATTATTTTTCATTTTTCTTTTTCATGGTTCATATTGTTGTATTCTTCTTACTTTATACGATGCATTTTTCGCTTTATGGATGACATTGGATGTGATGTCTCTCAGGAGCATGATCTCTCTTATCATATTACATTCCTCTAAGTAGTGGCTTGATGTGACACACTGCATCCCCTAATTTGAAATTTTTTTATTCTTTGATTGGTCCTCTCTTGGAGACATTAGGTACAATGTTCCCTAATTTAATACCTCACATGAACTAAGCAATACTCCTTTGAACGTTCTTTAAATTTTGTGTTTATATGGCCACCTTGCATAACACAGCTTGCATGCTTGTAGAGCCATCATTTTTGTTCATGAGCTCCAAGCATACAAAGTTTTACTTGTCTCATGAAACTCAAAAATCATTTTTATGTAGGCGCCTTATTAAATTTATCAAGAGGTATAACTTTGGTATGGTTTGAGAGGGAATCCCGACTGAGCCATTACTTTCCACTGTAGTGTAGGAAATTGCATACCCTTGCATTTTCACACTTGTTTGGGCCCGCCTTGCTTTATTTATCCCTATTTATGTCTTAATTGGTCCTATTTTGCATCCACAAGTTCAATGAACTATATCTTTTTCTGGCTAATCTTGACAATCATCAATGGATAAAAGATAACTTAATGATTCTAGTTGTGTGTCCCTTATTTTTCGATTGGGACTAAGATGCCATCTAGGGCATCTTTATCCCCTAAATGTCTTGGGAACTCAATTTCAAAAGTGCTTTAAAGTGGCCCCTTTTTGAAATTTGTTACCCGAGTTTCATGCCTCGAGACTAAGACACCACCTAGGGCATCTTAGTCCCCCTTAAGGTATTTTCAAGATTTAATTTCAAATTATGGTGGGATTTAGCCTCCTTTAATTAATGATTTCACATGTCGGCTTGTTGTGGTGTAATTTTGGGATATTAAGCATAGATAAGTATAAATACAAGGTCCTTTCAATCATTTTATGCTAACAAGCATTCAAGAATTCACTCCTAAGGAAAGTTTATGAGATCAAGAAAAATTCATCAAGCATTTAGAGCCATCATCAAGATTTAGGCATCATATCAAGGAGATTATTGCATCATGTTTGTTATTGTGCTAACATTTTTTATGTAGGGTTTATGATTCAAGCAAGTGTTTTATGCAAGATCAACATCCTTCAAGCAAGAGTCAAGAACCATATCTATTGCAGCAATTTCAAGCATACTTACAAAACCTTATTACAATATTTTGGTGAGTTTTAACATTGCATGTTGTTAATTCATCATTTCCCTTCATTATTTCATTTCATTTCAAGGTTTAATTACCAATAAGGGGTTTGACCAAGGCAAACCCCCATTTACTAACAATCAACAAATTTTTCCTCTCTTGTGTTTATACATTTAGGTTGAAGACTTGAATATCATTTGAAGTGAAAAGTTACATTGCAAACTTGTCATCTTCATGGAAACTCACTTACAAGCCAAATTCAGAAGTTTTAGAACCTGAGATCAGAGAAGAAGGAAGTATAGACCCTGAGCCTTAGGGCCACATTCGAAAATTCCAAAAATTCAATATGGGACTAAGTCGCCACCCAGGGAATCTTAGTCCTCTTGAATTTATTTTACAAAAAATCTTCCAAATATGGTTCTGACATCCAAAGATTTTGCATCTACCCCAAAAAAAAACAAGACTAAGAAAATAGTAAGGTTGTCTTAGTCCTCCATAGCACTTTTTGACAACATTTTTACATTTCCAGAATCCTTGTTTCATTTCCAAAATTCCAAGGTACACACATCATAACTTCATGTTGCATAATTTCATCATTTGCATCCTTCATTTAGCTTGCATTACTAGGTTTTGTAGGTTGTATGTTAAAGTATCTTTTCCAAACTTTTTCTTGGTGGTGAACCCCTTCCTAGGTATTCCTTGTTGAGAATTGACTCACCTTTAAGGTTGATAGTAAATCCAATTAAGGTTCCTATGACATTATTGAGTGGCCTAGAAAGAATAGGAGTGGGCATTTTCCATCCCATCTTCTTTATGATTCCTTTTGGTGAACTTGACTTCTTGAGCATTCTTTTTTTTGATTTGGAGTCCATTAAAGTCCTAGATCTAGGTTGCATTCATTCTTGCATTACATCTTGCATTAGTGAAATTCCATATAGGGTTTCTCACATTTGCATTAGTCAAAGTGCATATAGGTTACATTTTTGCTTTCTTGAATCATTTTATCTCATTCAGAAACTAAAAAGTGCATTTTCAATCATCCTAATTGTATTTAGGAACATTGTTATTGTATTCAAAATTGAAAAAATTGCATTCAATTGCTTGTCACTAGTTACTTTTTCTTGCATTTATTTGCACATTTTTTTGTTTCTAAACATCAACTCCCTAAATAGGCAACCTGTGAAATTGTAAACAATCCATTTTTTTGACAAAAACCTCTACTAGGACTAAAATGTAGTTCCTGACTCAAATCCCTCTCTACTGTTTGTTGTCTATTCCAATCCCTAAAACCTCAAAATCTCACTAGTATGACCAAGATGTCCTTATTGGCATCCTATTCCCTATTGACTTTGACTTTCCATTTTTCAAGTTTTGACATTGCTCTTTTGTGCTTTTGTTTGTTGCTTTTAGCTTTTTATTACAGTTTACAAAAAAAAAATTATTCTAATTTCTTTCATTTCAAGTGTAATTGCAAGCATAGTATATTATGTTCATTGTACTTTATTTGGTTTATCCCTTGTATGATCTATAGTACTTGGTGTCCTACTGCTAATATTGTGGTGAGACAAAGTATGAGACTCATGACATCCTGCGATAAAACACTCATTGTGGATCTTGGGTTATCTAGCTCTCTTACTTCTAGTGTTGGTATTAGGGTAGGTGCATGAAGTTGGTCGCACTTTTGTGGACAAATGGGAAAAAAATGGGGAAAAACATAACGCGCTCACATTATAACGAGAGCGCGTTATGTGCTTTTAAAAGAAAAAAAAAGTGAAATGTGTATCATTTGCTTTTCACTATTTCTCAGCTCTGCCCATGACCAAATACCCTCATTTTCGTGTTCGCATTCTAGAAAGAGGGAATTCTGCAAATTTCATCAAGAATAGTTAGATTTTGTCTGCAAATATGGCGCCACAATGACGAAGAGATGCAGGAGGTAAGTATTGTTTACTATTTGTTTTGAATTTGTTAGTTTGAAATTGATTTTGTTTGTTTTAGGTTAGATTTGATTATTTTTTTAAAATCTATAGGAAATCCTGCAAATCCTCAACAAGAAGAGGAGGTAAATCCTCAACAGAAAAATCCTCAACAAAATCAACCTCAACAACAAAATCAACCTCCCCCACCATTCTCTCAATTCCCTCCTGGCACTCAAGAAATTTTGAGGAGTGAAATTGAGAACAATAGAAAACAACTTGAGGATCTATCGTAGGTTGATTGATCCAAATGCTTCAACCACGTAAAGAATGCTTCTAGCACCATTCATTAAAATGTGTGTAGATGCAATCACCCAACAAATATCTGATGGCAAGATAGGAGGCGTGATAGCTAGGCATATTATGCATAAATTCATCATATATAAACAAGTAAAAGATTTAAAAATTACTAAAGGTGATTTGTGCTCTCTATTCACTAACCCTAAAACAAATCAAAATCTTACCCTCAATGCAAAGAGGTTTCCTATTCATTGGTGCCACCACCAAGAGATTGAGAATCATTTTTATGAAAGATGGTATATGGTCTTTGATTACCCACCATGCAATAATTGTGAAGTCCCCCAATATTTTCCTAGGAAACTATACAGTGAGTTTGTATTGAACCAAATCCCAAATTATTTTGATATGAGGGAGTTCCAAGGGAGAGGTGGGGGGTCAGTTCAGGATAGTCCTAGTGCACAGTCGAATCCTATGTGGCAAGGGAGACGACCTTTTGCTAGGCCATCTTGTGAGTAGATTATGATGCCTATCATTGCGAAGCAGAGTGACAACATAGAGACATCGTAGGCGATCACAACTTTGACCCAGAGTGTCATCCATCACACTAGCCCTATTGTACAGTGCCATCCAAGGGAGTCTTCAGGTGGTGGCCTTTGAACCCATGTGTGTCAATCTTGCGGGGCGACTTGTTCATATGACCCTACTGACACTCAAGAGGGTGCTACGCAAGATCCATATGCTACTACGCAGCCTGATCTGTATGCATCTATGGGGATGGAGAGGGTAGCTAACATTTTATATGATGCATATGGCATTGACACTCAGGTAAATTTCAGCATGTTCATTGAATTTAATTTATTAAATTTTGATTGTGAAATGCAAGATTAACTAATTTAGTTTTATTATTTTAATAAAATTGTAGGGTCACAGTGTAGACACTAGATACACCAGTCATTCACCTACTTATTTTTGCAGTACACCTATCGGTGGGGTATGTAAAGTTAGTAAACAATTATAAATTTATTACATGTGTTAATAGCATTGTTTTACGAATGGTATTTTAATATGAGATTTTGGATGTTGAATAGGGTACTATTGGAGGTTTCAAGGAAACACCTCTGAGTGCCAGTAGATTTGATCAAACGTTCACGGAGGTAATATAGAATTTAAAGAGAACTTAAGTAATGAATTCTAAGTTTAATAGCTTTGTGTAGTTTATATTCATATTTTTGACCTTACGTTGCATTACACAGATCATTCAAAATCAAAGCATTACTTCAAATTCGATAACTAATAATCAGAAATATATCTATTTAATACTTGTACTCAAAATTTTGTTCATTAGATCTCATACATTATAAGTCATCACATGGATCGCTATTGTAACTTTTTTGTGATTGAATAATTTGTTGTTTTATTTTCAGATGTTGGTGATAGAAACAATCAGCCAAATGTTTTGAGGGCAATGGATATTGGTGCTTCCTCCGCTATAAATCCTCGATGGCTCTTGATAGGGAGGCATGAGGCAAATTACTAAATTTCAATTTACATTCATTGTTATAGATGAACTAGTTCTAGTGAAAAATAAAACCATTATTGATTCATAGTTTAATTCCTATTTGGATGGTTTATACAGGGCTTGAGCATGCCTGAGCATCGGCATGCAAATATTTCCATCGAGGAGAGTGATCGTGAGATGGCCGTAAGTGATTATTTTGTTAAATATATTAATTTTTATGATGTAATTTTTATATATTAATGTCTTTACTTCTTATTGTAACAGTTGAAACTTCACCAGAAGCTAAACACTAGGAGAAGTAGCAGGAGCACTCCTCAAGCACAACAAAAATGGGTGGCAGACTTATTGCTATCAAATCACCTAGCAAAGGGAAAGAAAATTTTATTTGAACCAGAGCATGGAGAGAAATGAATTTTGAATGCACAAAGCCCTTTGTTGTATGCCTACATGGCAATTTTGTACATATTTTGTATTGGATATATTTGACATTGAATGCCTATATGGCATTCTCATAAGCCTATATGGCTATTTTCTAACTATATTTTATACTTATATCAACATATATTGATGTATGTGTACATGGCTATTTGCTTAATACAAATCTTTTTATCGATGGTGTCCATATTTGCAAATTATAAATTCATGGTTCAATAGATATCAGTTACGTGTAGTCAAGTGTATACTTTACAACTTACGCACATATATTTTTTGAATTACGTGTGAACATCGAAAAGTGTGAAAATTTATGTGTTTGGAAGTCAAATGTAATCCAATTTCGCAATTCTCAGTTCTTGCATACTCGATCTTATAGACTTATTCCTTCCTAGCACATATTGTGAATATTTCTCATTTGGTGTAGAAGACAGATTCCTCATTTTTGAACCACTCATAGCAAAGAGATTCACAATAATACTTTAGCATTGGAACACTACTCCATACTTCTCTTGTCTAGACCATAAAGGATTGAAAATTATTAATTTGATGCAATGATAGTCATGAGATGAGAATTTATATAACCATGCCTATTTTGAAACTTCGCATCTAATACTACATCAACAAGAACTTAAGAAGTGTTGCATAAGAGTGTTAGGTTTGATAGGCCTTCTCTTCCCTAAGGGAGGAGAGCCTGCATCTTGAATTTTGAACAAAATTTTAAGAAGCAAACATTTTACCTAAAAGCTTCAAACCTAGATGACATATTTAGCTAAGTCTATCTTGAAAATTATCAATGCGTTCAAACTCTAAAGGAGATTCTCCCTGAAAAGCAAACTTTACCCTTTTTCCCAAGGAAAGAAATTGCAACAAGTTGCATGTGATTTATCTTATTTCTTTCTCACAGTTCCTAGTCAATCATTCATGGCTTGGGATAGTTTTGTTCCAAGGCAAGGACATCCAAAAAATCATCAGATTCTTCTATGATCCAAGAAAAAAGGTTTTGGCTCTTTTCACAACGTGAAATAATTATGTAACAATCGCTTTTCTTTGTTTTCCTTCCACACGTAAAAATTTTCACATCTTTTCGTGATGCATCAACATCAATAATGGTTGATTTTGTAAAACACTTTGACATTTTTATGTTTGAACTTTAATTTATACTTTTGTATCATGACATTCGAGTAGATCACTAATATTTTAATATTTCACTATGAAAGTGGTGGTGTATTTTTGCTATGTTATTTGACTATTAATATGGTGGTGTATTCTAAACTTGATTACTGCTGCAAATATGTATATATTTCTAATTTTTATATGTTTTTGTATGACCGAACCCAAAACGAACCCAACCCCAAAAAAATAATTCTCAATAGTAAAACCTGCCTTTAACTTGATCCCTAACCCAAAACTCAACCGTAACTTAGTAAAAAATAGATTTTGTAGTTTATATTCATAACGCTGGATTACATTGCATTGCAAATCTTCAAAATGAAAGCATTGCTTCACATTTCAGCAATCCACAACTAGATGTTGATCGATGATAAAATTTCAACTACAATATAGTTATTTAGAAAGTCAACATAAGCAGTGACATAATTACTTCACATAGCATAAGTAATAACTAGGAGCAGCCACCAATTGCATTTGCTTGTCATGGCATTCTATGAGACCACATTTCTTTGAGGAATTTTTTCAAACAATTCACTGCCTTGTCTATGTCACCACATTTTTCATACATGTGTACCAAAGCTTTTTATCAAATAGTTCACTGGCTTGTTATTATGGCTAAAATCCTAAAGCAAGTGCTTTCAACAAGCTTATGGATGCTTGGAAAAAATCTATCAAAAAATCATAATAGCAAGCAATATCATAGATAGTAGTAGTGAACTTCGTGCCTGAAGAGAATGAGGTTCATGATTCATGAATGCCATGACAATCAAATGTTTTTGATTGTCATGGCATTCCATCACCATGAGACCTCATTTCTTTGGAGGAATTTTTAAAAGAGTTCACCACTCCTTGTCTATGCTAACACATTTTTCATGGCTACATGTCTATCAAAGCATTTAGCCAAACAGTTCATTACCTTGCTGCTATGGCTAAAATCCTAAAACAGGGGCTTTCGAACAAGCTATGGATGCTTAGAAAAATCTATCATAGCATAATAGTAAGCAATAACATAGACAAGGGAATAATTGTTTGAAAAATTCCCTCAAAGAAATGTGGTCTCATGGTGGCCTAATCTCCATGACAAGCAAATTGTTAGGGAATGGTCATGGCATTCCATCACCATGAGACCACACATTTCTTTTGAGGCATTTTTTCAATAGTTCATCAGCCTTGTCTATGCTACTACATTTATCATATATGTTTACCAAAGCATTTTATCAAATAGTTTGCTTCCTTTGTTGCTATGGCTAAAAGCCTAAAAATAGTGCTTCCTAAAAAAGTTATGGATGCTGTGAAAAAAATCTATCAAAGCATACTATCAAGCACAGCATAGAAAAAATGCAGCAAACCTAAGCTTGAAAAAGCCTCAAAGAACCGTGGTCTCACTGGTGATGGAATGCCATGACAATCCATAGAAATTTTCTTGTCATGGCATTCATCATGCCATTACATCACCATGAGACCTCATTTCTTTGAGGCATTTTTTCAAAGAGTTCACTGCCTTGTCTATGCTAACACATTTTTCATACATGTATATCAAAGCATTTAGCCAAACAGTTCATTTCCTTGCTTCTATGGCTAAAATCCTAAAACAAGTGCTTTCAAAAAAGCTATGGTGCTTACAAAAAATCTATCATAGCATACTAGTAAGCAACAGCATAGACAAGCGAATGAACTGTTTAAAAAAAATACCTCAAAGAAATGTGGTCTCATGGTGGTGGAATGCCATGATGGTGCAGGAGCACCCAAGCTCCTTGAGGATCATTTGGAGAGTCAGGAGATGGCAGGGGTCTTGAAGGCCTATAAACCTTTCTAGAGCATCAATTATAGCATTTTTAAGCCTATAATGACATTTGGCATGGATGAGTGTAACAGGAAGATCAAAAGTCCTAAGGGTCCTGATAAGGACCATAGGACCAAATTGACTTGTAAATGGAACAATGATGTTCTAGGAGTTTAAATAGGTATATGATATTTTAATTAGGTTAAATAATGTTGAATGATGATATGTAATAGTTTTGGAAGCTTTATAGTTAATAAGAGTTAATAAATTGCAATGTTGGAAATTCAAATTTTTGAAATCCAACTTTGGGTGGAAAAGTGAGTTTTAGGAGTTTTAATTGCAATAATGTAATAAAATAAATTATAATCAGTTGGAAAAGTTGTAGGATGATTCTATAAGCCTGGAGATAGCATTTGTATGGAGGGTTGGCTGATATTGCAAGTGTTGTATGGACTGCTACAGAAAATCAATAAAAACTTCAATCTTTTTGCATTTTCTTGAGTTTTTTTAATGAATCTCTGATTCCTTTTGGTGTCATACTCATTTTGATGGTTTAAGAACTTTTATTTACATGCATTTAACCTTTTGAATGACATGAATAATGTTGAGAATCGGTTTCTTGTGTTATATTGCTGAATGTCCTCAAAAAGTACAAATTTTTCACTAGTTTTGAGAGTCTTCATGAATAAATGATCCATTTCATGGGAGAGTGTGACTGAAAACTTGTGAAATGGATCATATATAACTTTTATTATACAGATATAACAAGTTATTGTGTAGGAAAGAGTGATTCTTGGGTGTACACCAAGTTTTAGCAAGGAAAAGGGCATGAAAATGGTGCCTGAAGTGTAGTATCAGGAGATCTACCTTAATAAGGGGTATATTTATGAGTTGAAGGTGTTTATATATGTTGAGTTATTGGTGAAAAGTCCAAGAGAAGGTTCTGGAAGTGTTGGGAAAGCTAATTTTCAAGAGGACCTAGTTTTGGAGCAATTTATTGAGGGTTTTGTGATTTAGGGTGTTGGGGGTGTCAAAGAAGACTAATACCTTGAAAATATTTGGTTTGGGAACATTTTAAAACATTGTTGAAAGTTTCATAGTCAGGGGATAATTTTAGAGAGGGGTTGCTTTGAAAAAGTGGGCTAATTAGGCCTTAAATTTGAGGAAACAACAGATTTTGGTAGGTTTGATCCAGAACAAGTGCCATAAATGATTTGATATATTATGTATCATCATGAATAACATCTGAATCAGTCATTATATTGAGCATTCCTTTGGGGAAGTTGAGTGAAAATTCAAAAAACCATCGCTAGAAGCTTAGTTGGGCTAGAAGCCTAGTCAAGGTGCAAAAAGTGAGTTTTGTCTAAGACAGATGTTTGGGGCTTTGAAACCATTTAAGACAATTTTTTTTGAGTTCCTTGAGATCACTCCAAGGTTTTGGATCCATTAGGAAATAATCTAAGTTATAAGTTCACTATTGAGGCTTTTCTCCATCAGGGTGCCTGGAAGAGTGTTTGAGATTGCATCATTTGTAATCCTTGAAACTTTGAGTTTTACTAAAGTCCCATCCCCTCTACATCACATGACAAGCAAATTGTTGTGGATTTTCATGGAATTCTATCACCATGAGACCACATTTCTTTGAGGAATTTTTTCAAACAGTTTGTTGCCTTCTCTATGCTAGTACATTTATCATACATGTTTACCAAAGCATTCTATCAAATAGTTCACTTCCTTGTTGCTATGGCTAAAATCCTAAAATAGGTGCTTCCAAAAAATCTATGGATGCTTGGAAAAAATCTATCAAAGAATACTAATAAGCAATAAAGATAGAAAGCGGCAAAGAATCACTGAAATTAAAGAATGCTTCAATGGCATAAGCCATGAATAATCCACAACAATTTCTTTTCATGGAATTACCATGCCATTCCATCACCATGAGACCACATTTCTTTGAGGCATTTTTCTCAAAGAGTTCATTGCCCTGTCTATGCTCTATGAATAGAATTTATTGAAATTGAGATGCTCTTATAATGTCTAGCCAGATGGTCATGATAAGGTTAAATTCAAATGAATAACTTGAAATTGCTTCATCAAGCTTCATGCACAATTTTGTAATGGCTGAAAATCATAATTGAGATTTTTCAAGATCATCAAAATAAGGATGTTGCATTTATTTTCTGCTTGAGATTCTCTTGGATGTCTCATAAATCTACATTTTATGCAATGGGACACCAATCAACGTTTGCCTGGTTACATACAGATACACAAAGTAAAATAAGATGATAGTATTGGCATCAACCAAACTGGCGTGGATACAAGTATAAATTAATAAGAACCGTTGTACATATACTTACAAATTAATCCAATGAACCATCCGGTCTACTTACCCCTTTATCAGGTCAAGTATTGCCTCATGGTGAAGCTCACGGACCTTCCACAAGGTCTTGTTCAAAGGTCTACCCTTATATTTGGTCAAACGAACATTGGATGCCACGACAAGGTTTGAGTAATCAAGAATCTTACGATGCGTGTCAAATTCCTCAAACAACCAATGTTTAACACTCTTATGTGGGTACCTTCTCAGCCACGTTCCAGTAACAACAACTGAGCCTATAGGGTATTCAATGTTTTCTCCATCTATAATTGGGGCTTCCAATTTCTTTTTTGCATCAACACAATGACACAAGTAATAGTCTATACCCTCTTCGTTGTCTTCATCTACAATAACTGCATAAACATGCCCTGCATTTATATGTGCGGCATATCTCTTGAAATTAGTCAACATTATGAATACAGTACAAAGTAAGATAATAATATGGAATTTCAAATACTAAGAAAGTAGATAACTTATCAACCATTTGTCAACCCACTCCCCTAACTCACAATCATTCCAGGCTTGCATTGTACATGAAGAACAAAAGCATGCCATCTTACGTGTATCGATACTCCATGAACCTGCATTTGAGCTAAGAAAAGAGTGTAACTCACTCGATCGTGTTAGTGTACAAAAATCCTCATATGGTGCAATGTTAGTATCATCCATCAACCAAAAAAATCTATGAACTGAAGATGTACCTTCATTACCTAGACCCATCAAACCATTACACCACTCGATGATTGATCTTGCATCTATCAACTATGCACTATATTTATACTTTAACTCTTCTCGTGCTAATTCTCTTTTCACGCATGCTCCAGCACCGTCATGCTCTCCCTTTCCATGTCTGGCCTCACAAAAGTTCCACATACATTGAACACATGTAGTGAGATGCATCCTGCACAACTAGTAGAACATGCACACGTTCTTGAACTATGCTACACAGTTATCTGACCATATTATATGCCGATCATATGATATGCCCCTTTGAGCCAAATGATTGTAGAAAATCTAGAAGCAACCTTGCACAAACTCTAGAGAATGCGTGCGATCATCACTAATATAAAAGTGATACTCCCTCCATACCTTCCTTTCGTCCTCTGTACTTTCATCTGCATGTATGAATGCTATGTGCACAAATATAGAAACCTATGTGGAGTTGTAATACTGTGACTGCACCTCATGCTGTGGTTGTAGAGTGTAGTTCTCTGCAAAGTCAACCACTAATACTATGCTACCAAGTGGAAAGGTTTCCTTGCATAGCTTCAATTGTGTGTCTAGCCATCGGGCTCTATGGGTATGCCTTGCATACTCATACACTAGATTCTCATGAAACATGGACATGAAATGATACACTGGAATCTCCTGAATAACCAACTCACACCTTTTTGCTTTAGACCCATCTTTTGTAGCATATGCCACTGTTTTATACTTCCTGAACTCTACGTTTTTGTCCTGCCTCATATGTTCTTTCCATATGTTGACATACTAGCATTCGTTGCAAGCCACCACAATGCTCGCATGAACCATCCAAGCATGATGTCCTATAGAATATTTGGCAATCCTCTATTTCACATAAATTTTTTGATTAGAACTTTCTTGAAGATTTTGGTGGGGCTTCTATGCCACAATCCTGCAAAACATCGTTACTATGCAAATGTAAACATATAGAATGATAAACATCATAATGGTTAGAGAATTCAATATGTAGTTTACAGCAACAAGTAGTGCATGTGTGATTTATCTTGACATAAAAAGGTATAATCATTTCAAAAAATCTTTGAGAAATACTAATTTGAGGATAAGAATTTTGAAATTTATGAAAAAATTGGGTTTGAGTCGTATCCAAAAAATGCTTTGGATGTGGCTCATGGTTTCGACTTCTGATTCTCCTTCTTACGATATCCCTTTGATTCGGAGATGGCCTTGTATTATTCTTCCAATAATCTTCAATTAGTGTTCTCAATGCTTCAACAATTTTTTTTATCTTTGTGTGGTAGTCTCCGTGAGAATGCCCATAATTCATTTGAATTGGTTCCCTCAATTCTTTGCCACCTTTGAATGACTTTTGATAAAGTTTTTCTACTAATTCCCATTTGTTCACTTTTCTTTTTAATGAGGCGAGATCTCTTTGTTTGATAGCTTACCAAAGTCAATGTAATGACATGTCAGGTGACATTTCTATCCTTTGAGCATGAGGTCTTACCCACACTGTCATAAGCATCCATTAGATTCTTCACAATAGTGTTTTCACTTGATGCATTTGATGTTCTCAACCCAAGAGTCTTCATGATGTTTTAATACTTTAAACTCCGCATCATTTGAACAAATTGTTGACATCTTACAGTCTCATTTAGCCTTTCAAAGAACATTTTCCAAATATTATTAGCATATCTTCTACAAGTGCGTTCTGGAATCTTACCTTCCATGTGCTACAAAATATCCTCATCAATATTAATTAAAAACTTTGGCTTTCTATGCAAAATTCTAGGTGGTGTTCTCTTAGGTACATACATCTCAACATTAGCAATTTCATCAATATTTAATTGAGGTGGGCTAGATTGCATACCTTTGATCGAGGGTGGAATAGAAGACATACCTTGAGGTTCACATGGGGATGATGGCATACCTTATTCCTCAACTCCGAGTGATGATGTACTCTCAACTTTAGATGTGGTGGATGGTGTCCAACCATACTCACTTGTGGTAGATGGTGTCCCTCCATATTTGTTTGTGCTTAATGGTGTCCCTTCGTATTCACTTGCGGTAGATGGTGTGTCTCCAACTATGGTATCTACATCTCCCCTAGCACTCCACTCTTTGCATCTTCGTACCTTTGTGTCAGCCAATTTTCTTTTAATCAGCTTGAGGTTCCTTCAACTAGCTTTGTTTTCATCAATTGTTCCCTAATTTCTACTTTTCACAAAAATTCCTCATCCATTTTTCTCTTTATCTTTGATGGCTTATCGGACCATCCACTTTTTTCCTTTTTAACAGCTTTGTTTTCCAAAGACGACCTAATAATTTTACTCGTGCGTGTGCTAAGTTGTCAAATTAATCAATTGAAAGCTTTGGAAAGCCACACAAAGAAAGTCAATGAAAGCTGGTTTGTATAACTGCTTTTGACAAAATAACTCAATGATAGCTTTCAGCATACACAAAGAAAGTCAATTGTTAAATTTAACAAAATCTCAAATAGATGTGGCTTAAAAATGTAATAGGAAAGTGTATCGAATTGTGTGATTTAAAAATGTCCATCGAATAACGTGAAGGTTGTAACATGACAACCGGTGCAGAGCACCAGGGCTGCGAAATTCCTTCAAAAGGCTAATTTGTTCAATTTGTAATGTTCAAGTAAATATGATGAGTGAAGGTCATTAAATGATGAATTTCAATGTATTTGCACCATGAAATAGGTCACTAGGTGATATTATTGAAAAGTTGCTTTTTATAACAAAAGTTTTCAATTATTGTAAAAATGTAAAATTGCACAAAAGCAAGAAGGTGAAGAGTCTTTTTTGTGGAAGGGCAAGGATGGGTTGTTGAAGATGAAGAGGCAGTTATTTCAACTGATTTAGACACCTTTAAAAATAATTGTAAGCTCGAGAAAGGAAGAACTTGTATTCCAAAAATCCATAAAAATTTATAAAAAAACCTCTGCTCAGTTATTTTGGAAACCTTTTCTATTCTTTTTTTCAGGTTGCATAGTGATTCAAGCATGTTCTAAGATTTGATTCTTGTCAGGGAAAGAGACTTCTTTCATTCTTGAAAGTTGTAGGAATTTTAATTCAAATAATCAATCTAATTTGAACTTAGTTTCCTAAGTCTCGGTCTGTGGTTTCCTTAGAATTGTTTAGAGAGTCTAAAAAGTGATTCTTAGCCATTCCACCGATGTAGGACTAGTAGGTCGGTGGAATGGATCATATTTAGTGTCTTTTCAATGTGAAGATGTGTGGCAAAAGGGGCCAGGAAATAAGAAGCTCCGGGATACTGCTCCATGAACAAAATTCTAAATTTTCTTCATTCAAAAAATGGTGTTTTCAAGTAGGGTTTGAGGAAACAAATATGTAGAGGAGCTTGAAATGATTTCAAAATAATTTGTGGTGACATAATGAAGCATGTTTCAATTGTTAAGCGAGTAGTAGAGGTTCGCAGAATGTTTCATTAAAGAAACCCTCATGGTTGGTGTTTTTTCACCCTATAATCAAATGTTTACTGATTTTGTGTATTGATGGGCGTTTCCCATCTTGAAACTTGTTTATTTGTGAGTTTCTACACATGGCCTAAGACTATTTGTAGGTTTGGTGGATTAGTGAGTAGTTCTATGATGACTTTCTTTGATAAATTGACCTATATAAGGGCTTTTACCAGTAGACAACATGTTGGTTCTACTGCTTTGTGAAATAAGCATAAAATTTTATAGTATGTTGAAAAGGATCAAAAATAGGCCTAAGCAATCTGTATTGGGATTGTGTAAATGCATTTCATGATAGAAAAGGAATCACCCGATTAGATGGAATGTTGGCCTCCTAGAGATATTTGGCATTGTTTGCTAAAAACAGAGAATATGTAGAAACAATGAAAGGAATGTTGTTAAGTGCTTGGGAGCAGTCTCATTTGTGATGCCACAATTGTGTCTATTCTCGGTAATGTTTTGAAGGTAGATTGTGAAAGATTTGATGATTTGGGCATATGTTTCCAATAAATGGAAATGGTTTCTTGAATGCAAAGTAGTCAGAGTGTGTCTATACTGATATATTGGAATATTACAATCTAAACATGATGAAATTGGTATCTTAAAGGTCTGGTGACAATGTTAAACTAATGGTACTTGTTGTTACAAATGGTGTTTAAGTGAAGATAGGATGATGGATGTGTTGATTTGAGAAAATATATCTTAAATGGCTGGGATGATGTTTGATTGCAGGTCTAAGGAACAGAGGTGTTTGATTGTTTTTGCCTTGAAGGGGTAAGTTGAGTTGATGAGTGATTGTTGTATTGTTTATGACAAGAACAAAGTTGAAAGTTGATTCTGAAAATGGTTTGCTATATGGAGATGGTGAATTGGCTACTGATAGCCTTATAACTTGAAATGAAATAAATGGATTTTGGTTGGATGAAAAGTAATTTTGGATGAATTTGACAAAGTTTGTATCAATTGATATTTTACTCTTTATTGATTTGGGAAGGAAGTTCCCTAAAAAAATGATGTTGAGTGGCTTGGAAATTTGATATTGCATCACAAACAAACA
>VDFB02075321.1:431263092-431331858 GCA_007258455.2 Sequoia sempervirens | reverse complement strand
TATAATCTAAGTCAAAGATTTTGGTTCAGCCCACTTTTCAATAACATGTAGAATTTTTTGATGATCATTACTATCTAGTCTCCATTTTCTTCAGCCACATGCATGTGGAATTGCATGAATATGTAGGGTGGTAGAAATTATTAAGTGACTATATTGATATACCTTGTTATTAGGTTGATAGTCAACAAAATGAATCCCATGTTGAACAACTTTGACTTGTTTTAGATGTCCTTTGCAATACAACAAAACCTACATGGTAAACATGAACCTAAGGTAAGACATATGAACGTGTGTGACATTTTCGTGCTCAAGGTTTGTAAAATATATATTTAATGTTTATAATGTAATGTGCACATGTGAATACAATGTATATAAAATTTTAAATTCAAACTCACCTATGGGAAATGACATTCCATCACTTGTTTCACGTTGTGTTAGCTTATTCCTCTCTTCTATGCAACACAATAAATAATAGCTAACCCCTTCGATGTTTCTAGGCTCTGCTATGACTG
The DNA here is from genome assembly GCA_007258455.2 of Sequoia sempervirens. NCBI lineage: Eukaryota > Viridiplantae > Streptophyta > Pinopsida > Cupressales > Cupressaceae > Sequoia > Sequoia sempervirens. The sequence goes on along the minus strand of VDFB02075321.1, from coordinate 431,331,346 downwards.
CAAAAACATCTCTTATACACCAATTTGCACAAAAAAATTCTAAAAAAAATAGAATTGTCTCTAGAGATCATTAACTAGATATATATAATATTTAAATTATTGAAAACTTACACATGTACCTTTTCTAACCAATCCTGAAATATGGTTGTAATCAATTGAAATCAAAAGAATGTCTTCAAATCTTTATTCCTCATTTTCATCATTTTTTTCAGAAACAACTAGTGGCACTGTATCCCATTTACCAACATATCCAAGTTCTTGATTGTTGCATGCATAATCAGAGTTTCCCTCAATGCACTCAGTGCAAAAACAAGAGTAATCCCTTGTGTCTAATGTCCATCCATGGCAACTATCTGAACTCCTAACACAATGCAAAGATCTTGCTTTTTCTACCCTCTTGCATCCATGCATTGATATTCTATCCATACCTAGATACATGTACAACAAAAAACTTATGTGAACAAATATGTATATATATATATATAAATTTTAAATTTAAATAAATTTAAATTTTTGATTTAATGCAATTTATATATACCCGATATCTCCCAAAACACTCTATGCACGGAATGTGTTAGTTTGTTCTTAAAGATGTGTCGACCACATTTGATGCAAAGTGTTTCTTGCACTATTCAACAACATCATGTGCATTGTCTAGATGATCTTTCGGATAACTCATTTGATGCTTACTTAAAGCTCCTTTGATGCAAGCTCCTGCTCTATCATGCTCACCCTTTCCATGCCCAATCTCAAAAAAACTCCAAACATGTGGTATTTTGTATATTTTATGATATCTACAAAGTGCATAGAATGGCCGAGAAGATTTGAATTGTGCCACACATCCATCTGACCATACAAAAATATTTTCAAATTTTACACCCCTGCTTCTCAAATTCTCAAAAAACATTGTAAAGCAATGTTGGACAAAAAGTGTGTCATGCTCTTTATCATCACTAATATAAAATTGATATTCTTTCTTAATGGCTCGTTCTTCATTTGTACTCTCAACACCATCCAATTCTGATTGTGCATGTTGATAACACACATGAACCATAATAGTGATCTTCTTTGAAAAGTAATACTCTGACTGAATCTCCTTTTGATGTACAAAGGAGTGATTTTCTACAAATTCAACTACTGATAGAACTGTTCCATGTGGGAAAGTATCTCTCAATGTTTGGAATTATTGTGCTTGCCACTTAGCAAAAAAGGAATATTGTATATATGGTCATATCAATTTTTGAAAATCTTCCATAAATCTTCCAATGGGAATCTCCTCTTCTAAATAGTTCAACCTTGTTGATTCTTTCACAAAATTTGTTTGCAACTTTACATACTTGTACCTGTGTGAGTAAAATATGTGAATAAGTAATAAACCACACAATCAATGAAACAATACATTAAAGAGAATCCAAACAACAATCTAATCAAATTGAAACAAATAAACTCTCTAAAAACAATACTTACCTCTTGCAATTTACTATCTTTGTTAGGTCAGTATCCTCAATCTTGAAGGAAATTTATCCAAATTTCCACATGTCTCACAAATTCCTTGTATGCAGTTTATTTGAGGTCCATTTTCATGATCACAGAATATAGACTTTATGAATAAACTTGCCTGTTTAGGAGGTGCATTTTGAAACCAAAATCTTTCTTCTCTCATCTTTCGAAACACCTGATAGTAGAGATCAAATTCAATATGATAATGGCAACAACAAGGCTCAAAAAAATTGTTTATCTTCACATAATATGGCTTTAATATTTGAAACATTGTTTTCCCAATCTTTATATGAGGATATGCATTACTAAAGTTCATATACATCTCAAATTGTGTTATGTATAGCCATTGTTTGATATGATTTTCATAAATACCAGGTCCAATCCTGTGTCTCATAACATCTCTAGTATTTGATGATAGACGATTCTGATCATGCCAAAAAACTGAGACCAAGTTCCTAACAACATCTTCAATCCTGTTAGAATGGGGAGCTCTACACATAATTTCCCAATTTCCTTCTAAACTCTCATTAAAAAAATTTCTCTTTTTCTCATATTTTATTAATGTGGTTCTACTATAACCAATTTCAGTTGAAAGTGTAGACATTTTTCTTTTTCTTGCTATATCTTGATGTATAATAGATGTCAACATCACCTTTTTGTAGTGGCCTTATCCACTGATCAAGATCCTTTCACAATGGAATCTAAACCCCTTTTAACATTTTGAACAATATCCTTTTGTAATCCCATGTGTTTCTTCTTATTTGATGCCGAATGTACACCCAACAATTGTAATGACTCTTTGAGCTCATTAGGAAGAAGTAAACGTGATAACAATTAGGTTTTTTCAAGTGTATCAAGATGATTGAAATGATGATTGATTATCCCATTTACAGATTTAGTCATTGACCTCTTTCTCTTATTATAAGGCTAGTTGGCTTAACATTTCAGTTTCTCCATATCCATTTCAAGTAGATGATCTAAATTTCTATGAGAAATTTGTTTCCTCACCTTTTCAGCTAGTTTTATATGCTCATCCATACCAATAGGAGGAAGTGATCCCGACCCCTCTCCAACATGCATTGTTTGAACTTGTGCCTCCTCCCTATCTTTAAGGACCATGTGTTCTTGAGCGGATTCATTTGATCCAATGTCTAGATTTGCCTCAACTTGAGCATGAGAACTTCCTACTTGTTGAGCCCTTCCTACATGTCACAAAATATTTAGCAAACAAAAGTGAGAGATGATGTTATATAAGTGAAGTTTATGTATGCAAGCAAACAAAGTGATAAGACATGATGCTATAAGTGAGAGAAGTTTCTGCTAGTTTTATATGCTCATCCATACCAGTAGAAGGAAGTGATCTTGACCCCTCTCCAACAAGTATTGTTTGAACTTGGGTCTCCTCCCTAACTTCAAGGTCCATGTGTTCTTTAGCGGATTCATTTGATCCAATATCTAGATTTGGCTTGACTCCAGCTTGAGAAATTCTTGCTTGTTGTTTGAATTTACATGTAAGAAAAGAAAGTGAGAGACTATGGGTTATCTAAGTGAAGTTTAAACAAATAAAATCAAAGATTCTTGAGCTTAAGAATTCTATGGAACAAAAGCAATTGGAAATAGATGATAAAGAATTTAGGGAATGTCTATGCAAGATGACTAAATTGGAAATATATTTATAAGAAAAAAAATTGAGGTGTTAAAAAAAGTCCTAAACACACACTTGAAAGAGAGAGAGAGAGAAGAAATAAGCATGTACCTTGTTTCTTTCTATGATAATTTTCCAAGTTTTGTTCAGGCCTCTTTTGTTCTTCTTCTTTTGACAATTTTCGTTGAGACACATGTTTTCTTTTTCTTTGTTGTCCCATTTTCTTCTTCAACTTAAAGATGACTCAAAACGAGTCCTCTACCAACTTAGTTAAATTCTCCTCCAAATTTTGCCTTGATTGATAAAAATGAAAAGTTGTCTTGACAATATTTGCCTCCTTGATAAATGTGCAAAAACCTCTTCTCCAATATATGCGATCCAAGTGATATAAATGAGAATTAATCTTGCAATTTGATATCTAGAATAATGAAAAATAAGCTTCTATTTATATGCATATGGGATGGGAAAAAAAATATTCTAGTGTACATGGAATAACTAGATCCTAGTTTAAATGAATCAAGTAGTAAACAAACAAGTTATTTCATTGTGGAGTTTGTTGTTGTTTAATGCATAGGTATGCACAACATATCTAGTAATTTTAGAATTTTGTTAAAGTGTCAAAAATGTATAATAGATGTATAACTTGAATTTAATTTTCTTAATTATATTTGAATTGAATTTCAAGTTACTTGTCAAAAAGATTACATTTTTTTCTCAATTCAATGGTTCATGTTGCTTAAGTCATTTTTAAAAAATATTTATTGTGATCAACATGAATGAACTTAATTATAAAGTGGCATTGATTTCCTAAAATTCTACTAGAGATCAAATGTATATTGAATATAAGGAAATGTAAGTTGTAAGGGATCATCAAATAAACAAACATGTATGTATATTGAATATTTAAAGCAAATGCATACATATATCATGTGTAAACATGTAACCATAAGAAAACACATATACATACATGTAAAGAGATTCAATGTATAAACATAACACATGTTATAAGCAAAGAGGCAAATGTATGTATATATCATATAAGAAAATGTATGTACATATCATATAAACAAATTAATGTAAATTAGAGATCATCAAATGTTGAATACTAAAGATCAACAAATAAGCAAATGTATGTATATCATATAAGAAAATGTAAGTTAGAGATCATCAAATCTCGAATACTAAAGATCATCATATAAGCAAATACATGTAGTAAAGATCATAAATCTAGTGTGCAAGGCCTAATATGAATGTCAACTCCTAGTCGAATGACCATCTAAATGAGAACGACCCTACTTTGATAGATGTGTTGAGCCCTACAAATAAAATTGTGTAGAAAATGTGTTAAATACATATAATTTAAATATTAAATAAATTTTATGAAAGTTATTTTTAAATGAACTTGTATTTTTAAATATCTATCTAGATCTATGCATACATAAATATTGCATGTAGATATACACGTGTATATATAAAAATTTAAAACTCACATGTTCATTGGTAGCAGATTCATCCACAAAGTCACGTCGATCATGTACACGATCTGGACCAAGGCTAGGAGTAACATGAGGTATGTCCACCTATAACAATATATATGCATATATATCAACTTACATGAATATCTAGTTAAAATAATAATAATAATAATAATTAAAAAAGAATTGAAAGATGCACATGCACACATACATGCACATCATTTGATATCGGATGACCTAATTCCTCTGAAACGGTCTCCTCCACCATATCCACCAAACAGTCAAGTGACAAATCAAAATTTGAATCTGTCTGATCTATCTCATGTCATGCCAAAAATGATGAATGTAGAGGACTATGAAGGTGAGATGGAATCAACGATGATGAACCAGAACCAATGAGCATTTTAGTAAAACCCATAGTCAGTGCAGCTGTCGAATGAACTGTAGGTGGATCTTGATGCACACTAGTACTCAACTGAGAGTGATGGGATCCTGGAACTAAATGGAATATGTGTGCCAAATGATCTTTGACATGCTCTATACTGATCCCATAGTCTGATGCAATGTGGGAATATACCTCCAACAGGTCCTCAGCTAAACAATGTAGTCTTGTATGCCATTACTCCTGTAAGTGCATCAAGCTGTGTAGGAGTAGGGATGTTAGCCACTATAAAAGGATCCATGGTGGTCCACTGTGTTGAAAATGGCATGGATTGGGAATGTCTGGACATCAAATACTAACCTACACGATCATCAGATATCCTAGTGGTGGCAGCCGCAATGTCACCTATAGTGTCAATTGCTTCCTTTTGGGAAGCAACAACAACCTCATCTGTTATGGGGGCTAGAGCTTGGGTGAGAGCAAGAAACCTCTCACCAACCAATGCCCTAAACATTGGGGCTGGTCTATCTGCTCGACGATAGGTGGGCCTATTGACAATCCTTCCACGTCCTTGACCAACATATGGTGGAATGTCTAGGTAGTTAACTTTGAGGCCCAAATGGACCTCAACATACAACTGCTGAACAAAATATAATGGAATCTAGTCATTGTTTGGGTATTGACCATGTGCTACGAGAAATTGTGGGTAGATCAATTTAGCCATAGCACGATCAACACATCTAGTGACCTGGTATCCCCTAACCTTACATACATTTTGATAAAAAGGAAAACAAGTGTTTTTTATCATTTCTTTGGTCACACTATCCTGTATTTTTTTAAGGGGAACATCACCATGTACTTCTTCCCGCATGCGGGAAAAAATAGCAGCTACTCTATCTAGGGAAAATGTACTAGTCCTCTCAAGTTCATCTCTTAGTTTTTCTAAACTATGTAATATTCACACATGCATGGTTCAAAATATATCCCTGGGGTTGCACCATGTGCTAATGAGTCTCTCAATTTTTTAATCTCATTAGTGGTATTTGCAAACAAAGAATCTGGAGGTGGAACATGATCTACATTTTCCATGTTATATATATGTATGTACACATAAAAGAGCAATGAGACCTTGGTAAATAATATATCTAGATAAAGGGAATACAAATTTAAAACAGTTGTAATAATTCATCTACTCATCAATAATATTTTCATACCATTAACAACAACAAAATTCAACATATATCATAGTTTTTAATAATTTCAAAACATTCAAATTACTAGATTGCACACAAAACATAATCTAAAAAAATTTATAAAATTTAAATTTAAAACATAATCTAAAATAGTTCTAAAATTTAAATTACTAGATTGCACACAAAGCATCATTACTTAACATTGGTGATCATGTAAAATCAATCCAGTCATTATTGAAGGAAAAAATAAGAGAATAAAATGTGGCATATGAAGATGTCCCTTATAAGGTTCAATGTAATGATGGAAAATAAAGATGAAAAGTATTGAGGACCTATATTTTATTTTAATGGCATAATAAGATAGTTCCCTCTACTAGCAAATGAAAAATCATATGTGCTTTGAATTGTGTAATTATTTAAATTGACACCCTATGATTTGATAGAAATTAGGATATATCGATTGATCTAAATGGAGCTATATCAACTAATTGTAAATCTATTATAAGTGACATAAAGCCTCAATGTCTCATTTGTATTAAAATATGGGGATGATGTGGCTATTTTAAGGCCCAAAATTTCATGTGTTAATAGCATAAACATATAACATTAATTTTTTTGGGAGTTTGTACCAAATACCTTTTTCCAAACACAACTTTTGTTTAAAATACCTCAAGACCTATGAATGAAATTAAAAATTTCTAACTTAAAGACCATCAAGGAAGGTCTTAATGCCATATGTGACTTCCTTTTCCTATTATATAAAATTCAACTAAAATAGCTTTTAAGAAATTATAGTTCCACAAAATTAGAGGGGTCCAACCATGTTTTCAATTAATTTAAAATATTATTTTAAGATTTTTTAATTTTTAAATAAATATATAAATTTCTTACATTATTTTGAATTAAAATAATAATAGTGGACATAAATTACACAAAATTGAATGTTATTAAAATTTTGGTTAAAAACTAAGAAGGTTAACATTTAAAGCTAGTGAGGAAGGTATTGAGCTACTACAAGTGGTTTATCCATGAAGGGCTTGAAGTCTCATAAAGAAAGTAAATACAAGAGGAAGGAAAATATAGATGATTTCCTCACAAGTATATAAATGTTTCTACTTGATTATTTATTTCATCCTAGAAAGAAACTATAAATTTTGTTTATCCTATAACTTTTATCGTATTAATAATCTTAGATGCATGTAACTTGTTAGCTTCCCTTTTCATTTACTCATGTAATTTAAGAAATCTATTATTAGAGTTGCACATGAGAAAAAAATGAGCTCCCCTCCACTAAGGGCTTATTTTTTTCTTATACCAATTTGAGAATTTTATTATTTCAATTCTTAATCCTAATCAAAATGTGGTGAAGGGGAAATAATACCCATCCAATAAGTGTTCCCCAATCCCTTGAAAAGGAAAACTTGTGTATTATCCAACTTGGCTATCATTTTTAGGATTCTAGCTTCTAGTTCTACTATTTTTAGAATACTACTAAAGCCTTGATTGATGGCTCCCTTCTCTCTCCTATAGATGAGGATCCCTATAAGATTGGTTGTTCTACCTCTTCAAATGAGATTAGTAACAAGGTTTATGAGTGTGTTAAATAGGGGAAGAGGTTGGGTATATAATGTATTTAGACATGGTTGTTGAATGTAAAATTATTTAGACCATGAGAGGGTTGAAAAATTTAAAAAGAATTGGAAGAAAACTATAATCTATAACATAGCATCCTTAAATGATTCAAATTTTAAATGAAATAATGAAAGAAAGAATAAGAAAACAAAGATTAGTGTAAAATTATTTGAAAATAATTGGGGATAAAAATATATAATTTAATAGTTGTTAACATAAATGAAATTCAAAATAGGATTATGTAAGTGAAAAAAAAGTTCTATTGCCTTCATTGAACCTAAATTTATGTAGTTAAGATATGTATAAAATTAAGAATTCACACTAGAATATCAATATTCCATAAGAGTCTCATAAAGAGGATGAATTTAATAGAAGATAATATAAAATCCTCCATATGAGGATGAATTTTATCATTACATTATGAGTGAATCATCTCAATTATATAGCCAAGAACATAAAAAAATTATAGATTGGAAAGCAAAATAATCACACATTTATCATTATTTTATATGTATAAAGTTTATATACCATCAAACTATTTAAACTTATAGATTGCATAAAGCTATAAATTGAATCACTAAAACTAATTAAATAAGAATCAAATCTAATAAATTTTGACTTCATATTGCATACTTGTTATAAATATCTCACTAATCCAACCATACATTTTATATATGTTAAAAAAAATATAATTTAACAATTTATACAACTTCTAATTATGATAATAAATCTAGAGTCAAACATGACCCAAATGTAGGATAAAGACAAGAATCTTAATCTATACCATTATTTTGAGTTTGGTTTAATAGAAATTGAAAAAAATATAATCATGAAAAAACAATGAATAAACTAAGGATCATTTTAACAGTGGTGAATTAGTGCCTAAAGATTGGCCTAAAAAATTATAATATTCAACATTCTCATCACAAATGATATATGAAAACTAAGGATCATTTGGTTATATATTTTCATAGATTTAAAATTTGAATATTTATTACTATAACATGTTTATTACAATTAGATTTTTAAATAATATTGTAATAATTTATTATGTCTTTGAAATTTGTTTTGTGGATTTTAATGTTGTTTTTAAAATTTAAGTTAGATTAAGTAGAATCTAATGAGAGAACTTAAAAAGATTCAAGTAATTTATGTTTTCCTTAAAATTACAATTATTGTTCGATTAAATAGATTATTGATTGTATTTAGATTTCAAAATTGTAAATACTTTAAAATTATAGAACCATATTATCCTTTGATACAAAAAGCTATGTCAAGGATTATTTGTATCTTCCTCATAATTATGTTTCACATATTGAATATTTCAGGGAGGATTGCGTGGATGATTTGAAAGTTGAAGCAAAGATTGGTTGAGATCGACAAAGGATATTTTGATAAACTCCAAAATCCTAAGAATAGAGAAGATGGTGAGTCATTTTTCACTGATACATTTTGGTATTTTTTTTGACGACGGGTCGTTGGAATTCCGACGGCTATTCATCGTTGTTATTGTGTCAGAATTTCAATGGCATTTGAAACGTCAAAATTCTGGCTCGACATCCGTCGGAATTCCGATGACCCGTCGTCGAAAAAAATACCAAAATGAATCAGTGTTTTAATAGACCTTATCTTCACTCCTATTCAAATGTAACCTCTCCAACCAATATATTGGATTGCAAAATAAGTAATAGATATATATGAACTTACTCCTAATCCCCCTCCATTTACCCCACCATTAGATATGCATATTGGTATTCACCTACTCAAGTTCTATAAGACCCTAGGTGACTTTGTGAATACATCAAAACTATTATGCATGATGTCTAAGAATTTATTTGTGATGGATTGATATATTCCAAGAATTTATAAATGAAGTATATATTCATATATATGTATTTGTTTGAGTGTTTAAAATTAGTTAAAAATTTCTTTGAGGGATTTATGCAAATATGACATCTTACAAAGATAATTTCATGTCATTTTGGTGAAGTCATAACTTAACTTTTAATTTATCATTTATGGGAATGACATCTTCGAGAAGTTTATAGAAGGCCATAGATGGCAGGCCACTTTTTGAATTAAATTTAGTTATTGAATTTTTATTTTTTGGATGCGCATTTAGATTTAAATTTACATGCCAAAGTCACAATGTCCTACTCTTGATTAAATTCCTACAAGAAATTAAGGCACTTGGGATACCCACCTCCCAATGGTCTTGGAATGGATGCATTTAGATAGAGAAGGATTTCAAAAGGCTCATGGTACTTGTGGACCCCTCAAAGGCATGATATATAACACATGAATTTTATTTATGAAATTTGGTCTTTAGTTGTTGGCTTCTAGTATGAATGTTATCTATAAGGTGGAATTCTTAGTTGAGACTCTCAATCTTGCATTGTTGGTTTCTAGTGTGATTATACAATATGAGCCAAGTATTAATTTCTAATGTTAATTATTGAAAGAAGGTATATAAATTATTTGAGCATCTTAATTCTCATACAGAGTTGTCTTAGTCAATTTCTAAATGTATGAGTTCCATATATTTGTATTTTTTTCTTAATAAAAAAACATATTTTATTTCATTAATTAACCTATCTATTCCATGTTACAAAGGATGCTCTTATTTGAAATTATAAGTATATAATTCAAAATTAATTAGTAATTTTCAAGATAGAGTACACACACTTTCTTTAGTTAAAATAAAATAATATTCTTATTTCCATGAGAGTTAGGTAGAATGGTAGCTTGATGTCTCAAAAATATTTCTTTCAGACATACTAAATTTTTATCATTACATTATGAGTGAATCATCTCAATTATATAGCCAAGCACATCAAAAATTTATAGATTGGAAAGAAAAATAATCACACATTTATCATATTTTTATATGTATAAAGTTTCTACTATCAAACTATTTATACTTATAGATTAAATTATTTTTGAATTTGGTTATTTGGGTTCAACATGTCATGCTATAGGATTTTATTGTGTTTTCACCATGTTGTCATGTGTAGATAGCTATGTATTTTATAGGTGTAGGAATTTTAGAGGAAGGAAAGGTTGAACAAAATGCATAAGGATGAGATGGAGCCTTGTTTACTTTAGGATTTTGTTGAGGCTCCCTTTGAGCATAATCGAGGGATGGTTGGTCCTCTTGTAGACATGAATAATTTAGAAGGTCTTGTTAAGATAAATTTAGAGGAGATTGGTAGAGACAAGAATCATGTTACAAATGGATTAGTTGGAGTTCATTGCCTCTACCATTCTCTTGAATTGCAACATTCACCTCTTGGTATTCCTTCTAATAATTTAAAAATATGAAGAAGGTTCAAGTTTAGAAGATTATAGGAACCCTTTATTCCCTTTGGTCTCAAGTTTGGAAACTAAATATGGAAACTCCATTACAAAGGAACTAGGTTGATTCATGGAAAAGGATAAGGTTGACAATAAGATATATAGTTCCTTGAAGAATTTTGGATTCAATTTGTGAAATGATAGATCTACTAATGTTTTTGGGAAAGCGACCCTCTTTATTAGATATATTGCCACTATTGGTTGAGTATTTCTAATTGGATATTATTTTTCTAACTTACAACTATGTTTTTCTTTTTGTTGTTCCATGCCAATATGATTCATCATTTTTTGGTCTCTTTATTGGTCTTTGTAAAAGGGTGGGGCCCTTTCAAAATTTCTATTTCTAATTCATAAATTCAACCAAAAGTATTTACCCTAAAATTAAAATATAAATTTAAACTTTAAAATAGTCTTTTTTGATATTATATAATAGCCTCATGTATTTAATTTATAAATCCTATTATTCTTTATGTTTTATTTCAAAAATTTAATGCTAGAGCAAGTATAGGTTACAAGTGCATTCTTTACATTTTTTCTCTTTCTTTTGTACTATTTTGTATATGGGTGTCTTATATGCATTACCTCAAACATATAATTTTGATGTCCTATACCTAGTTCTAAATGTAGTTTTATGAATGTATTCCTCCTTTATTCTTTGATAATTGTAATTGAATAGTAGACATATTTTTAAAATATGGCCACCCCTCTCAATCAGTAAAATAAGTCATCTATATTAGGTGGTGGATATTAATGTTAATTGATTATTTATTGAACATACATAATCAAGACAACTTGGAAAAATGTCTTATCTTTATTTTTCATAAAAATAGTTGGAGCATCCCATGACAAGACACTAGAACATATAAATCCTTTCTCTAAAATGTCATTTAGGAAATCCTTTAATTCATGCAAATATGAAGTGTTTGTTCGATAGGGATCTATAGATATAGGGGCTAATTCATGCATGAACTCTATTAAAAAAAAATACCCATTTAGGAGGAAACATGAGTTCCTTCTAGGAAAGACATCCTAAGACTTTTGTAATGGAGGTTTATTTTCATTTGAATGGTTCTCATTCACTTTTACTAAATAAAAATTAACAACAAACAAGGCACACCCTTTTCTTTATTCTCTTTTGAGTTGTAAAATAGAAAATTTGATAATACCTTCATTCCTTCTAATCCTAATAGAACTATTTTATTATACATTTCATTCAAACAATCTAGTTTCTTTCCTCTAAATTTATTCTTTGATTCATACATTTAGAACCAACCATTTTTGGAGTAATGTCATAAGAATCAAAGGCAAAATATGAAGAATTTTATCCAAGTTTCCATTGTATGCACCCTAAGTTATAATTTTAGAATGGTATCATTTATAAACTATCTTTGGGACATGTACACAACTCAACACTACCTCTTTTAACAAGGATTTAGATTTTAACTTGAATTTCTAAACTATTTAAGGTGATACAAAATAGTAAGAAGAACCTAATTATATTAAGATTTTAAGATATAAAATATATTAATTGTACTTCATAGCTCTAGGTATGACATTTTCACATCATTATCACCATGCTCCCTAGCTTTCTTTGTTGGTGTCATATCCACCATGAATGAGGCCCATTTTTCTAAAGGTCCTATATATAAAAAATAATTAGATAAACCTTCACCAATGTTTGAATTTTAATTCTAATTGATTACCACTTTATACCTTTTGCCAATTTATAATTTCACATTATAACTATAACCCTCATTGCAAGGATTTACCAATATAAAAACTTGTAGGGGAATAACTATAATTGCCCATTTTTATAAATAGTCTAGATTACCTAAGTTCCAATTGAAGTTTTGTTAGAGTGTAATATAATATGTTTAGCTCTAATCAATGGTTATAGATTAATTGTTTCAAATCCCTCAAAAAATTATACTCATTAGAGAGGTTGCGCATTAATAAATCTTACCAATTAGGGATCATATTCTTATTTATAATTTCATACCACAATCATTAGCATAACTTGTCAACCTCAATGAGGGAAATAGTCACTATTATGGTTCATATTTTTATTTACCAATAATTCATTATTGTGGGTTGAACAAAATAATCCATCCTATACAAAATTATAAAGATATATGGTTATCAACAATAATTTTAGTAAAAAATATAACCAAAAAAAATTACCATGAACTATTTGATATAATGCCTCAAATAAATTTTTTAATGTTCAGGTAAGGCTTTAGAAACATTAAAGCAAATGCAATTGGAGGTGCCCTGGTAGAAATGTATGCAAAACGTGGAAGCATAGACAAGGCACGTTAATTTTTTGACAGAGTTTAGAAATGGCTCCCTGCCCATGCCAAAATTGGAGCTTTGGAACAGGGTATGGACATTCATCAAAGCATGATAGAAATAGTGTTTGTTGAAAAGGCTTTAGAAACTTTCAAGCAAATGCAATTTCAAATGAAGAAATGCAGTTTGAAATCTACAAATTTGAGACATTTCACATTTGCAATTTAGGGTTTAAAAATTTCTCAAACAAATGCATTTGAAATCTACAAAATTTGAAGTTAACCAACCTGTGAGCTATGGAGGTCGGATTGATGAACTATGCATTGAGCTAGTACACATTTTTCCCATTTGATTTGTTGTTCACGTTCGGGTTCACCATTTTCCACACACATAGTTCATAGAGAAAACGTATAATGTGATAGTGACAATTTCTTTGATTTTTTATGCCCTAATTCAAGGGGTTCGGTCTAACACCCATTCGAGTGAACCCCATAAAATATTAATTTTTTATTCATATGGTTGGGGGTTCAGCTGAATGGGTGGTTTGACCGAACCCATGTGTTCAATCGAACACCAAATCTAGTTTGGGCGAACCATAGAGTTCGACTAAACCCTTTGAAATTGTGGAAACACAAAAAAATCAAATTTCCTTCATCGAAAAATTTGTAAACCACTATTGTGGCTTAACCCAGATATTGAGATGGGAATTTAATTTTGAATTTAGATGTTTCTTAAATGTATTAAGCATATAAAGTATATTGGTGTTGAAGGTTGGACTTAATAGAATGACTTCCTGCCTACAAAGGGAAGTTGTGCAATTGATAGATTCATTTTTTTGGATTGGTGAAAGCCTATTGAATGAAAATGATAAAAATAGACAACCCAAGGTTCTATGAAGAATGTTTATTTTTGGTTTGTATGTATTTGGTTCTAGTTAGGATTTGGTAGTTGAGTATGTTTTAATAGTTGCATGATAGCATTTATTATTTTCATTTGAACCACTACAGGTATGTCACTTTCTTATTTGCTTCAATACCAATATTTAAATAGTTTATTTGTTGTAAATTATATCTCTTTTTGCTTTATTGTAGGATCCTCTTATTGCTCATTTATACTATGTTCTCATTGTCTAAGACCTAAAAACTACTCAACCAAAGGTAACTAATAATTTTTATTGAATTTCAACTTCAAAATTCTTTCTATTAGTTGTTTTTCAAATACTTGAACCGTAGATTTTTGGCACCATACGACTAACTCTTCTAGGGTTTTTCACCTAAAAGGAGAGATGTAGCCCAAAAATGCTAAAGGCTTCATTCAAATTATGTTATGTGTGATGTTATATGAACTAAATGAGATGATCTAAATGTAATTATATGAACTAATTGATTAAGTGTGAATGCAGAATCTAAGAATTATGCCATGTTGGAAAACACATTGTGTAATATAAAATCACCTCAAAATGAATGGAAAATTGCAATAGAAATGAACCAGACTAAAAATATGCACCTAAAAGCTTGAAGGAGACTAAAAATTGCTTCTAAAATGCTACTGATGCTGATTTTCAAGCTTGGAGGGACTCATTCACCATTCTAGGTGAATCAGTCCCAGTTCTGTCATATTATTATATATTTTTTCAAAATTTTATGTATTAATTATTATATTATTATATAAATACTTATTATTTATGTTATTATTTTATGTATTTATTATTATATTATTATATTATATTTATTATTTATGTATTACCTACCATAATGTTAAAACCTAAATGTAGTCATATTGGTTGAAATAGGGAATAGTTCACACAATTTTTTTTTTTTGAAATATAATGAAATAAGGTTAAATTATGACTATATTTGATTTTTTGTAGTCATATTGGTTGAAATAGGGAATAGTTTACACATTTTTTTTTAAATATAATGAAATAAGGTTAAATTTATGCCATATAAAAATGTAGAAAAAGGAAATATATACAATGATGAATTTCATGTGTTTTTTATGGATTGTTTAATTCGCATTACAAGAATGGATGCAGTTGAATACAATGGTATAGAAAAAATGTCGAATAGTCACATTGAACTCCAATGTATCTGTAATAAAGAAAACATCTAGTTAGTATTTGAAAAGAAATTAATAGAAAACAAAATGTTGAAGTTGAAATTTTCATTATTAGGATTTGGCGGTAATTTTATAATTATAAAATTATTTCAAAGTCATTGTTCATATAAATAAATTAACTATTTAATTAACTTAGAGTTGGTAGTTTTCCTACAATATAAATATAATTTCTTCATGCATTCATTATTAGATGTGTTCTATCTATTATTAGTTAAATAAATAGATGAGTTCATTATTAGATGTGAACGGGTGAAAATACTTGTTAGAAAATGAGTAGAAAACAAAAGAGTGCAAACAACTATGAACACCCTACACCTCAAGATTGGCCTAGTTGGATTAAAAAACAAAGCAAAGATAACAAATGAAGTTGATTCACCTTGTTTCGAATCGATCCTTTGGTTGCCCTTCGATCTTTGATGTAGTGTATGCTCCTTTGATGGAAAGAGATGCAATTGTGAGATGCAAGATGAATGGAAAATAGGTGATAATGGATGCAAATGCAAGTATTTGGCTAAGTATGGCTCAAAATAAAAAATTTCAAGAGTTTGGCTAGCATAATGATCTCCTCCTCAAATGAGAGAAAAGAGGGGGTATTTATAGAGAATTTGGAATTCTCTAGAGAAATGGATGGTTGGGACTAAACCAACAAGGCCAAGATGTAGGGCTATGGTGAGTTGAGAACTCACAAGCCCTCACATTTTGACATGTGGCATGTGAAGTGGCTTGAAAAGGATGATGTGGACATGAGTTGGAAGGAGAGTACATGACATGGACCTTTACTACATAATACCTTGGGATTGAGATAAGATATCCTCATAAAGGAGGTCCCTATCCCCATGTGGGTGAAAGGACATGTGAGGAATTAAAAATTCCTCAAATATCCACATGGGAATGAGATAAATAATTTAAAATTATTTGGAATGCATTGGGGGATTAAATGTGAATTAAAAATTCACATGGGGAAAGGGGTGTCTTCTCCAAAAGGAGAAAGCCTTTAATAAGGTTGACTTACAACACATGACATGGAGATTAGGTTGACCTAATTAAGTGATTTAGGTTGTGCAAGTACCTGATTAGAAAAATTAATGATAGATTAGAGGCAAGTGGGAGATTAGGAAGAGTTCACATGTGGCTTGATGTGACAAGTCAAAGATCACATGGGAAAGAGAAAAAGGAATATAATATTCCTTAGAAGGATAAAAGGAATTAAAAATTCCTTGAGAGGTTGATTAGGCTAGTTAATGAAGGATTAGAGGAGGGTTAGGTGGCTAAGAGAGATTAGAGGCCAACTTGCAAAAGTTGGAGGATGTGACACATCCTAATCAAGGATTAGGCATGTGCACATCCCTAATGATGAGATTAGGAGAATAATTAGAATTAAGAAAGGGATGTGACATGTGAGGAATTAAATAAATTTCATATTTATTTAATTCATTTGATGAAAGGGGGAAGGTATTTAATTATTTAACTATATATCTTAAGGATTAGAAGAGCTTTAGAGGTATTAATTAAATAATAGTGATATTACTTAATTAATGCGGATAAGGGGATGTTTAGATGAAAAGGGATAAATTTGGATAAATTAAGTGTCCAAATTTAGGTGTCTACATTTTTCCCCTCTTTGAGATGATGTTATGAAGTAGCATCATTTCAAAGAATATTAAAACATCGAACCTAGAAGAAGATGGTTAGATTGGAAAAAAATGCCCCAGTCATTCAAAGGAGTGACTAGGAAGGGAAAAAAATGATGAAAATTAGGGATGAAGGATGCCCCTTCGAGAGGACATGTGGGTTCAAGAGAACATAGGTGTGCTCTCGAAATGGAGGAGATGATGCAAGGGGTATATGAGGAAGATGATGCAAAGGGTATATGAGGAAGATGATGCAAAGTGATGGGTAAGAAAGGATGAAAAGGCGGTAGGAGATTGGGAGGGGAGAGTGATGAAGGATGAATGGATGGGGAGGATTTTGATAGATGAGAGGATGGAGATGAAATCTAATCCAAATGCAATTTTCCATCGTTAGGAGCACTGAGTTTTGATATAGCAAAAGACACGATACACCAAGGTATAAAGGACCAAGGCAGATTAGTGTCTAATGCATGAAACAAACACATCAAACAAGAAGGGTATCCCAACACCCCAAAGTCACGATGACTTTGGTTGGGCTAGGTATTGGGATAACCACAAGCACACAACGATGCCCAAACGTAACACAAGACCTCAGGGATCTTGGTGGGTACTACGTGGGACAACCGAGAAGACAACAACAAAGAAAAGATCAAGATACGCCCCTATGTTGACTAGTCAAAGCACACCATGATATGATGGATCAAGGTGACCATGAAAAGTGATGATAGGGAGCTCAAATGATAAACAAAATCCAAAAGCATCAAAAGTTCACAATAAATTTCAAACATCCTTTGCCATAGGATCAAGGGGATGGATGGGATTGATGAGGTTTGTTAGGAAAGATGCATCCTATTGAGACCGATGATGGATACTAAACTGAAAGATCAATATGATGCAGGATATTCAAAACCGATTGGATTTGATGATACAAGAAGATCTCATTTATTAAGAACTAGATAGATAAGGGAATAGCTTGATGACATGACACACAAGAGACATGACACAAGACTGACACGCCCTAAAGACCTAGGGGCTTGGGGGCCGATCAAACATTAGCCTTACCTACATGAAAGCGCAGAGCCCTCGTAGTTCGATAAAAGGCTGACGACAGACTACGATAGAGACTGCGATGGATGATAAAGATAGGATGGAGAAAAGGAGAAAAGTGGACAATGAAGATCAATGATAGATGATAAAAAAGTAGATGGAAAAAGCAAAAAGACCGATGATAGAGGATAAAAGAGCAGATGGAAAAAGCCCTGGTGGTGGATCAAATGATCGACCTTGCTTATGTGAAAGCATAGGGGCAACGTAGTTCAACAAAAGGCCAAAGAAAAATGATGGATAAAAGATGATGAGATAACCATGAAAAGCGGATAAAATGATGGGAATGATACAATGAGACAAGATAGACCTGTTGGATTGGATAGGATGATGGTGATCATGAAGCTCAAGGATGGGATAGTTATCCAAATCATCAAAAGATGAATTGGGTGGATGATATGATGGATAGATGAATGATGAGAAAGGATAGGAGATTGAAAAGATGTACAAAAGAAGCAAAAGTGATGATGATAAGATAGATGGCATTGGATTGCGTGGGGAGTAGCCTATAGCTAGATACCAATGACAAGGGATTATGAGATGGGATGAGGATAGAGGAGATGAGGATTGGGAGATGAAAAGGATCAGCCAGATTGATGGATAGGAAGATAAGGATTTGGATGAGGAAAAGGTGACCAGATGGATAGATGAAAAGGGATGCTATGATGGAAGGATAGGAAGATAAGGATGGGGAGATGGATATAAGGATTGTTTGGAGAGATAAAAGATAAGGATGGAGAGATGGATATAAGGATTGGTTGGAGGGATAAAAGATAAGGATGGGGAGATGGATATAATGATAAGGAGATGAGGATAGGGAAATGGAATGGATTGCTCTGATGGAATGAATGATTTCTCCAAGGACTATATCACAAAGGAAGATAGATCCCCCACTCTAGATATGTCATGTGTGAGGAGGCATGAGGGATGTAATAGAGAACGATAGGAAAATAAAGGAGTGAGATGGATGAAGATAGGATGCATGGATAAGGAAGGGAGATTGAAGGTAGCATGAAGGGTGGATAAAGAAGGTAGACAAGTGCGAATGAGGAGTAGGATAGTGTGCAAATGACTGGAATGTATGCAAGAGGTTTCCAAAGAATGTTTATATGTTTTCCCCTATCATTATCAAGATCACAAGGAGGATGGAAGGATTGAGATAGATGAGATAGGCCAAGCAAGATGTGTAAGATAGGTAGGATGGAGAGGATGAATGAAAAGGACGTATAGGAGGAAGATGGGTGCATAGCAGGAAGCATAGCAAATGGAGGGAATGCATATCAGGAAGCTGCCCCCAAGTGCAAATGGGGATTTACGCATGACGCCTGCTTTCTAGGTTTTCATCATGGTACTTATCTAAGGCACTTTTTTCCAGGTTTTCGCCATTGGACAGATTATTTCTCTTTACTATATATATATATATATTTTATTTTATTTTGGTTTTTCTGGATTTTTTGGATTTTTGGATAGAAGATACATGATAAGGATATGGATGAAGGACTCAAGCATCAAGTTCTATATGAGGTTTTAAGAGCCCATGTTTGAATCGACTGTTGGATGTTGGTACAACCTTATTAGGAGAAATGGATTATGCAAGAGGATGAATTAGAGGGATTTGAGAAGGGAGATATGTGGGATAATGGGTGGGATGTTGGAAAGTGTATGGATGGAATGATGGGGGGATATGTGATGGGGAGATGTGTTCAGGACCAACATTGGCACATGCGGTGGTGGATGTGAAAAGATAAGAGGATTAATGGATGGAGAATGTGGGGATAATGGAGGAGATGGAATAGTGAATTTCGGGATGTAGGGACCCAAAACAGATTTAGAAGAGGGTGGAAAAAAATGATTAGCTTTTGAATGAGAAATGTTGGATGTTCTTATAGGTTTTTCATGTGATGGCATTGCATCTTTTTTCTTTGGGATCCACATGGTTTTGATATTTTCTTTGGTGGACCTTTGCGGGCTACAAATTTGATTTTGATTTTGGATTTTATTTTTCTTCTCTTCACCATGTCTCTTAGAGGGGACATGGGGAGCTTTAGATTCATGTGGATGTTTGGATTTGGGCACTTTTACTTTGGAATCCAAAGTTATTTTACTAGCAACGAGATGGGTGTGAGGAGATGGATGATGTGGAGCAATGGAGGTAGGATTATGAGGATTACGTGTAGATGGAGAATGGGTAGGTATGTGACTTTATTGATCCTGATTAGGGGACATGCGAGAGGGATGTTTATCATGGATGACATGGATAGGTGTTGGATGAATGAAAGGATGAGATGGAGGAGGTGATTTTGGGATATACAGACCCAAAGCAAATGGAGTGGGTGGAGGGACATAAGAACCCAAGATGGATGGAGTAGATGAAGGATGCAAGATGGTGGATGGAGGGATGTAAGGACCCAAAATGGATGGAGCAGATGGAGGAATATGCAGGGTTGTTTTGAGGCGATACAATAGAGGAGGAGGGATGGAAGTATATGATCTAGTGGAGTGATGGGAAGAGTCAACATTTCTTTTGGAAAAGGCTCGTTGAGGACGTCTAAGACCTTGCATGTAGATTTGCTCTTTGACTTGGATGGGCTCTAAAATACCTTGCTCATGAAGGCCTAGACCTTTTCCTTGATAGTTCATTTTCTTGAGCATGCAATCCATGATAGGATTTGTGTTATTTTGAAAACATGATGCAAGCCCATTATTAGGTGGAGGATGACAGGTGGTATATACGCTATGTTTTTCTTCTATGAGGAGGTCACCATGGAAGAATGTGAGAGTACCAACAGGATATGAAAGCAGTGTGGGGATAGCAGTTTTAGGCGATGATGGGATAACAAAATTTGGATGGGTGGTATTAGGAGAGGGATTATGGGATATGATAGGATATGGATTTGTGGTAGCAGGCTCATGCAATGAAGATGGAGATGGAGTAGTGGAATCTTGAATGACAAGGGTATCATGGAATGGAATGGATGGAGGACTATGATCTTGAGGTGGACTAGATGGAATGGTAGGATCTTGATCTGGAGAAGGGGATATGTTGTTGTGCTTTGGATCAAGCTCTTGGCATGATAATGGAGTCTTGGTGGGAATCTCTAAGTGGGAAAGATGGAGGGATAGAGGGTTCAAAACATTCATGGGAATGTATTTCAGTGGATTGGATTAGGGTGTCATCGATGGGTTCAACGACTCTTAGAGTAGGAAGTTGGTGTTCAATGGATTTGATAGATGTGATGGTAGGAGATGGGGGCTCAATGGATTTAGAGGATGTGATTATTTCAACAATTTGAGTGGTGCTAGGGGTGGTATCATCAATGATAGGTGTTGGGTGGAGAAGGGTCTCATCACTAATGATCGTGGATGATGGGTTGGGATGGCATGATTCCACCATTTCAAGGTGTGGAGTGGGAGATTTCTTCTTTGTTATAAGTCCTTGGAGAACTTTTGGAGTGAGAAACTTGAATACTCTAGGCTGAGATGGCATGGTACCTGAGTGGATGAAGGATTATGGATTGGTGGACAAGGATTAGATGGGGGAATGGGATTGGATGTAGGATTGGGAATAGATGGGGGATTAAGTTTTGATGAAGGGTTAAGATAGGGATATTGGAATGGAGAATTAGGACACGAGGATGCAGGTGGTGGATTGTAGTAAGGGTATTGGGATGGAAGATTATGATGGGAAGATTGAGGTGATGGATTGAGATAGGGAAATGTGGATGTCAGATTAGGATAAGAAGATGTGGATGTTAGATTAGGATAGGTTGGTGTGGATGTTGGATTAGGATAGGAAGGTGTGAATATATGATTAGGGTGTGTAGATTGCTATGGAAGATTAGGGTAGTGGGTATATGCAGATGAAGGATTGAGATAGGAGGATGTGGACGAGGGATTCAGATAGGGGTATTGTGATGGCAAATTAGGATAAGAGGATGCGGGTGTTGGATAGGAGGATGATGTAGATGAAGGATATGATGGATATGATGGACATCCCTTTTCAAAGATAGCATAAGGAGCATGATTAGGTATGGATGAAGACATAACGGGATAACTTGAAGGGGTGATTGGATTTGGGAAAGTGGGTGGAGAAAGCTTACTAACAATGATAGTGTCAAGGGGATCTATGTCACATTCTTCTTGATCGACAAGACTTTCATTATCATTGTCGACATAATTAGGATTTCCCTTGACTACTATTGATGGAGGATAATGATTCATGATGATGAAAGGATAAAGAGGATGGATCAAAGATTTGGGATGGGAATGGACTAATGCTCAAATCAGGATTTAGGTCAAGCTCAGATTGGGATTGGATTAAAGCTCAGATTAGGATGATTGGATGAAGTGATGGGATTGATTCTGATGATCAAATTGGATTATCAAGGGATGATTACGACACCGAATCTGCTTCGAGATGGAAGCAGATTGATTGGATTGAAGGTGATTGGATAGGGATGTGATTGGATTGGATTGGATTGGATTGGATTGGATTGGATTGGATTAGATTGGATCGATCGATGATTGATAAGATCAACTGATGGATCATATAGGATGATGAAAGGGACTGTAAACCCTGTTTAGAGATCACCCTAAGTGACATAGGATACTGATTGATAGGATTAAAGGATGAAAGGATGAATGCAGCACCAAATCCAATTTGAGATTGAAAATGGATTGATTGATCCAAAGATGATGATTAATTGACTTAGGAGAAATGACAATCCTAAGTTGATGTTGATGATGATGATCAGATCAGACACTTAGGTCAATTTGGATAATAACCCGAGACAAAGTTTAGGGGATTTGGATGGGGAAAATGATGATTTGACTAAAGAAATGGATGAACAAATACTCAAAACGAGTAAACGATGGACCGGAATGGATGAACGACTACTCAAAATGAGTAAGCGAATGCTAAGAACAAATGAATGACTCTTGGAATGAGAAGACAAAAGGTCAGAATGAATGATAGAATACTCAAAACGAGTAGATGATTGATTGAAACGGGTGAACAAGAGCTCGAAATGATAGAAGAAGGTTTAGAATAGATGAAATATTATTCAAAATGAGTAAACAGATGATTGAGAGGGATGAACAACTACTCAAAATGAGTAAACGACCACTCACAATGAATGAATGATTCTCAGAATGAGAAGATGAAGGTTTGGAATAGATGAAAGATTACTCGGAATGAGTAATTGATTGATCAAGATTGTTGAATGAGAGTTTGAAATGATTGAAGGAGGTTTGAAATGGATGAATTTTTACATGGAATGAGTAAACGAGTGATCAAAAAAGAGGGAATGAATGTTCGGAATGGATAGATTGAAATGAGTAAACAATTGATCAGAATGAATGAACGAATGCTTAGATTGGGAGAATGACTCTCAGAATGGATGAAAGGATGAATAGGAAAAAAATGAAGAAGATGGAGAGAAGGATCTTAAGATTTTTTTCGATATCCAAATATTTTGACTACAGATGGACTAAAGCTCAGATTAGGGTTTTGGTTAAGCTCATATTGGGATTAGATTAAAGCTTAGATTAGGGATTTTGATAAGCTCAAATTGTGATTAGATTAAAGCTTAGATTAGGATTGGATTAAAGCCTAGAATTATTGGAGGATGTGATGGGATTGATTCTACACCAAATTATGGGGTTTAAAGGACGTAAGGTGTTGACAATTAGATTTTTCCAGATTTGGCAATTTTCAAAAATTGTCAAATTTTTCCATTTTAGGAAAACTTCACGGACATACTTTTGAGAGTCCAATTTTTTCCCCAAAAATACCCAAAACTAAGATAGGATGAATTTCCAACTAACATGCTAAATCTGAGACATGCATTTTGAGTTATTAATGAAAACAAATTTTCAAAAACTGAAAAAAAAAAACTAAATTGTGATTTTGAGGGTCAAGATGAAAGTTTGAGGCCCTGAAAACGTGGCGAAACAGGGTCCAATTGACTTAAGGTTGGTTGGGAATCCACATGCCACCTCATAACACAACCACCTATAAAATTTTAGCTCAAACGGATACCCAAGTCAAAAGTTATGGCCTCCGGAAGTTTCGGCATAAAAATGAAAACTCTCGAAACGAAGTCTAGGTGATTGGGATGGATGATCTGATGATGGATATGGACTCTAATGAGGTTCTAAGTAGCATTTATGTGATTTTGGTGATAAAACGATGACTTTTGGAAAAATTTTGATGATGGGAAAACAACAACTCAGAATGATTAAATGGAGGGTGGAATGATGAAATGGATGATAAAACTAACTGGTCAAGGGTCAGGTCCACCCCTGAGATAGGTCAGCTCTGCCCTTGGAGGGCAGGTCTGCCTGTTAGACAAAAGTTGGTCAAAATAGGCTGAAAAGGGCTGGTTCAGAGGTCAGGTTTGCCCCTGGAGGGCAAGTTTTCCTATCCAAAGGGCAGGTTCACCTGTGGAGGGCGGGTCCGCCTGTTGGGAGGGTAGGTCCACCTGTTGGGAGGGCAAGTTCGCTTGTCGGACAAAATTTGGTCAAAACAGGCTGAAAAGGGCTAGTTCAGAGGTCAGGTCCACCCCTAGAGGGCAGGTCTACCCCTGGCTGGGTAGGTCTACCCCTAGAAAAGGTCAGGTCTGCCCCCAGAGGGTAGGTCCACCCCTGGATGGGCAAGTCCGCCCTTGGGTGAAAATGGTCAAAAAAATAGCTCTTCGAGCGCACGAAACGAGGAGATGGATGCTCAGAATGGATGGATGAGTGCTCAAAATGAATCAATGACTCTTAGAATGAGGGGAGGAAGACTCGAAACAAGTGAATGAGTGCTTGGAATGGATGAATGAGTAATCAAAATGAGTAAACGGTGACTCAGAATGGACGAAGGACTCTCAGAATGAGGAGATATAGGTTCAAAATGGATGAATGTTTACTTGGAATGAGCAAAAAAATGGTCAAGTTGGTAGAGAGGGAGTTTGAGATGATAGGAGGTTCAAAATGGATGAATGTTTACTTGGAATGAGTAAACAAATGATCAGAATGGCTAAATGAGAGTTTTGAATGATGAAACAAGATTTGAAATAGATGAACATTCACTCAGAACGAGTAAAGGAAAGATCGAAATGGAAAAATGAGAATTCAAGAGAGTAGACAAAGGTTTGAAATGGGTAAACGTTTACTCAGAAAAAGGAAATGAGTGATCAGAATAGCAAAAAAAGTGTGCGAAATGATGAAACAGGTGTCTAGAATGCTTAAATGGATGATAAAAATGACTGATCAAGGGTTAGGTCTACCCCTAGAGGACAGGTCTGCCAATCGGGAGGGAAGGTTTGCCTATCAGACAAAAGTTAGCCAAAATTGGCTAAAACAGGCTTAAAAGGGTTGTTCAAAGGTCAGGTCCACCCCTGGAGGGCAGGTCCGCCTGTCAGGAGGGCAGGTCCACCTGGCAGACAAATTTTGGTCAAAATTGGCTAAAACAGGTTTAAAAGGGTAGGTTCAAAGGTTAGGTCTACCGCTGGATGGGTTAGGTCTGCCCTTGGAGGGCAAGTCTGCCCCTAGACAGGTTTAAACTTGAGTTTTCAAGAGATGAATAAGGAAAAGGAGCCAAAACACAACAAACATTAATCAAAAGGATATGACTGAATAGAAAATTATTGGTTTCGCACAAAGAAGATAGTTCAAACATCACAATCCTAAGACTAGTGGAAGGGCTATGGTTGACAAAGTCCTCTATTCTAGGATGAACATGGTTGGTAAGGAGTCCTCGATATACACCCGGTACATGAGGCCCAAACCGTCAACACCAACCTGTTACAAGCGTGAGTTGGGAACCTTAGCAAGATACTAGAGGCTCAGACCAACTCTTCATGTCATCCCGATGCTTTTCCAATTACAACATGGTTGGATTGAGGTACAACTTTAGCTCTCCCTCCTTTATATACCCTGCTAGTACACGTGGTTGGAATCATCCCTTGCGGTGATGAAATTCCCCAAGTAGGTCTCGCCAAATGGTGCAAGGGGATTGGATATGTCAAATAGCTTACCAACAAGCACGATAAACAAGATTGATTGACACCCCTAGTTAAATTGTGCCTAAGTTATCGAAAACAACAAGCAACAATTAATACATAGATAACCCTGGAAGGAAAATTTGTTAGTTATTTTTCTCCTTGTTACTTGCCAAATGTTGATTAGATGCTTGCACAGACTCAAAAAAGACACATTAGGGGGTTAGAAACACTTAAAAAATCCTTAAAAAGTGTTAAAAACTAAAATTTCACCTTTTGAAAAAATCTATCTAGGTCAGGTCTACCTGTCTGGAGGGTGGGTCCGCTTGTCTGGAGGGCGGGTTCACATATCTGGAGGGAATTTCTTCCTATGTGGAGGGCAGGTCTGCCCCTCTATGAAAAATTTGCAAAAAAATAGTTTTTGGAGTCTATGGATGGCAGGTCTACCTTTCTATCAGGTCAGGTCTGCTTGTTTGTCAGGTTGGGTCCGCCTGTCTGTCAGGTCGGGTCTGCCTATCTATCAAGTTGGGTCTACCCATTTGCAGGTCGAGTCTGCCCCTCTACAACCTGCACCTGCAAAACATGAACAAAATAGCAAACATGAAAGATACAGACCCGTTTGTGGGTCCCACAGGGCATTCGAGAAATGTGAACAGGCGAAAATATTTGTTAGAAAATGAGAAGCAAACAAAATAGTGCAAACAATAACTATGAACACCCTACACCTCAAGATTTTCCTAGTTGGATTTGAAAACAAAGCAAAGATAACAAATGAAGTTGATTCACCTTATCTCGAATCGATCCTTTGGTTGGCCCTTCGATCTTTGATGTAGTGTATGCTCCTTTGATGGCAAGAGATGCAAGTGTGAGATGCAAGATGAATGAAAAATAGGTGATAATGGATGCAAATGCAAGTATTTGGCTAAGTATGGCTCAAAAGAAAAAATTGCAAGAGTTTGGCTAGCATAATGATCTCCTCCTCAAATGAGAGAAAAGAGGGGGTATTTATATAGAATTTTGAATTCTCTAGAGAAATGAATGCTTGAGATTAAACCAACAAGGCCAAGATGTAGGGCAATGGTGAGTTGAGAACTCACAAGCCCTCACATCTTGACATGTGGCATGTGAAGTGGTATGAAAAGGATGATGTGGACATGAGTTGGAAGGAGAGTACATGACATGGAGGTACTACATAGTACCTGGGGATTGGGATAAGATCTCCTCATAAAGGAGGTCCTTGTCCCATGTGGGTGAAAGGACATGTGAGGAATTAAAAATTCCTCAAATATCCACATGGGAATGAGAGAAATAATTTAAAATTATTTGGAATGCATTGGAGGATTAAATGCGAATTAAAAATTCACATGGGGAAAGGCGTGTCTTCTCTAAAAGGAGAAAGCCTTTAATAAGATTGACTTAGGACACATGACATGGAGATTAGGTTGACCTAATTAACTGATTTAGGCTATGCAATTACTTAATTAGATAAATTAATGAAAGATTAGAGGCAAGTGGGAGATTAGGAAGAGGTCACATGTGGCTTGATGTGACAAGTCAAAGATCACATGGGGAAGAGAAAAAGGAATTTAATATTCCTTAGAAGGATAAAAGGGTAAAAGAACAAAGCTATGTCACTTTATAAAGGAAACGACCAACGCTGATCCAATTTTTAAACTTGAATCACTAAAAGGTGGCATATATGTTTTGAATTTTGAAATGATGTAAACTAATGAAATATGTATTTTTTAGTATATTTTATGTTTGTATTTTTTTAAAAAATATAAAAAATTATTTTAAACTAGTTTTTAATAAATTAAAGCTATAATTTAGTTACTGATAAAATGCTGAAAAATAAAGTTGCATGGGACGTCAAACTTTTTATAGTAATTTGTTTTTTTCTTTCAAATTTTTGTGTGTATTTATAACTTGAAATTTTAGTGCATGGATATTTTTTTCCCATTTTGATAAATATATATTTTTAAATAAATATTAAAATGCGTGAATCAAAAAACAAGTTTTCATTGGACGTCAACTTTCATATTAAATATTTATCTAAAATGGAAACAAAATTATACCATCTTAAAATAGATTCTTTTATCTAGTGCATCATATTTTTTTCTATTTTTTTTAATAAGTTTTAGTATTTTTCCTTGGCATAGTAATCAACCTAATATTTTGTGCTGAAAACCTACTTTTAGTAAAAATAAAATATAAAATATAAAAAATAATTAAACTATTAAAATAAATATATTTTTGAAAACTACACTTATGGATCTACAAAAGGGTATTTTTATAATTTAAAAAAAATGTTGTTTACATTAGTAGGAGTTATTGAAACTTCAAGTTTTTCAAATATATATTTTTTTTGGTAAATTGGACTCAAAGTGGCGCTCCATACATTTTTAGCTCACAATTTTAGTTGAAAAAGTTGTGGAAGCATCTAACTTAGCTAGAATGAATCTTACTAGATCATATGTTTGACCAAAAATGATTTTTAGTTAGAAGTACTTAAATTTAGTTGTGTTGATAAGTTGGCTAAAAGTGTAACACAACTTTGTGCTTTTACCCAAAAGGAATTAAAAATTCCTTGAGAGGTTGATTAGGCTAGTTAATGAAGGATTAGAAGAGGGTTAGGTGGCTAAGAGAGATTAGAGGCCAACTTGAAAAAGTTGGAGGATGTAACACATCTTAATCAAGGATTAGGCATGTGCACATCCCTAATGATGAGATTAGGAGAATAATTAGAATTAAGAAAGGGGTATGACATGTGAGGAATTAAATAAATGTCATATTTATTTAATTCATTTGATGAAAGGGGGAAAGTATTTAATTATTTAACTAGATACCTTAAGGATTAGAAGAACTTTAGAGGTATTAATTAAATAATAGTGATATTACTTAATTAATGCGAATAAGGGGATGTTTAGATGAAAAGGGATAAATTTGGATAAATTAAGTGTCCAAATTTAGGTGTCTACATTGGGATCTGATGATAATTTTTGTTTTTCATTATAATTATAAAATTATTTCAAATTCATTGTTCATATAAATAAATTAACTATTTAATTAACTTAAAGATGGTTGTTTTCCTGCAATATAAATGTAAATATAGTTTCTTCATGCGTGTTTGTCAATTATTTTAGGAGAGCTACAAACAAAGTAAGTACAATAAATTAATCCAAGAAGGATGTTTTTCTTTTTTGTAATGTCAAATGCTCATAATTGCTAAGTGTACCCACAATAGCAATGGTCCCAAAATAATGATACATATAATTAATTTACGTGGTATGAAACAAAAACTGAGGTGCTACAAGAGTAGGATTATTGTTAATGTTGTTTATCAATCATGCCAATTGTAATTAACGTATTATGCTCGATAATGATTTTTTTCTTTAATGATATATAAATAAATCAAGCTATCAAGGTTTAGGTGTTAATGGAATTATTATTATAATATTATATTTTATTTTATTTTTAAAAAAGTTAGATTTCCAATTTGTATAGTAATGTATTTTGGAATTGTATATTATAATTTTAAATAAATATAATAAGACAAATTGAATATGTATAATGGTTTTTTAAATATTAATGATGATTTTGATTTCTATGTAGTGTATTCATAACAAATTCAATAATGAAAATCACATTGACGTTATCAGGTCGGGGAGTACTAGAGGAGATTGGCAGGAGATGGCTTGTCAAGTGATTGGTTGGAGAAATAGAATGAAACATGCAATAATGGAATAGATTACCTTGCCATGATGTTGATCTTGGATTTCTGCAGCAATGGAGGAAGATTTAGCCCTTGAATGTCTTTAGGAGCTCTCTTGATAACTTGCAATGATAAAACCCTGAGTTGCTTGACTTGAGATGAAAGATTAGCAGATGAATGATGAAGAATGGATGTGAATTAGGTTGATGGATGTAAAAATGAGTTTACAGAGGTGATTTTATAGGAAATTCACCTATTTTATGCATTAATACCTCATCACAAGCCGACATGAAGCAATATTAAACTCAAATTTCACTTTTTTCTTACTCAAAGGTCAAAATTGAGCCAAATGGGACTCATTCACTACACATGGTGAATGGTTCCCACCTAGATGGGACTAATTCACCATGCATTGTGAATGGGTCCCACAAGGGCCAATTTGACAGCTCAGATGCCAAGAGATAAGGAAATAAGGTCTAAAATGCAACTTTGTCCGGTCTTTGATCAATTTAAGCCTCGAGATGCACAGTATGGGTTAAGGTGGGACTATTAGTGATGATGTGAATGTAAAATAGGGCTTGGGACTCAAAAATCAATTTGAAAGTGTGATTAAGTACACTTTACAACACTAAAATGAGGTCCACATAGCCTAGGAAGGCACAAGAACCAATGTGAATGTGCAAGACACATTACAACACTAGTTTAACATTAAGTTTTAGTTAAGAACCTTCTAGATTGATGTAATAATATTATTAAACACATTTTATAATGTTGAATTAGGGAGAAATATGTTAATTAAGTCTAGCAAAGCGTGAAATCATCTTACAACAGTTTACAATACCTTTACAAGATGTCGTTAAAAGCATGTTATTTGATTTGCAAGGATCCAAGACCTACTGTGGATGCATAAAATTCCTCACAACACTAGATTAAGACTTCATTAAGTCCATTTTATCACGAATTAATCCTATGTCAAGCAAAGGGTCCTTTTTTGTATGACACAATACTAAGTATATCTTTTGTTTATTATAGATGCATTGGACTTCAATGTGACCATGTTACAATTTCGCTATACCATTGTATTCAATTGCATACATTCTTGTAATGCAAATTAAAAATTCTATAAAAAAATTTTATTTTCATCATTGTATATATATCCTTATTCTACATTTTTTAATCACATAGATTTAAGTTTCTCTTTATTTGTATACTATTTCCATTCAATTTTTTTAATGTGTTGTTTTAATAAGTTACATACGTATTGTTCTATTTCAACCAATATGTATACACATAATCAAATAAAACAAAAAATCATTTGCATTTAATTTATTTAATTTCTTTCCTTTTTAGATTATCTAAACTATTTTCTATCTCAACCAATATATCTACAAAAAATAAAATACTTCCATACAATTATTCGATGTAATCCATTGCACACCTAAGGTGCAATAGCTAGTATATCTCTTACAAATAATAATAGGTAGCATAGTTTTCTTTTAATATGTTGTCTTATGTTTTTCCTTCAACCGAGTGTATTTATACGAAAATGTCCGAGCATATTTATTCCAATATGAAACGTGAACAATAAATTTAAAAGTAAAAACGGTGATACAAAGTTTACTAACGGAATCCCTCAAAAAGTAATAGCATACGGTAATGTTAGGAGAATGGGCCCGACCACCTAAGGAGTGTACCCTTAGTGTGTTCTTGTTAAGCTCGACCGACAACTCCTAGTGTCCTGCCCGCAGTGTTGATAACTTCTCACATGCATCACGTTGGATGACTTGTGTATCACCAATTTGAATCTCCTACCGCCAGTGGCCCCCAATTTGTATTTTGGATTTTTACGCCGAAGGATTCCCTCTTTGAAGTCTTCAGCTAAATCGACACAATGGATGAGGCAATGTACATTCCATGATTTTTTTTCGTCCAGACATTGTGTTCGTACGCTATCTTTTGCAGGTTGCATTATTTGTATTCCACGATATACTATCTCTTTGTTTCGTGTTATGTGCTTTGATTAGAATGCCTGTCAATTAGGCTTAAGGAATTGGGAAAAAGTAGTAGAGCACAAAGTTCCTTTGAAGCACATTTAGACTCAAGCACCAAATGAAGAATGGCAACAACATTTGAAACACGACAAACCAAAAACAAGAACCAGTAACCATGGTAACGAATGTTGGAATGGGTGACATGGTAAGAACCCTCTAGGTGCAATCCACCCCAGAAAAATAAATTCAAGAATAGACAACAAGGAGAGAATTTTTCTAATGGAAGATTCATCAATGGTCAAGGTAGCGAAAACCCTAGCAAGGCGCATATTCATACCATGATGGATGCTTCAAAGTGATGAAAGGGGAGGTTTGAAGGATACCATGGACTGCATAATCACTTTCCTAGTAATCATCACAATTGAGCAAGGATGGGAAACAAGAAAACAATGGTTATTGGTGCAAACATGTTGAAACCACCAATCAAGCTTTTGGAATAGTAGGGCTTATTGGTTAGGTGGTATGGGAAAGACCTAATTTGGGATAGCTTGATTCGTTGGTGGCAAGATCGTTGGGGTAAAGATATGAGATTTAAGGCACTAGCTAATGGCTATTTTGTTGTTATTTTCCCAACTTAGAAAATTAGAGAAGATATTAAAAATGGTATCTAGATGATGGATGGAAGTGGTTTTTACATTCGCAGATGGGAAGTAGGTTTTGATCCCTATTGACATCAAATGGAAAGAATTCAAGATTGGCACATGATCCCTAATCTTCCTCTAGAGTTTTGGCAGCCATATATCCTAGAGGCAATTGGAAATCATTTGGGAAAATACATGTGCGTAGAAGAAAGAATGAATCAAAATGGTATTAGCACTTATGTAAGAATTTGTGTAGAAAACAAACCCTATAGCCCACATTGGAAAGAATTAGAGATTATAATAGATTGGGGTCATTTACGACAACCACTGGTTTCAAATCCACATCTAGGGAATACGATCTATGCAAGATCATGGGGGTCCAGATAGTGGCGATGTGAAAAAAAGGCATTTTTAACTTGCTCAAAAGCATGAAAATTTGCTTTGACTTTATCTAGGCTTGGGTAGAAAGTACATAGTGTCAAAGCAAAAACTAGATCAAAATGGATATCATTTCTAAATAGAATCCATTATGTTTAGGTCATATTTTTTAATCTCGTCAGGTTCGAGGCAGACCTCTTATTTAATTTAATATATTATAATAATTTTTTTATATAGCATGGATATTTAATTTAATACATTAGTATAATATTTTTTAATTTAATATATATAATAATATATTTAATATATTATAATATTATATTATATTATAATACCTATATATTATTAAATATTATATAATATTATATTATATGTGGCAACAAAAAAAGTATCCCTTGCTTGTTTGGCCTTCTCTAAGCTTAATATTGCCTTGATTTAGTGGTGTAATGTGTTTAACACATTCGCATTAGGTCTTGGGCCCTTGTGAACTAATGAACTTAAATGGTACCTTGCTAAAGTGTTGTGAAGTGTTGTAACACACTTTCACACTTTTCTAAGGTTTTATTAATGTTAGAGTAAATTTCATTTACCGTCTTAAGTTTTAACTTAGGATTAATTTTGCACTTATTAAATTGGGTAGTTTTTCTCATGCTGGGAAGCTCCTCACCCGTCACCTACCTTTCATGCCTTTTTAAGGCACCTTGTACATTGTGTAAATTATCTCAATTTTTACACTCCTTGTTTGGTGAAATGGTAGTGTTGTCTCTCTCACTTTTGTGAAGATTTTTTGCAATTGTTGATTATGGGTTATTCGATCTATCATGGTATCAAAACCACCCACTACACTCCTTCCAAAGAGTTTTCACCAAAGTTTTGAGATAGATTATTTTCTAGAGATTGATCTGGCATTTGAAATTTTGTAAATTTCAAAGTTTCCTCATTTGCATTTTTTCCATTGCTGGAGATTGGAGGCCTATGGAATTTTCTAGACCACGATTTTCTCATAAGGGGCTAATTTTAATCTGTTTATGGTGCATTTTTTGTGCTTGTGAGGCTGATTTGTCCTTGTCTGGCAATAGGTAGAGGACATGATTTCTTGTATGTTGTGATTCACCCATTTTTTGGTGTATGCAGCAATTGCTTGAATTTTGGAGGCATTAATTTATTGAAGGTCGATCTCTTCTATTGCTAGATGCGATTAGACGAGAGGACTTTTTTTGAGGCACTTTTTTCTGTAGAAGCCCAAATTCATTCACAAAGGCATGATTCCTTTGTGGGCAATGATTTTGTTTGCCATTTTTTTAACTGATTAGAGGGCATACTTCTTGGGATGCGATTTCAAATTGAAGTCTCTTGAAGGCAACATTTTTTTGTCATTAAAGCCTATTTTCTGCTTGTTTGTGTTTCATGAGGAGGCCATATCCTTCAGATAAGAGGATAACACATCAAAGAAGGAAGGGGTGACCTGATTCAATCTCTGCATAGGCGTATCCTTGTTTGGAAAGTCACGATTTGCAATTTATTGCATAAGCGGTTGTAATTTCTTTATAGAGGCATTTCTTTTTGGCATTGTCCTTTGGTTGCAGTGATTTCGAGCCTGCCACTAAAGTTTAAACAACATTTTCAGACTTATGACTATTGGAGATTGATTGCTTGGAGGCTCATTTTTCAATTGGTGACAGGCGCAGAGATTGGAATTGCATTTGTACTGGAGAAGGCGTTGTTTGGAGAATATATTTTCTTCAAACTTAATATTTAATAAAGTTTTCCATCAAATATTTGATTAGGGTTTCCATATTTTTTGTGGCTATTTTGGTTGGGTGTGAAAAGAAAATTCACTATTTTTTTACCATGGTTGGAACATTAATGCCACACAGTCAGCGTGGGGAAGTTTTTTGCTCTTCAAATAGCACTGCAGAGTGATTGTTAGTTGTGAGTAAGGCTCACAAGACTCTAAAGAGGTTGTCTATCACATGTGTGGGGAAAAATGTTCTTTTTCTGAGTGTTTGGAGGATCTCTAGATCCATCTCTTGTGTATTGACTTGTGAGATGGCACTCAAGTGGATTGCATGTAAAGGTGCCCTTATTTTGCTCAATTTTTTTAGATTTTCAACCCTCTTTTATGTATTATTGTTTCCTAAAGTTTTTTTTTAAGGTTTTTTTTGGGAGTTTCTATTTGTTGAAGGTTACTCTCTTTGTTTTTTTTGGAGATTTGAATTTGTCTTAATTGTCATGGGGTTTTCATTGCATCCTACTGTGATTATGTTGGAAGGGGAGAATTATACACAATGGAGAGATGGTATACTGAAGCACTTGAGATGGCTTAATCTTTTTCCATACCTGTATAATCTTGTTCCCCTTCCTGGTACTGATAGTTAAAAGTTTGCATGGAATTGCAAAAGGGATCATGTACTAGGAGTTATTACAATGCATACTAATGATTCCACTTGAGATGTTGTTGATCACTTTGAGTGTCCATATACTCTTTGGATTAAAATCTAGGAAATACATGGAGATCCTAATGTTCAGCCATTCCTAGATGATCCTATTTTAGATTGTCTTGTGCCTCTTCACTTTTTAGATAGGATACCCTATGATCATGCTACTATGCAGGAGTTTGAAGTGTTGGAATACTTTGAATCTTCAGATGAGGATGATGAGGGTTCTTCAAACACTCCTTCTCCATCAGAGACAATTGATGTACCTTTTCCTTCAGTGATTCATTATGCAAAGTCATTGATTAAGGCTCCTATCATTCTTGTTATGAAGGATCATTCATTTTGTGTTGATGATTCATTGTGCACATCTAATGATTCATCACAGCCAATATTTCATTGTCTTCTTGATTGGGATTTGTATTTGTCAAACATTGGTTACTTGTTTATAGAATCTCATATTTCAGATTTGGAGGACACATTTGAGGGTATATCCCTCCTATTTGATGATAGTTGTGGTACAACTATTGTCACCCCATCTCAGTCTCTAGATATTGTTTAGGATCAATTTTCAGTGGTACCTTGTTTGTCACCTTATGTTGTGATTGAGCATGTTCTTGATTGGTTTGTGGCATCATTTTCCAAGGTCTTGGCAACACATGAGTAGATTCCAGAGACATCACCATACATTTTCATGCTTCTTTGGGAAGCATACCTACATTTGTATTTGGCTTTGTTTCTTCTGAAAGGGAGACAAGTTGTT
The DNA here is from genome assembly GCA_007258455.2 of Sequoia sempervirens. Lineage (NCBI taxonomy): Eukaryota > Viridiplantae > Streptophyta > Pinopsida > Cupressales > Cupressaceae > Sequoia > Sequoia sempervirens. The sequence continues at coordinate 431,295,118 of VDFB02075321.1, read as the reverse complement.
TGTCGACACTAGATCATGTTTTGTCTTTAGGAACTTACCATTTTTGTAGGTGATTACACATTGTGGGGGAGGGCTATATAGTCTCTCTCTTTCCCTCTTATGGGGGGGCTATTGATTGTATATACATGATTTATGTAGTACTTGGGGGGTATCATTGAGTCCTCCATCCATGCATCATTTTTTTATTTCTTTTCTCTCTTTTGGAGAGGGGTTTTTTCCCATGGAGTTTTTCTCCTTTTCTCTAGTTGCAAGAGATTTCTTTTTTGCATTGTAAATGGGTAGGGTGATCCCACAATATTCAAGGTTTACAATTTTTGGCCAAACTAGACACTCAAAATATTTTTTCCTAACTAAATCTTCACTTTCAGGCACCTATAGTGGCTAAACCATGAGGAATTTGAAGACGATGTGAACTAGTGATTTGTGACATTTTTTCTGTAGATTCTAAATATATTTTTAGAAAAAAAATTGGAATCAGATTGTACTTCTTTTCCATCTCCTTCGAAAACTAGTTTTTTTCATAAAATAACATTTTTAAGGAGTGACGCTCACCGTATAATGCATAACTTTTTTTCCATGAAATATAAAATTCTAATTCTTTCAAATTTAGATTCGTAGCTCTAAAATCTAGTGCTTCCAATTAGTTAGATAGTTTTTTTATTGAATATTCTTTCTTTAATCAAGTTTTGAAGTCAAACTAATTATAATTTAGACATATGCAGACCATATAACACATAACATTTTTTGTATGTATTGAAATTCAATTTTTTTTTGTTGGATCAAGGACTTCAATATCTGGTGCACTCATATTTTTTAACCTTTTTTTATAATCTACTCTTTTTTCACATGTGCAGAACAGAGAGTTTGATTTTCGGTGAAAAACCTATGTTTAATAAAACTAAAAAACAAATACATAATAAAACCAAAGCATATTGAAATTATAGTCATGGGATAGCTCATTTCGAGGACTACCTAATTCTAGTTGGGTTTGTGAAGTCTCCTCCATTTTCATGCTCAACTCGAGCTTCAAAGGGAAAAAAATCTATTTTTTTTGGTGCCAGAGAGTAAAAAGGTGGGAAAAGTGGGGTTCACTCGAACCAGGGAGCTTCGAGTGAACCCCCTTTCAAAAAGGGGTTTTCATTGTGTTTTTTGGTGAGATGGTGGGAACTTGCATTGAATGGGTTCGCTTGAATCCAAGTCCTAGTGAACCCGAGCTTTTGGTTCATTCTAGCCTATTAGTTTGCTCAAACCCCAAAAATGATTTTTTTTTGGCATGGGGTCATTTTTTCAACTTTCCGTTGCTCACTCCAATTGTAAACCACTTTTGTGGGTTCACCTGGTACCTAACATGGCTATGTAGCTGAGACCTATACTGCATTTTGCATAATCATTCTCCCTAAGTTGCACTTAATGGGGGGTGTTAGAGTAAATTTCATTTACCATCTTAAGTAACTTAGGATTAATATTGCATTTATTAAATCAGGTAGTTTTTCCTATGCTAGGAAGTTCCTCACCCACCACCTACATTTCATTCATTTTTAAGGAACTATTTAGATTATGTAAATTATCTCAATTTTTACACTCCTTGTTTGGTGAAATGGTGGTATTGTCTCTCTTGCTTTCGTGAAGGTTTTCTGCATTTGTTGATTCTGGGTTATTTGCTCTATCAATTACTTTTAATTGAACCTAATAAACCTCTTTTTAACCTTAGTCATGCCTTCTTTGGAGTGTTGCAAAGTGTTGTTACACATTTTCACAATTTCCTAAGGTTGTCATTAATAATTTTGATTTCTTATGCTTTAATTGGCCTTATTTTGCATCTATAAGCCTCATTTAATGCATATTTTTTAGGATAATCCCAACAAAAATCAACATCCAATCATAATTCAAGTGTTTTCAGGTTGTGTGGCCCAAATTTAGTGATCTAGGACTCATTCACCACCTTGGGCGAATGAGTCCCACCTAAGTTTTTGGGTCTTGAACCTAGTTTCACACCTTTCTAAGCATTTTTAAAAATGGTCACATAAATTATGCCTAATGGGACTCATTCTCCACCTTGGCCGAATGAGTCTCATGTGGCCCAAAATTAAAATTAATTCAAATTTTTGGCAGTATTTTACCCTCCTAGATATGATGTCGGCTTGTAGTGTTGTAATTTCAGGAATTCTTGCACAATTAAGTATAAATACAAGTTTCTTTCACTCATTTTCACCTAAGACTTTTGTGAGAGAATTTCTAATAGCATAATTGAGTTCACAAGAGCATTCAAGTGTTTACAAGAGAATTCAAGAGCAAATTATCAAGCATTCTAGAGCATTCTTCAAGCATCAAGCACCATGTCAAAGTCTTCTTGCATCGTGTTTATTTTGGAGCTAATAATTGTGATGTAGGGTTTCATGATTTTTGAGACAACATTTCATTCAAGATCTATCCTATTCAAGCAAGAGTCAAGATCTGCATCCATTGGAGCTACTTCATACATGTTTGCAACACTTCATTTTTAGAATTTGGTGAGTTGCAACATTGCATTTTGTTCATTCATCATTCTCCATTCTTATTCAATTTCATTTCAAGGTTTGATTACCAAAATGAGGTTTGAACAACGAAAAACCCCTATCCACTAACAAAACAAAAAATTTCCCTCTCTTTAGTGTGCGTTTTGCAGATCTAGGTTGAAAACCTCTTAAGGAGTACAAGTGTTCAAAAATTTTCAAAGTTGTCACCTAGCATTGAAGATACTTGAAAGACTTTTACAGGCTGTAAATCAAGGTTTTGAATCCAGAAATAAATGAGGAAGCACAAAACAAACCTTGAAGACCAAATTCAAACCTTGAAGTTTTACAAAACCCTAACTAGATTGATTCACCACTTTTGGCAAATGAGTCCCATTTTAGGTCAAAATTAAAAAAAATGCAAATTCAGGTACCCATTTGCCAGATTCATGTTCCGACATAGGAACCTAGATCTTAGACTGCTTAGCCCAACCTAGCGAATGAGTCCCAACCAACATTAAAGTCTAAATTTTTAGCATTTCAAAGCCTCATTCAATCTCCTTTTAGTTTCTAGGTGCACACATTTCATTTTACAGTTTTCTATTTTGTTTTGCACATTTTTCTTGATCATTTAGTGAAAGATTACATTGCATTAGGTTTAGACATTACAACTTGCATTTCATTTGTCTTTCCAAGTTTTAACTTGGTGGTGAACCCCTCATTAGTTATTAAATAGCCCCTGGGACAACCCTATTGCAAGATCTCTTTCTCTTTAACATTGAGATCTCTAGGGTTATCCTTGAATGAAATTGGAAAGTGAGTGTGCTATATGTTCTAAACCATACGAAAGCATCAAAAACCCCATTTTTCCATGTTTCATTATAATATATTAAATATAATATTATATAATATTAAATATGTTATAATATAATATATATTATACATAATATAATGCATATTATCTTATAATATAATGTGTATAATATATTATATAATATAATTTTATATCATAATATAAAATGATAAATGATTACTTACATTTCAAAAACACTCGTCAATATGTATATGGTCAGGTCCTAGACCCAACCATATATTAAAAAAGCTACATAAAGGAAACAAATAGATTTGTTTCCTGTTTTATAAAATCAAAACCAAAAAACCCGAGAGCTCATTTTCTTGCACAATCCGCACGGGTTTTCTATTCTACAATTTGGATATCCATTTGTAGTTCAATCTTTTTCCTCAAATCAATCACATTTGAAAGGTATTTTTGGATTTTAATGTTTTTCTTCAATTTATTTTAGTTTTGCATTGTTTTTTTATTAATTTTAGTCAAAAATAAGATATTTGATAGTTTTTTTATTGCATTAATATGATTGTTAATTTTTTTAAAAATTATCAATTAACAGGCTAAAGAATGGTTTATCCCAACCCCTCTCAACATGAAAACCCTAACCCTGGTCAAACTAAAAAACCCTCCAAATCCTCCTTCGTTGTGACTATTGTATCCAAACCAAAACATCCCAATAATACATTAATCTATTCATAGAAATTTAGATCAATTGAGAAATGTATGTCAAATCTATGAGACACTTAGTGAGATATTAGACATGAAAAAAAATTGAGAAACAATCATTTCAAATGTTCAAACTTTGGCAAATCAGCACAATAGATTTGTACTATGGTGAGAGGAACAAAGGCAATTTTATGCCAATGGGTTATGATATGATGAGGTGAGGGTACTTGATATTGAAAAAGCCCAATTAGCCCAGTTATTCATTGATTGTAGAACAAGATAACCCATAAATGTGTGGAAGACAAGATTTTCAATTAAATGGTGCACACATAAGGAATATTAGATAATTTTTGGAGATGTTGGTGGATGGTTTTTTATAAACCACCCAACAACAATCTTGACGTTGCTTAGTATTTTCTTTGAAAATTATATGTTGATTTTATCCTAGGGAGGCATGTAAATTACTTTGACATGAGAGATTTCTAGGGTGATGGTAGAGGGATGTCACAGGATAGACCTAGAGCACACTGAGTCACACCAATTCCTCTTGCTCTGCCTATTGTTTCCCCAATTCTACTACCTTACCCTAAGATTGCTTTAGATGAAGGGACTTAGAGAATTTATGCCTTACATTCATTGAGTGATCATTTGGTCATGTAGAGCCATCATGTTGCATAGTCATATGATGGTGCATCCCATCATGATGGTGATGCACTTGATACATCCTAGCATATTGGTGGTGCACCTACTTCATCAACTTCGACAGGTACATTGTCATCAATTTTGACTGGTACACCATCATCAACTCCAATTGGTACACTGTCCTCTTCGACACATATTTGTGTGCCCCATTACTACATGATGTGCAACGATTTATGTTTGGGTCCTCTCCGACAGTTCACTGAGGCTCCCATAGACACATCAGACTATGAGGTTCAAGATATGTCAGATGTAGGAGTTGATAAAGCACAAAGTAGACCATTTGTAGGAGATACATCGAATACCAAGGATGATGTGGGAGCACTGGTAAGACTTAAAGTAATTTCATAGTGTATTTTATCTAAATTATTTCATATTTTATAAGAGATATTTGTACTAATATATATTTATGTGTTGGAATCATTAATAGTCGATTACAAAGGACTATATTTCCCAAGTGTAGGAGGCTACACAATCAACCATTTCATTTGGCCTAGAGAATCAATATACAATATTATTTAAATTAACAACATCAAGTTTCCACAGTCCATAATAATGAATTGCTGATTTTTTTGGATTAAAACTGTGTGCATTTTTTGTGAATCAATGGATCCCTATCTCGTGCTATCTTTCAAAAATCCACTGACACTGACCTTTACCTTTACTCATCTTCTCACCATCACTCTATCTAAAAACCTAGAGTTCTCAAAACTTTGGTATTAAGAGCTTTCACAATTTGTGATGATGAGCACATTGACCAAGAGCTAAACCACCTTATCCATGTTTTCTCTCTAAATGGGTTCAAAAGAAAGAAAATGAACCATGCTATCAATCAGGCCAAAGCTAGGTTGTCTCTCCATCCTAAGTCCTCTCTTTCTCCTTCCCTCCCTATTGCTACCCTTCCTTATGTTGAAGGCATATTTAACAAAATTGCTAAGATCCTCCTCAAAAAGGGTTTAGTTTGCACGTTCAAGCCCCTCTCCATTTTAAAAACTCACTTACCTTCCCCCAAAGACCCTATGGGCTCTTTCCTCAACTCAGATGTCTACAAAATATCTTGTTCAAGTATGGCATCCCTTATATTAGGGAAATTGATCGCTCGATATCTATGAGAATCAAAGAGCATGGTGCAGTCATTAGACATCAACGGGTCACAAAAATTTCACTTTTCGAGCACTCATCCAAGACCAAGCATCATATTTCCTTAGAAGACACCAAAATCCTTGTCAAATAAGATAATTTTTTCAAGAGAAAGCTCAAAGAAGCCATTGAAATCAATAACCACCCTTCTAGTTCCTCAATTGAGATGGGGGTTGGAATTTAAGCTTCTCTTTGAAACCCCTTTTGAACTAGTTAGACCCCCCTCTTGGCGGCTCCAATTCATCCTCTCCTCAATAGCCCCTTTACTTTCTCCTTCTCTCCTTTGTTTCCTTCCTTTTCCCCTCCTCCGTTTGTCCTCTCTTTCTTCCTTGGCCCTATTGAATTGCCTTCCCCTCCCTGTTGTTTCATCTTCTCCTTTCTTTTGTTCCTTAGCTTGTAGGTTTTATTAATTTTCTTAGGCTTATTTTATTATTGTTATTTAATTTGGTTTTTTTGCTATTTTTTTGCCATTTGTTTTTAATTATCATTTAAAGTTTCTTGATTTTCATAGTTTATTATCTTGTTATTCTTTTTTGCCCCTTAGATTTTCCTTTTCCCTCGTCATTTTTTTTCTCTCTTTGTCTCTATTAAGTTTTTTACTCTTAGATTTATTTGTTCTTTGTTTTGTCTTTTTATCCTTTCTTTAAGATTATTTTATTCTTCTTTTTCTTTTTGATTATTCTTATTGCTTTTTTTCTTAATTTTTCCTCTTTTGTTATTTTGGTTAGATTTTATTCCTTCCTCTCTATCCTTAGTTTCTTTGGTCTTATATATTTATTTCTTTTTTCCATTGTTTAAGATTGTTAATTATTTTCTTTCACTTCATTTTTCATTTTTCTTTATTTTCCTCATTTTCCTTTCGATTGTGTTTGTATTATTTTCTTTTATTTTTATATATATTTTCTTTAATTTTATTAATATTTTTTATCATTTTACATATTGGCTTGTTATTTAATTTTGTTTTATTTTTTTGTTTGGTTATTTTCTTTATTTTTAGGTTACTATTTGGTCTTCTTTATTTTTGGGTTCTTTATGTTCTCTTTGTTCTTCTTCAGTGTTGCCTTTTCATTTTCATTCTATAGAGTTCTCTGTCTTCTCTTTTCTTTTTTAGTTCTAGTGGTTTTGGTTGTTGGTTCAATTTTTTTGCTCTATCATTATTTGGCATGTTATTTAATTTTTTTCTTATTTTAATTTTTGTTTGTCATTTATTTAACTATAATTTGATTTTCCCTTTGTGTCATATGGTTTTTAGTTTCTGACTTTAATTTTATTTTCTTTAGTGTCTTTTTTCCTTCTTGTTTTATTTTTTCCTATATATTTATTCTTTTATTTTTATTGGTTTTCTTCTTTTTTCCTTTAGTCTTCTCTATCATTTTCTCCTTATGTATTTTTGGGCTCTCATTAACTTGTTTATTTTCTTTCATTTCCTTCCTTTCTTTCTTCCCTCATTTAGCTTCTTCTCATCCTATTTTATTTTTATTTACTTTTTGGTCTAATATTGGCTTGGTGTCCTCTTGTCCTTTAAACCCCTTCACCTATTTATTTGTAAGTCTACTATCTCACTCTAATTCTCTTCTCTAGTTGCATGCATATTATCATGATGATGGATCATGGAATTTGATCCGAAACATTTATTCACAAAAAATGCACACAATTTTAATCTAGAAAAATCAACAATTTGTTATTAGATGTTAATTTTTGAAATCTATTATGTTTAAACACATGTACTACATAGATTGATAGTCTAATGTAATCTTATCTTTTATGCAACAACTTGGTTCTTTTACAACCATGTCGACTTAGCCTAACCCATCGGATGAAGCTGCGTAATAGGTATATATATATATATTCTTGACATTATGATTATATGTGTATGTGCATTTAAATTGTGTTACATTCTTTCATTTTTTATATAGGAAACCATCTTAGCTGCTTCATCCACCATGAGCCCATCTAGTGTCATAGCATCACAATAGGTATTTGTTTATAAATTATATTGTAGATATTTACGTTTAGATAGGAGTAGATATATGTTTAGTAAATATGATTATTTGTTAACAATTATATGTTAATTTATATCATTTTTATTTTACCTACTATAGTCCTCTGCTCGACTCAATACTATGACAAGTGTGGGACCATTTCTTTATACAAGGACTCTTGATCATCCTAGGGGACAATCATATGGAAACCGTCTTGCAAAACAAAGAGCAAGACTTGAGGTAAACAAGAATTGCATTATTGATATAATATAGTACATGTATAGTGATTTTGATGTTAAATTCATAATTTATCAATGATAGTATATAAGTTTCTATTTACTAGTCTATCTTGTCAACTATTCACATAATTAATCTAATTTGTGGTTTGAATTATTATTGTACAAGAAGCTTTAGAGCAACTAAGTTCTTTGAGGAGGATTGATTTTGATGGTCTAGCATAGGATTAGGATTTGATATAGATTTCTATATACTTAGGGTTCAAGATAGATCTTGAGATGGAATATATGCCACAATTTGTAAAAGTTGTTGTAAAACTTGTTATGAGTAGGCATATATGCCAAATTTGTATATGCAAAAACACAATTATTCTACATTTTGATATATAAGAATTGATATTAAATCTAATTTGTTCATTGTGTGCATGTATTTCTACTTTGAATCTTCAAAATGAAATGTATAATTATCTTATAATGGTTTAAAGTTATGATCGATAACATGTTATAGATTAACAAAATTTCATTTTAATGGAACTTATGAATCACAATTGGTAATCCATCTATGTTAGAGTTCATTTGTATTAAGGTTCACATACATTACATTCCATGAGACTACATTTCTTTGAGGAGTTTTTTCAAACAATTCAAGTGTTGTATTTTCTATTGTACCACATTTTTCATACATGTCTACCAAAACATTTTTATCAAACACTCAATTTGAGAATACACATGATTTCAAGCTCTATTGAATGAATTTACATTTGACATTATTTTGTTTTCTGAACTCCTGTAATGAAGTGAGTAGCTGATTTTTATTTCAAAAGAAGTTAAAATTAATGAAAAATGATATGAGAAGCATTGTATAATATTTGTTGAGAAGAACTGCTTGAAAATATGCCTCAAAGAATTGTGGTCCCATAGACAAGGCAAAAAAGATGAAAAGATCAGCTTATGATAGTCTTATGACATTGATTCTTTTGATTGATTAAAAACTTCAAACAAATGGATAAAACTTAATTAAATATATGCCATTACAATGTTCATTCAAAATGAATATAATCATCTTGATAAATATCAATGTCACTTAATGTTCATTCAAACTTAATAACATGTAAAAGGTATAAAATCACCTTAAATAAGAATCACTATCTTTCAACCATAGGGGTTTGATTCAACCTTCAAAAAAATTCCTTACAACTGAACAAGATACATGTTCATTAGATTGATCATGTGAAATCTATACAATAATCATGATCAACAATCAAGACATCACTCAACCATGATGCAACCATTAAGAAAACCAAATGAGTGTGATACAATAATTACACAAACTAAATACAACTCCATGGAATGCATGTTGTTTGACCTTCCAATGCAATAATTTTTTTTATCATAATGCACAACAATGAATGTTGCTAACCATTATGCATGAATAAGCAAACTAGGCATACTATATGGGCTTGATGCACACTTAACACAAAAGCAATAATGTACTCATATGATATTGTCATAAATGTCAATCAACCTTGACCCACACCAAAGTTGCTATATCACAATTGTTGTCATATATGCCATTCAACCTAATGCAATTGAGGGTTTGTATTTGGTAAGAATTTGTGTAGGAAAAGAAAGTGAGAGAAGATGCTTAAGGTGGATTTGAACAAATGAATTTGTTATCCTAAGCATTGAAAACTCTATCAAAAAAAGGGTATCATGTTGTCCTAAGCATTGAAATTGAAGAAAAACAAATGAAGACTAAAATTAACCACTTAGAAAAGGAAAGAAAAGATACAAAGAAGATTTTATCGTCAATGAAAAGGAGGTTAGTTTGCTCTAAAATAAGTTCCAATGTGTTTGGATGGGTATGTTTAGGCTAGGCATGGTCTTTTTTCAAAGCCAAACATTCCGAAACAATTTGAGTTACATTGGATCGACAATATCCCTTAAGAGTCCAAAGTGCAAAAAGGCATCAATCTTTGACGAGCTATTACTCAGAAACTATGATGCTTACAAATTCTCCATTTGAAGCTACAAGATCATATTGAGACCCTCTATAATAAACTCTTGATTTTTTCTATCTCGAAGGCATTTTATCATGGTGATGAATTTTTAGTTGAGGAAAAAGTTGTCAAATACAAGCAATGTAAAATTGCAAAGTGGTGCAACCTTTGTTCTGCAACTCGTATGACCAAAATTTTTATTCCAACATGTCCAAATGGGTACATTTATGTTAGGCATGGTCATCATTCACACCCAAACACGCTAAATCACTTTGAGCTATGTTCAACTAGCTTGATCCCTTAAGAGTCCAAAGTGCAAAAATACAACAATCTTTGACAGACTATTACTTAGAAACCATGACACTTACAAACTCCTCGTCCAAGGCTACAGGATCATGTTGGGACCCTCTACAAAAAAATATCTTGGTTTTTGCTATCTTGAAGGCATTTTATCATGGTGACGACTTTTTTAGTTGAGGAAAAAGTTATCAAATGCAAGGAGTATAAAGTTGCAAAGTGGTGCAACTTTCATTCTACAACGCGTACGGCCAAATAATTTGTTCCAACATGTCTAGATAGGTACTTTTATGCTAGGAATGGTACTCTTTTGCACCCAAACATTCTGAATCATGCTAAGCTACGTTCCACCGGCTCAATCCCTTAAGAGTCTAAAGTGCAAAAAGACAACAATCTTTGACAGACTATTACTCAAAAATTATGACACTTACAAACTCTCTATCTAAGGATATAAGATTGTGTTGGGACCCTCTATAATAACCTCTCTCATTTTTTTCTATCTCAGAGGAATTTTCCTATGGTGATGAATTTTTAGTTGAGGAAAAAGTTGTCAAATACAAGCAGTGTAAAGTTGCAAAGTGGTGCAACTTTTGTTCTGCAACTCATATGAACAAAGTTTCGTCTATTCCAAAACTATATCTAGATGTGTAAATTAATGCTATAAATGGTCATCTTTCACACCCAAACATGTTGAATCACTCTGAGTTACATTCAACTAGCTCGATCTCTTAAGATTTCAAAGTGCAAAAAGGCGGCAATCTTTGATGGGCTATTACTCAGAAACAATGATGCTTACAAACTCTCCATTTGAGGCTATGAGATTGTACTGGGACCCTCTACAATAACTTCTCTTAATTTTTGCTATCTTGGAGGTGTTTTCTTGTGGTGATGACTTTTCAATTGAGGAAAAGTTGTCAAATGCAAACAATGTAAAGTTGCAAAGTAGTGCAACTTTTATTTTGCAAATCGTACAACCAAACCATCTATTCCAACATGTCTACATGGGTATGTTTATGCTATGAATGGTCCTCTTTTGCACCAAAACATGTCGAATCACTTCGAGCTACATTCAACTGGCTCAATCCCTTAAGAGTCCATAGTGCAAAAATGAAGCAATCTTTGATGGGCTATTACTCAGAAATCATAATGCTTAAAAACTCTCCATATAAGGCTACATGATCATGTTGGGACCCTCTATAATAACCTCTCTTATTTTTCACTATCTTGGAGGTGCTTTCCTGTGGTGACGAGTTTTCATTTAAGGAAAAAGTTGTCAAATGCAAGCAATGTAAAGTTGCAAAGTGGTGCAACTTTCATTTTGCAATTCATATGACCAAATAGATTGTTCCAACATGTTCAAATGGGTACATTTATGCTAGGAATGGTCCTCTTTTGCACCCAAACACACCGAATCACTTTGAGCTACATTGGATTGACGATTTCCCTTAAGAGTCCAAAGTGCTAAAAGGTAGCAATCTTTGACAAGTTATTACTCAGAAACCATGTCACCTACAAAACATCTATTTGAGCCTATGGGATCACGTAAGGCCCTTCTACAATAACCTCTATCAATTTTTTATACGTCTAAGGCATTTTCCCATGGTGTCAATTTTTCAATTGATGGAAAAAGGGTCAGATAGATGCAGTGTAAAGGTGTAAAGGGGTTTAGGGTTTGCTCTGCTCCTCATGAATAAGTTAATAAGTGAATCATTTAATCAAATACACTTAAGTCATGAACTGCACACACGAATACAAAGTATACACATGAAAACACGTAGGTTGTAAAGTATACATTGGAATACTCATAAGTCACAAAGTATACACATAAGTTATAAAGAATACACTTGAATACAAATAAAATATACACAATATGCATGATAATATCATTCAAGAATTTTTATCAAATATAGGATTTACGAAATTCCATGTAGGCATACAATGAATGCCCTAATACATAGTCACTTCCTAGTTTGGAAAGGAAATAGATCACGTGTTGCCTCCATGATCAACACACTCTTCCACAATAGTAGCACATTGATGTTCTGGAGTGACAAGAACCTATACAAACCAACAAGAACCTATACAAACCATCAAGGTAGCAATTAAAATACATACAAGCATCACAATTGTTTTCAATTTTAGGCCATAAAAGAGCAAATATAATGTTAAATTTACTAATTTGTCGCATACCTCTGCCAAAGGATTAGAGCTGGCTATTGTTGCAACAAATCCATGATCCATCATGCCACGAACATTGCAATATATTTCAAATGAAAAATATATATGATCACAATATAAAAGATGCTTAGACTAACAAATCCATATTATTCTAAACAACTTAAATGATGATGAAATGGTAATGCAAGCTAGAAGAGATTCTTAGAATAATAAATCTATATTATTTTAATTTGTTCCATACCTTTGCCAAAGGATTGGAGTTGGCTATTGTTGCAGAAATTCCATGGTCCATCATGCCATGAACATCATAATATACTTCAAATGATAAATCTATATGATCACAATAGAAATATGCTTAGACTAATAAATCCATACTATTCTAAACAACCTAAATGATGCTGAAATGGTAATCCAAACTAGAAAAGATTCTTAGAATAAAAAAATATATTATTATAATCTGTTGCAAACCTCTGCCAAAGGATCAAAGTTGGCTATTGTTGTAGTAGCTCCATGGTCCATCGTGCCATGAACATCACAATATACTTCAAATGAAAAATATATATGATCACAATAGAAAAGATGCTTTTCTAACAAATCTATATTATCCTAAACAACCTAAATGATGACGAAATGGTAATATAAACTAGAAAAGATGCTTAGAATAACAAATCTATATTATTCTAAACAACCTAAATAATGAACCTTAGTAGATAAACAATATCAAAATGTGATGAACAATATCATACATGTCTCATGCAACAAATGATCTACTACTCAAGTGTGTTTGAAGGGCCATCTCTTACCTTCAGAGTTTCAAGTAATGCTTCATGATCAACACTACTAATTGTCCATAGTTCTTTTGTTTCTAGTCTAGCATGATGTCTCAATAGCTTAACATTTGTTGCTATAACAAGGTGTGAATACATGAGAATGGTTTTTTGTTTCTCATAGTCTTCAAATGCAGGTATGTTGTTCTTTCTAATCATATATGTTTGCAACCAAGTTTTGAAAACAACTAAACTTGTATGATCATAAGTTTTTTATGAATAGCTAAATATACTTAGAATAACAAATCTATATTATACTAAACAACCTAAATGATGATGAAATGGTAATGAAAACTAGAAAATATTCTTACAATAACAAATCTATATGATTATAAACAACCTAAATGATGATGAAATGACAATGCAACCAAGTTCAAGAAACAACAATTAAACCTATAGGATACATGAACCCATCATCATCTTTCATTGGTTGTGCTATCTTTTTCTTTCCCTATACTTATTATGCCAACCAATAATCTAATCCCTCTTCATTCCCATGTGGTGCTACAACTACATAGACATGTCCTGGTTGTACAAGATCTAAAAGATGGTCGTAGTCAAGTGAAATTTCTATTTCATCTTTTAAAGAGTATTGTGCTACAAATAAAGGAGTTAGGTACTATGGAATCCATATATTTACCCACTCACTTGACTTGCATTGATCCCAATCACACTAAAAACAATTCTAACAAAAATAAGCCAACTCTCTTGTCCATATGGTCCATGAACCCGCATCTGATCTTTGAAATGAATGCATCTTTGAAAAATCTCTAATTGTTTGACATTCCAATTTGTCTCTCGTTGTTCCCTCAACATCAAATCAAAAGAACCTACACACTTGTGAGTCAAGTGTCCCTCCTTGTGATAATGCATAAGCACACCAATCAACAATAAAACATGCATCATTGAATGTTGCACCACCTCTTATCTTCATTTTTTCCTTAAGGGTGATCCCACAATACTAGTTTATAATCTTTGGCCAAACTGGACACTGAAATAATTTTTTTCTAACTAAATCTTCACTTTCAAGCACCTATAACAACTAAACCGTGAGGAATTTGAAGATGATGCAAAATAGAGATTTGTGAAATTTTTTCTATAGATTCTAAATTAATTTTTTTCAAAATTTTTAGAATCAGATTGCACCTTTTTTTCCATCTCCTTCGAAAACTAGTTTTTTTCAGTAAACACCATTTTTAAGGAGTGACACTCACCGTATACAACATAAGTGTTTTTCCATGAATGATAAAATTCTATTTTTTTCAAATTTAGATTTGTAACTATGATATCTAGTGCTTCCAATTGGTTTCATAGCATTTTATTGAATATTTTTTCCTTATTCAAGTTTTGAAGTCAAACCAATTACAATTTAGACATAGGCGGACCATATACAACGTAACCTTTTTTGTATGTATCAATTTTTTTTTTGTTGGATCAAGGACTTCAATATCTAGTGCACTCATATTTTTTTTATTTTTTTTTATAATCTACTATTTTTCCACATGTGTAGAACAAAGAGCTTGATTTTTGGTGAAAAACCTATGTTTAATAAAACTATAAAAAAAAATGTAATAAAACCAAAACATATTAACATTATATTCGTTGGATAGCTCCTTCTAAGGACTAACATCATCTAGTTGGGTCTATGAATTCTCCTCCATTTTCATCCTCAACTTGAGCTTCGAAGGTAAATTTTTTGAGTTTTTTGGTGCCAGAGGCTGAGAAGGTGGGAAAAGGGGGGTTGGGGCGAACCCATTTTCCACAAAGGTTTTCTTTTTGTTTTTTTCCTGGAATGGTGGGACCTTGTATTTAATGGATTCACTCGAACCATGGTTCTAGAAAACCCCCTTTTGGTTCACTTGAACCCTCAAAAACCATTTTTTTTTTGCATGGGGTCATTTTTTGCAACTTTTCCTTCCCCACTAAAATTATAAACCACTTTTGTGGGTTTACCCTTAACCAAATCTCTCTTCACACATGCACCTATGCCATCATGCTCACCTTTTCCATGCCTAGCTTAAAAAAAATCCAAATATGTGGTACACCCCTCTCTATATGCATCCTACTCAACCAATAAAACATGTGATCATTCTTGAATTACCCTGTGCAATTATCTGACCAAATGAGATGTTGACCCATTACAATACCTCTTTCTTGCAAGAACTCAAATTTTTTTCAAAACAATGTTGCACAAACTCAGATGAATGATATCTATCATCACTCATGTAAAAATAGTACTCCTTGATTATCTTCCTATCCTCTTCTGTACTATCAAGGGCATGTCTATGTTATGTGGAAAAAATTATCAATTTGAAAAGAATTATAATATTGTGATTGTACTTCATTTTGTGGCTACAATCTATAATTTTTAGTAAAATCAACTATGGATATAATAGTTCCAATTGGGAAAGATTCCCTACACATCATGAATTGCCGATCCAACCACTATGACCTGTGGCTATGCATTTCATACTTATAGAAAATATTTTTCTTAAAATCAACAATACTTACCTTACTTGCAACCAACTTGCATCTAGAACCTTCACCTCCACTCTTCAATGTGTATTTGACTATCTCAAACTTTTTTCTCAACAATCTTGTTACCAAAATCATGATCGTTTCCCTCATGAAAGCATGTTACAAACTTTGATAAACCACCACATTGCAAACATGTTTCATTTAAACAATCATTTCTATAAAATAAGCAACCATCACCTCTAACACATAAAAATGAATCTAACAAGTCCCTAGATGACTTGGGAAGTTGCATTGCATGACATTCCTATGACATTTCACCAATATGCATAGTAGAACGAATATGGCATAATAATTCATGATACATTGAAAACTCAACATTGTATTTACAACATGTATTACAAACATTAATAGGTACACAAGAAAATGGCTTACAAGACTCGAAATCCCTTTGAGAGATTTGCCAATTTGTATGTTCTTGACAAAAAAAATTATACAAAATTGTTTGGCTACATTCCAAGAAATGTTTAGGATGCGATGTGTGATGTTGATTACCAATTTCTAACTTTAAAGCATCCTCTAATTTGGGGATACTCTAGAGTGAGAGTTCCAAAAAATTTCAATTTGCATCTTTACATTATCGATTAACTTCTTGTAAACATGTGGAAGCCTCCCATTAAAATCCCATGACGTATCATTTAGAAGAGGACTATCGTGTCTTCCTCTTCTTAAGAGTGCTCTATTTAATGTTTTACAATTTAGATTTAAATCAGTACAAGTTTTTCTCATTAAATGAGCATTTATCAATTGATGGCTTACTAGTGAGGTTGTGATCACTCTACGAGCAACCCTTTTATCTTTTTCCTTACTAATCTTTCCAATAGAGGTTAGAGCATTAAAAATATTTTTTACAATAATACTATTTTTTCCAATTTTTTGGTTACAAGAATCTTCAATTTTCTTAATAATGGTCTCATTTTGTAAAACTTAAGCAATTTCACAAAAAGTTGACATTGTTCGGTTAATGTCTTATCAAAAAAGTATTCATTGAAAATATTGGCAGCCTACAAACAAACCATTCATTGTGACCATTTTCCTTGAAAATTATCTATTATGTTCTCATCTATTTCAAGCAACCATTTAGGGGTTCTTATGTAATCAGGTGTTACATAAGGTTCATTTTCAACGTTTTCAATGTTATCAACATTTTCAATAACAATTCCAACATTTTCATTTTCAAGTTCAATGTTATTAACATTTTCATTCTCACTATTTTCAATATTTTCAACATTCTCAATAACAATTTCATTTTCAACAATATTTTCATTTTCAATAACAATTTGATTTTCAACAACATTTTCTTTTTTAGTAACAATTTCATTTTCAATAACATTTTTGACAATATTTTCATTTTCAATGTTGTTCACATTTTCATTTTCAATTTCAATACAATGTTCAATATTTTCAAATTCTATTTCATCTTCACTTGAATTAACATTTAATGGTGAATAAGAAGATTCAATTTCAATATCATCCCTTGTCTTCTTTTTCTATGACTTTCTCTACCTTTTTCTTTATATGTTTCAATTTTATCTATCGTTAATTTCCTTTTTCTTTTTCTCTTATAGCAACTACTGCTCCTCATTGCACAAACAAAAAAACACACACAAATGATTGTAATTGCTAATAAAGTGTAAAAGAATCTCCCAAGAGCTGAATTTTGTCTGATACACATAGAAAGAAAGAGAATTTTGTGGCAAAAAGAATGTAGGGACCATTGGAATGCTCAAAACAGTCCCATTTTTGTTTTTTATATAACTTAGTAAACAAATATACATTTTGAAATGGATATTTGTTATGTTTTGCACTTGACATGTCGATGTTGCTTGTGCTTCTATCTTGTTAACCTATAAAAAAGAAAATAGATATCCATTTGCTATAATTTTAAGGATTAATATATACTATATATTAATAATATATTAATATATACTATATATTAATAATATATTAATATATATTATATATTAATAAATTATATTAATATTATTATATATTAGTATTCTATTAATATTTTTTCTTTGATTGGTAAATAACTGCTTGTGGGGCAACACCCATGAAGTGAACAAAATAAAAATATGGACTGCTTCAAACCCAATATTGGGGAGCACAAAAAAAAACCTGCTTTAGACCCATGAATGGGGAGCACAAAAAGGAAACACCAAATTTTTTTTACCCTTGTCTACATACTTGCTAGCTGCCCTCATTTTCTTTGGGAGATTTTACATTGCATCTTACACCATTTAACCACCTTTAGAGTGGGATCGAAGGTGCATGTTAAATTTCACCTCATTCTTCTTCCTTTTCCTTTGCACCTTCATCCAATTTTCCTCTAACGAGCCATCACCCATGTCCTCTACTTTACCTCTAATTATTTGGATTCCCTCTGGAGACATTATTTTTGAATTTCCATCCTTGACACTATGACAACCTTCATGAGGAGATTCTATTGAGGCCTCTCAATCAACAAGTTTCCCTTTTTGGTCCCATTTTCTTTTCTTTAGGGTAGTGGTGGAGGTTTTGCTAGGTGAAGGAGCATCATTAGTGAAATTCATCAATGTAGAGAATGTAACCGCTACCTTTGGAGTGGTGTGGAAATCACTTGGTGGAGCCATTCTTGAGGCAATATCAACAAATTTTGGTGGCACATCAGCCTCACCATCTAAACCATCCTTTTCCACTGAGTAATGTTGGGGGGTAACTTCTTTCTACCGTTTAGCTTGGATTCCATTCCAACGTTTTGAGCAGTTTGCAACCATATGACCAATGCTGAAATATTGATGACAACGAAAAGGGTAATCCTTCATAATTGAGCAATTGATTCCATTCCATCCTCGCAATTTTTAGGAAATTCATAGGGAGATCTTTGGTTGTGTTTATCTACACTAATATGTGACGTAGGTAATGTGCAAAAAAATTGAGGAGCCTTCGTCCACCACCAAAAATTTCCCCAATGAACTACCAATGGATTCAAAACATGAATCACACCAAAACTGAAGAGGAAGATTTAGTAACCTTACCAAAAATGGAACCAGGTCAAAGGATTCTATGAGAGTGTTGAAGGAGGGGTGCCATGGTTTCAATATTAATAAATGTTGCTCCTTCTAGATCTATTGATATTCATATAGAATTGTATTATGATCCTTCACATTATCAAAAACCACCACAAAGAACCCCCTTGTGATGGGGTAAATCTCTACACCCCCCTCCAATATAGGCTTCTAGACTTCTACAATCCAGTCATGCAACTTTGAAAGGATTGGCCAAAACCCCTAAAATCTACCAACCAACCCCTATCCTATAAAATAAGATATATTTTAGCCACTTCACTAGCACTCTTCCCAATGAAAGAAACTGTTGGGGGAAGAGATTATGCACCAAAGAGCCCTAGGAGCCTACTACTCACCATAATCAATCACCTCTACCCTTGATCTTCCCACCTAGCCATTGCTCATCCCCCATTTCTTCTGCTGAGATTGAGGCCGAGTAGTCCTATCATCAACCTGCCTTTAGAACCCTAGTGAAGACACAAGTTGTCCATTAAGGTCGAAGGCTGATTGATTCTTCTCCTTATCCTTCCCATGGTTCATCCTTTCTCGTCCTTACACCACCATTGAGAATGAGTCACCAAGGTTAGCAACACTCAATGATTGAGGATATTATCACCACCCATCATTTGGGCCAGAAGGTTTCTATAAAGGTACTGAAGGATGCCCTAGTTTCGCTAGTCGATTGCAAAGACATCGCTTCCATCCCATATGATAACCCTTACTTGTTTCCACCATCCCTCCAATATTTTCCTTGCACTACTCACATTTGAGCAACATCCCATGTAGGTTCTAAACCATAGAGATCTAGTGTAGTGGCAAGAGAGCAAGCCAAATTTTTTAGTAGAGCATTGGAGAATGCCAAATTCATCGCAATGATTTAAAGGTAAACTCAAATCTTAAATATATATTATATTTTTAGTGTCAAAAATATCATAATATAAATTTTCACACTTGATTTGGTAATAATTAATGATAAATTAGACTTGATATCACCTTGATCTAGTGTTGTGATGTGGTTTACACATCCACATTAGGTTTTGGGCCCTTTTAAAGCTAAATTAACTTAACTCAACCTTAATTTAGTGTCTAGAAAGTGTATTTATTTACACCTTCACATTAAATTTAGGAGGCTTGTAAACTAAGTAATGTGTTCTACACATGCACATTGGATTTTGGGCCCCTTTGCATTTATGACCTTAAATCATCATTAATAGGCCCTTATGACCCCATATTGTGCATCCCAAGGCATATTTTAACTAAAAACCCAACAATATCAACATATAAGCCTAATTCCTTGAGTCCCTGACACTTTAGGACTAAAAATAGCCCTTGTGGGACCCATTTTCTACCTTGGGAAAATGAGTTCCATCTAGGTGGGACTCATTTGCCTAGGATGGTGAATGAGTCCCATTTGGCCTATTTTTAAGGTTCTAAGTAGGAAAAGTGGGTTTTTAATTCAAATTTCTTCCCTGTCGGCCTTGGGGATCAAATTAATAGTCATTTTTGTGCATTTCCTATATAAACAAGCTTTCAAATCCTCATTTCACATAAGCAACATAAGCCTACATGATATCAAGTCAAACAAGCAAGAGCTAAGCATACCAAGATCATCAAGAGAGCATTCAAGATAATTTTTAAGGCATTCAAGGGCAGATTTATTCATTAATTGTTGCAACAATTCAAGATCCATCATCATGTCAAAGGTTATCAAGCATCAAGCATGTTAGCGAGCTAGTGTTGTGATCTAGCATTGAAGATCCAAGATCAAGCATTGTTCTACTCCTATTGTCAAGATCAAGATCTACATCCTTCATGACCATTTCATGTTGAATTGTAGATTTACAAGACATCATTTACAAGAAATCATTCAAGGTATCATTTTTCATGTTTCATATCCTTGTTTCATTGTTTCATCATTTGGTTTTATTACCTAAAAGGGTTTTGACCAAGGCAAACCCCTATTCCCTAACAATTAACATTTTCTCTTTCTTTGTGTGATTGCAAATCTAGGAATCTTGGAGCATGAAGGATCATTCAAGATTAGGTTACAAAGGTGGAGAAATCCATCAAGTTGTCACAAGGTTTTTATCTTCACAAAAAGTCACTTACAATTCTAAAAATCAGGGTTTCAGATCTAGGGACTTGGAGAAGCAAATTTAGAAGAAAAAGAGGTGCAGATCAAAAATTTGAAGTTCCAAAAAATCCAAACTAGACTCATTCACCATAAGTGGAGAATGAGTCCCACTGTAGGTTTTTTTCATAAATCTTTGTAGATTCAGATACCCTTTTGTCTGAAACATGTTCCTGTGCAGAAACCCTAAGATTTGGGACTTATTCACCCAAAATGGAAAATGAGTCCTAGTAGGCTATAATTTTAGGTTATTTAGCATTTCCAATATTCATTCCAGCCTCTACAAGTTTGTACATGCACACATTTCATTTCACAACTTGTTATTTTTTTTATAGGCATTTTTAAGTCATTTAGTTCAAGTTTGCATCATATTAGGGTTTTTTATTTCATCTTGCAAGTCATTGTATTTTCTAAGTTTAAAATTGGTGGTGAACCCCTCTTGTAATATACAATAATGTCCTATGATACCTTATTTTCAGATCTTGCCCTCCATTCTTTATTGGATTGAGATCTCCAAGGTGTCCTTGAGTGTAGTAAGTGTGAAATAGGAACCCTATCCTTGTGTTTATGGCTGAAAGGTGGGGAGTACTATTTCTATGACTACATTTTGGTGAACCCAACATGAAATAGTACAACCCTAGGATAGTCCTATTTCATTCAAATCATTAGAAATAGCATAATTTACATTCAAGGACAACCCTATTGCAAGATTTCAATCTCTTTTGCATTGAGATCTCTAGTTTTATACTTGAGTCCAGAACATATTGGAATTGGGTGTGATAGTACTTATCATTCTCATCTCTCAATCACCCCATTTTTAATTGGTTCCATTTTGGTGAACCTACATTTAGAACACTATATTTTTTATCTGGAGTCTGTCGTCATCCTAGATTTGCATTACATTAGTACCATTGCATTAGGATTTTCTTTAGTTAATTGGAATTCTAGGGTTTCTAATTTTTCATTAGTGAAAGTTCATATAACTTCCATTTTGCATCTCATTTCATAGAAAATCAAAGAAAATTTTCATTTACACTTAAGATTTACATCATACAACATAGAAAACATAAAAATCAATAAATTTTTTTTGAAAATTTTGAAAAAATCTCCACTACGACTCATTCACCACCTTGGGTGAATCAATCCCAACCCAAATTCTAAATTTCATTTTACAAAGTGGAATTTCCTATTTTTAAGCTTATGTTTTCTATTAAATCCTTAATGTTTTAGTTTACGTACTTTTTGTTACATCCAAATAATTAGAAATAACATAATTTACATTCATTACAATTGTCGGTAGAATTAGATTCTTGTACTTTTCAATTTCAGTATTAGTTCATAGTTCAAATAGATCAAATTACATTCAACATTCATTAGAAAATGAAAACAAAAAAAAAAAACATCAAAAGAAACAAACAAAAAATGGTCAACCTTATCATATCATTTAAAACCTTTAGTAGAGATGACTTGGACATGTTAGATAAAGCCCTTGACGACTTCATATTGCCTAGCTCATCCACTAAAGTTTTGACACAAGGAGATGCAAGCATCAACAATCATGATAATTATAATTGTTCTCCTGATATGTCTCCCATTGGTGACGAAGGTATCTTGGTGAAAGAAGATACAATCATTGAAGATCATGAAATTCTTATTTTTCTTCCTCCCCCTTGGAAATATATTATGACACACAAAGTTGAGATCATGGCCACTACTTTAACTAGTCTCCATTCATCTCCTAACACCTCCCCTACTTGTGAAAATTCTTTAGTGAATAAGGATGCAATCATGAATGATCATGACAAACACACTTATGTGGAGGATATGTTGATATTAAGAGATCAAATAATTGAGAGCTATGACAATCCTACCTCTTCTACTTGGGAAGAAAGTATAGGACATGGGGATGTAATTATAGATAATCATGACAATCAAGCCTTTCCTTCTCCTAATATCTCTTCTAGACATGAAGAAGATAGTTGTGTTAGAAGATATCCTTATTGAGAGTCATGAGAATATTATCTGTCTCTTTCCTAATTCCCCTACCATTCGAGAATACCTATTTGAACAAAAAAATTCAATCATTGGTAACCATGAAACTCATAGTTTCTCTTGTCTTGATGCCTCCCTTATTTGTGATGAAGCTTCTTTACCAAATCTAACCATGAAATCTGATGAAACTCTTGTTTTTCACTTTCCTAAAATCTCTCCTACTAGGGTAGATATTATGACAAAAGAGAATAAGAACTTAGTAAACAAGAATGAAATCATGAAAAATGATGATAATCACATTTATCCTTCTCCTGATATATCTTCTAGTTGTGGAGAAGAAATCAATGAGATTAACAAGAATCCTATTTGTCTCTCTCCCCCTATAGAAAACATTATTGAACAAGAAAATTCCATCATTAATATGCAAGAAAATCTAACCATTGATAACCCCCTCACTTGTGATGAATTTATTTTAGAAGATCCCACTTGTGAATTTCATGAACATCTAGTTTTTCGCTCTCCTAAAAACTCTCCTACTAGGGAAGGTATCATGGTGCAAGAAAATAACAACATTGACACACTTCTTTTAAACAATAGTACTATGGCTTCCTTAGATGAAGATGATGGAGTGAAATTAGACTCCTCTTCCCTAAGAGATCATGAAACTAAGGATAAGTCCTTTAACATTATGCACATTAGACATCCCTTGACACCAACCACACATGTGGAACCCGTACAAGAGATAGAACAAGAAAATAAAATTGAAGAAGCCACAAAGTTATTGGAAGATGCTTTAGAAACCTTTGATTTCATACCTATATTCATGAGAGAATACAAGATGATAACAAAAGAGTCTAAAAATGGAAAAGAGAAAATGGTCATGGCAATACAAAATTCAAAAGCATCCACTTCAACAACTTCAAAAGAAAAGATAACATACACAAAAAACTTTGATGAAGTTGAACAACCACTGAATCCAAAAGCAATGAAAAAGTTTATGGAAGAGGTTTTGAACTTATGAAACAACTTGGGAAAGGATGTGGTGCTATAGAACAAGGTATTTATGTCCCTATAGAGCCTAAAATGCAAGAAATGACTAATGATCTTGGTTATTGTCCCTTGAAAGAAAAGCCTTTATTCAATGTCAACACTATCACAACAAACTCTTCCAAGAAAAAATTAACCTTGGTACATCCTAAACTAATAGATATCTCATTAAATATGTATCAATTTGAAACTTTGTTTATTCATCATAATAAATAACATTAGTTTCTTTTCCTTTCCATGTAATAGTTATAGGATCATAGTATACTCACTATTGCATGTTTTACAATCATTGCAAATAATCTCCTGCGGCAAGGGGGATAAGAAGCCTTATCCCTGTATGTCACTTGTTGTTGTCTCTTTTGGCTAGTTGACTACCTTTCATGTATATATAAGAGCAAGCTTGGGATGCGTCTGACATACCTTAAGTTGGCTCACATGTGACATAATTATTCATGATGTATTTCAATTCAAAAACATATGACTTGGCATAGAGCCTTCAAATTTGGCTCTCATACCTTCTTTCATGTTAGAATTTATCATTGGCTACTTTAAATCAATTGCTCATAGTGATGGTGTAGCAACTGCCTTAAAGTGGGGGCATACATTGATGACATCTTTTGGAAAAAATTTATGGCTTGATTTTTCTTTTTTGTGATGTGTCCTCTTCTTGGTGGTGTCATTGGGTTTGATGTCTTCCAAGAGTGTACGGTCTACTAACATGGCATGATGTGAACAAGGCATTCCATGGGCGATGTTCTGACACTTTTGACTTTTCCTCTCTTGGAGACATTAGGCACAATTCTCCCTAAGAGGAAGACCATTACATGAATAAACAAAAAATACCCATTAACAAAATTTTTACATGACAAAAGCATTACATTGTGGTGCCTTATCAAATTTATTAGGAGGATAACCTTGGTATGGTTAGTATGATGGGAAGTTGACACACTAGCATGAATTTCTCATTATACGGTGGAAAGATAACCCACTAGCATGAATTTCTCTCTAAACCACTTCTTTGGGACAACTCACCCCGCAGAATATTTGATGTTTTGTGGCCCTAGAGTGAGCACATATTTGTCGAAGCTGGATCCACCTATCTTATTCTTTATATCTTTGATATTGCATGTTTATGTATCTTTTCTTGCTACAAATCTTACACCTTGTGTGTGTCCTTTTGTGCTTATGTCAGTTTGACTTAGGATCTTGGATCTTGGGGGCTTCAACTCTTCCCTGATCTTTGTTATCCTAGACCATCCACATCGGTATGATTGGACCCCTCTTGAATTTCTACTTTCGTGTGAGTTTGAACCAAGTTCATCCTCTCACTAAAGTGGGGGCTAAATGTAGTTTCAAAAAATGTCGTCGTTATACATTTTCACACTTGATTTGCGAATAATTAATGATAAATTAGACTTGATATCGCCTCAAGATCTAGTGTTGTGAGGTGTTTTACACATCCACATTAGGTTCTTGCGCCCTTTTTAAGCTAAATTAACTTAACTATTCCTTAATTTAGTGTTGTAAAGTGTATTTATTTATACCTTCACATTAAATTTAGGAGGCTTGTAAACTAAGTAATGTGTTCTGCACATTCACATTGGATTTAGGGTCCTTCTAAGCTAAATAGACCCAAATTTTCCTTAAATTAATGTTGTAAAATGTATTTATTTACACTTCCATAATAGATTTCGGGCCCCTTTGCATTTATGACCTTAATATCATCATTAATAGGCCCTTATGACCCCATATTGTGCATCCCAAGGAATATTTTAACTAAAAACCTGACAATATGAACATATAATCCTAATTCCTTAACTCCCCAACACTTGAGGACTAAAAATAGCCCCTGTGGGACCCATTTTCCACCTTGGGTGAATGAGTCCCATCCAGCTGGGGCTCCCATTTGGCCTATTTTTAAGGTTCTAAGTAGGAAAAGTTAGTTTTTAATTCAAAATTATTCCATGTTGGCCTTGGGGATCAAATTAACAGTTATTTGAGTGCACTACCTATATAAAAAAGCTTTCAAATCCTTATTTCACCTAAGCAACATAAGCCTACATGATATCAAGTCAAACAAGAAAGAGCTAAGCATTCCAAGATCATCAAGAGAGGATTCAAGATCATTTTTAAGGCATTCAAGGGCATAATTCTCCATCAATTTTTGCAGCAATTCAAGATCCATCATCATGTCAAATTTTATTAAGCATCAATCTTGTTAGCAAGATAGTGTTGTGATGCAGCATTGAAGATCCAAGATCAAGCATTGTTCTACTCCTATTGTCAAGATCAAGATCTACATCCTTCATGGCCATTTCATGTTGAGTTGTAGATTTACAATACATCATTTACAATACATCATTCAAGGTATCATTGTTCATGTTTCATATCCTTGTTTCATCGTTTCATCATTTGGTTTGATTACCTAAAAGGGGTTTGACCAAGGAAAACCCCTATTCCATAACAACCAACATTTTCTCTCTTTCTTTGTGTGATTTTGGATTTAGGTGTCTTGGATCATGAAGGATCATTGAAGATTAGGTTTCAAGGGTGTAGAAAGTCATCAAGTTGTCACAAGATTTTTTATCTTCACAAAAAGTCACCTACAGTCCCAAAAATCAAGGTTTCAGATCAAAGGACCTAGAGAGGCAGATTTAGCAGATAGAGAGGTGCAAATCATAACTTTGAAGTTCCAAAAAATCCAAACTAGACTCGTTCACCATAAGTGGTGAATGAGTCCCACTGTAGGTGTTTTTAAGAAATCTTTATAGATTCAGATACCCTTTTTTCTGAAACTTGTTCCTCTGCAAAAACCCTGATCTAGGATTGATTTTCCCAAAATGGTGAATGATTCCTAGTAGGCTAGAATTTTAGGTTATTCAACATTTCTAATCTTCATTCTAGCCTCTACAAGTTTCCAGGTGCACATATTTCATTTCTCAACTTGTTATTCTATTTTATAGGCATTTTTAAGTCATTTAGTTCAAGTTTGCATCATATTAGGGTTTTGCATTTCACCTTGCATGTCATTTCCTTTTCCAAGTTTAAACACGGTGATGAACCCCAGTTATAATCTAAAATCATATTGTAGGCTACCTTATTGTCAAATCTCTCCCTCCATTCTTTATTGGATTGAGATATCCAAGGTGTCCTTGAGTGTAGTAAGTGTGGAATAGGAACCCTATCATTGAGTTTATGTCAAGCAAAAGTGGGGTGTACTATTTTTATGACTACAATATTAATATTATATTACTATATATTTTATATTAATATTATATTACTATATATTTTATATTAATATTATATTACTATATATTATATATTAATATTATATTTATATATAATATATATTAATATAATATTTTATATATTAAATATATAATATCTAGTATCCCATTCTCCCTCTCTCCCTCTCTCTCTCTCTCCCACTCTACCTCTCTCCCTCCCTCCCACTCTCTCTCTCTCAAGTCTCTCCCTCTCTCTCCCACTCTCCCTCTCTCCTAATCTCCCTCTCTCTCACTCTCACTCCTTCTACTCTCCCTATCTGTCTCCTCTCTCTCTCTCAGTCCACTCCTCTCTCTCTCTGGTCTCCTCTCCTCCCTCTCTCCCACTCTCCCTCTCTCCTATCTCTCCTCTCCCCATCCTCTCTCTCACTCTCTCTCCCCTCCTCCTCTCTCTCTCTCCCCCCTCTCTCCTCACTCTCTCTTCCCTCCCTCCTCTCTCTCCTCTCTCCCTCTCTCTCTCCCTCTCCCCCACTCCCTCTCTCACTTCGGCTCCTCCCTCTCTCTCTCTCTCTCCCCTCTCTCTCCCTCTCCCTCCCTCGGCTCTCTCCCTCTCCCCCTCTCTCCTCCCACTCTCCTTCTCTATCTCCCCCCCTCTCTCTCAAGTCCCTCTCTCTCTCCCCTTTTTAACTTATCTATATTAATATAAATTAATATTATTATATATATTAATTTGTACTATATAGTATATAATTTATACTATATATTAATATGTATGCATACCTATACAATAAAAAATGGATATCCATTATTGTTCAAATTTTATAAACCATTTAACACATAAAACCAATATTATGTATTATTAATATATAATAAATGTATTATATATTAATATATCATAATATATTATATATTATACTCTCTCCCTTTCTAGCTCTGGCACTACTACTGATATATCCAACTTGTATTTGTAAAGAACTTTTGAACACAGTAATTAAGAATTTTGTTATCAAAATATTGACCTCCCAAATGCATATCCCCTCTAATAGCCTTAATGATAATATTACCATTTCGAACAAAAAGAAACAACACATTGAGTGTACCTCCACTCAAATTAAAGATAAGAATGCTTCTTTCTCTAGTGAATACATCATGGAAGCCATAAGTTATAGTTGCGACCATTGGATTGATAGTTTTTTGCATGACATTGAGGCCTTCAATCTTACCAGGAGGGTATGTGCAAGATCATCATGGAAAAAATAGGCCCTTAAGTGGCAAAAAATTTAGAAAAATCAGAGTGAGGCAACTTGACGTAAAAATTTGAATAAGTTATATATATTATTTAAAAAATATGTAACAATAGAATTTGTAGAAAATTGAATTTAGTTTCTAAACTTCTAGGTTTCTTTAAAAAAAAAAAAATCTATTTGGTGAAAATTTAAAATTTCAATGTAGTGATACTTAAATTTCAGGGAAAAAATAAGAAGCAGGTGTCTGTCTGACCACCCTAACCACAATAAAGTGATAATGTTTTTTATAGAGTTTGGATATAAGTAGAGGACTCTAATGCCTGATGTGATGCATATTTTTTTGTAATTTTTTTTTCCAAGAAAATAATTAATTATGAATTTTTTTATTACAACTTTTTAAAAAATATAAAATTTGTATGTCGACCACCTTAACTTGGTCAAAACTTCATGAAATTCAATTTTTTATTTTTTTAATCTATAGTATCACGAGAAGCATAGATTGACACATGTTTGGATTCAAAATGTAATCTATTTAAGCTATAGATTTTTCAATCCCGACCTATCAATCGGGACTTTTGAGTAAGTAATTTGAATAGAAATGAATAATAATTACTTATTAAATTCAAAGTAAAGAATAATTTATATCGGTGGAAAGATGAAATCTCCTTTAAAAACCCTTTTCGTTTCATCAATTTTGGGTAGAAAAATAGTCCTGGTATCAGCCACATACCCATCATATTGCCACTTTTTGGCCCATCATGATCCACAGACATACTGACATCTTTTGTGGCCCTCTTTTTGCATCATTAAATATTTAAGCGCCAGAGTACAAATTGATAGTGTAGGTTTTAATGTTATTTTTTCCTACACATTATTAAGCATACCTTAGGTTATAGGAGATGTGGTTCATGTGAGGACATGTGGCATAATCCATCGATTACATGTGTTGCTCCCACTCACACTTGGGTGGTTGAGTTTCACACCCTCTTTTGGCCTTATATGCCACCTCACAAAACCACTCATTTGTCTCTTTTTGAGTAGGTTATGCCACCTATTTGGCATTTTCCAAGTAGGCATAACTCCCACCTAATTTGGTTATTTGGGAGTTATTACCCCTCTTGGAATTATTTTCCCATATTGTGCTATATAATCAGCACTCACCTCTCCCTCCTATCTAGTTCAAATCTAGTCAAGATGAGTTCATATTAACTCAATCAATTCAAAGGAGAGTTGAGGCATATTGTATCATTTAGTGTGTGATAATAACATCATTTTGTTATTGCACTATATTCCTACATTTTATCTCTTGCTACTCTCGTGTGGAAGGTTTATCTTGGTTTTGTAGGTGATCCTGGGTGCTTGAGTTCATCAACAACTCTTACATGGTATCAGAGCGTTAGATCTGCAAGCCCCTTCTCAAATTTGAGAGATTTGTGAGTGTTTTAATCAGCATTGCAGGTTTCAGCATGCCTTTACTTGTCTTAAGTAGCTGATTCTACCTTTTCATGCTGTTTTTTGGTTGTTGGGGTCGTTTTATGTTGCTAAAGGCGTTTGTTTTACACTAGATCCAAATTTTCTGTATATTTTGAAGAAAATCCGCCATCTGGGTTTTGTTTTCAGCAGAAAAAAACCATCTGGGTCGTTGCTAGTTTCTGTATACAGGTTATATATTTTGCAGAAATTAAATCGGAACATTTCAGCAGACCCCCTCTCCAATTGCATTTTTGATTTTGCAGTCAATCTTTGGAGGGCCATAATTCAGTCATACGAGCTCTTTTTTCAGAGAATTTTTTTTTTATTTGGGTTAGAATTTCGCAGGCTTTGCAGTGGTATGATCCATTTTTGCTCAAGTGATCTGAATTTTCCAGAAAATCAGTTTTATCAGCAGATCTGAAGGACAGTTCTCGTTTTTGGAACTTCAAATGGCTATAACTTTCACATATGACCTCGGATCGAGGTGATTCTTTTTTTGAAAGTTGATATTTTTTTGAGCACTACACATTGGTGCTATTTTGAGGTTCTTATTTTAAGATTATTTTATACTTTCAGTATTTGGGTCCAATTTTGGACATGTAAAACTCTGGAAAATAACTCCAGAATTGTAAATGCACTAATTATAAAGTGCCACCATTATATTTTTCTGGGGGGGTCATGATTGAGTGAATTTTTGGGGGTAATCTTGTAGTTGATTCTTTTGTGTTGACCATTTGAGGAGGTATCATGGGTTTTTCTATTCATCCTTCTGTGGTAATGTTGAATAAGGATAATTATGAGTCTTGGAAGAATGGAATCCTGACACATCTCAGGTGGCTTAAGCTCTTGCCATACCTTTATGGGCTCATACCTGAACCAGACACACCTTGGAAGCAATCAATTTGGGGTAATAATAATGATCACATTATAGGATTAATTGGTACATATATTGGTGTTGATATTTATGTGGAGATCTCACATATTGAGTGCCCACACACACTTTGGACCAAGATTTGGGAGATTTTTGGAGACCATCATATCTCTCCATTCCCAGATGATCATGTTGCAGATTGTTTAATTCCCCTTGATGATGCTAATAATATACCCTATGATGATGATAATTTAGAGGAGCTTGAGGATAATAAATGTCTTGAATGTCTAGTTGACAAAGAGACTTCTCTTCCTGCTTCTCCTCCTCCTATTGAGATCACATCCTCATCTACTGTTGCATCTGAAGATACTTGTGTTGCTACATTCATGGCTTCTTGTGATTCAGTGCAGCAGGATATGCATTGTCTTCCAGATATAGCTACTTCAGATGACTACTTGATAGACATTGCAGGTTTATTTATGGAGTCTCATGTTTCGGACTTGGGAGACACTATTCATGGCATTCATCTTCTCTTTGATGAAGTTGATTCTTCTTCAGTTGTTGTGGAGGAACCTTTGTATCCTCTTGTTCATTCTCCACATGATCATTCATCACATTTTGACATGAGTGAGGATACTTTTGAGCAACATTTGGAGGAGGCGCCTTTGTCTTCAAAGGAGATATCTTTGTCTTCAAATTTTGTTCTACATCCATCTCCACTAGGTTCTGGATTTTCATCTTCTATAGTGTGGCCTAGAACACTTGATTTGATGGTGACATCTTTCGACATCAACATGGAGACACCTGAGCAGAGTTCAGAGACTTCATACATTTTCATCATTCTTCCTTCATATTCCTTTCAGGAATGGGAATATATCCTACATACATCCTTGGTTTTCTTTCTTCCTAAGGGGAGAAATAGTGTTCAACGATCTTGGATCATCTTCAGCTTCTTGTGTCGAGCATTCACCAACAATGCAGGAGATTCTACATTGGGGGACTATATGGTCTCTCTTCTTCTCTCTTGGGGGAGAGTTTTCTCCTACGGGTTTTCTCTTTCTCATGTTTTGAGAGGTTTCATCATTGTACATG
>VDFB02075321.1:431211678-431256987 GCA_007258455.2 Sequoia sempervirens | reverse complement strand
GAGAGGGTGGGAGATGGTGGGAGAGAGTAGAATATCATCAATTTACTAAAATTGGCCCAAACTTGTACATTTGAAGGTTTTGAGTCAATAACAATAGCTTTTTCACCCATTCCTCTTTTTGTAGACTTTGTAACTTGAGGAATGGGTCTGAACTAACATTATTAAGGTGTGGGAATGGTGTGTTAGGAGGTATGAAAGTGAGATGGGTGTGAAACCCATGTTTGTAAAAGTGAGTTTTCTTTAAGAAAAATGGTGGTTTTGAATAGTCAAATTGTGTTTTTGTGTAGGGAAGCATTATTTTATGATTTCTTGAGCTTTTTTAGGGTATCACAAACTTGTTTGAGTAATTTTTAGGTTGTGGTTAGCTTTGGAAGTATCATTTTCAATAAACCCCTAGGGTTTAGACTACAATAGAGGGTTTTGTGGTTTACCCATTGTATGGTGGTATAGCTAAGATCTGATTGTGGATTTTGAAGTTTTGACACCTTAGAATTGTTGCCGTAAGAGTTGGTAAGGTTTGGATAAATTTAGAGTATAGACCCTTTGTTCAACCAGATCGACCCCTTAAGGGTCCAAAGGGAAAAATGGCTGCAAACTTCAACATGAGGTTACTCAGACACTGTGACACTTAGAAACTTCTCATCTGATATGATGGGATCATGTTGGGCCCCTCTACAATAAAATCTCTTGGTTTTTGTTATCTCAGAGTGGTTTTCCCGTGGAGTCTAGTTTTCTGTTGATGGAAAAAGTGTCAAATGGAAGTAGTGGAAAGTTGCAAGGTGGTGCAACTTTCGTTCTAAAACTCATGTGACCAAACAGACTATTCCAGTGCATCTGAATATGCATGTTCACACTAGGCATTGTCCTTTTTCACACCCAAACATGCGGAATCACTCTGAGCTATGTTTAACTAGATCGATCCCAGAAGGGTCCAAAGGGAAAAATGGCTACAAACTTCAACATGAGGTTACTCATACACCATGATGCTTAGAAAATTATTGTCTGATCCTATGGGATCATGTTGGACCCCTATACAATAACCTCTCTCATTTTTTGTTATTTTGGAGTGGTTTTCCTATGGTGTCCAATTTTCAGTTGATGGAAAAAGTGTCAAATGGAAGCAGTGGAAAGTTGCAAGGTGGTGCAACTTTCATTCTGCAACTCGTGTGACCAAATGGACTATTCTAATGCATCATAATAGGAATTTTTATGCTAGGCATGGTTCTCTTTTTCACCCAAACACACAGAATCGCTCTGAGCTACATTCAACCGGATCGATCCCTTAAGAGTCCAAAGAGAAAAATGGTTGCAAACTTTAGCATGAGGTTACTCGGACACCATGATTCTTAGAAAAATCTCATCTAATCTAATGGGATCATGTTGGTCCCCTCTACAATAACCTCTATCAGTTTTCATTATCTTAGAGTGGCTTTCCTGTGGTGTCCAGTTTTTAGTTGATGAAAAAAGTGTTAAATGGAAGTAGTGGAAAGTTCCAAAGTGGTGCAAATTTTGTTCTACAAATCGTGTGACCAAACAAACTATTCCAAAGCATCCAAATAGGCATGTTTATGCTACGCATGGTCCTTTTTCTCACCCAAACACGCGGAATCACTCCGCGCTACGTTCAACTGAATCGATCCCTTAAGGGTCCAAAGGGAAAAATGGCTGCAAACTTTAGCATAAGGTTACTCAGACACCATGATGCTTAGAAACTTCTCGTCTAATTCAATGAGATTTTATTGGGCCCCTCTACAATAACCTCTCTTGGTTTTTTATCTCAAAGTGGTTTTCCCGTGGTGTCCAGTTTTTAGTTGATGGAAAAAGTGTCAAATGGAAATAGTGGAAAGTTGCAAAGTGGTGTAACTTTCGTTTTGCAACTCGTGTTACCAAATGAATTGTTCCAATGCATCCAAATATGCATTTTTACGCTAGGCATGGTCCTCTTTCACAACCAAACATGCAAAATCGCTCTGAGCTATGTTCAACCGGATCAATCCCTTAAGGGTCCAAAGGGAAAAATGGTTGCAAACTTCATCATGAGGTTGCTCAAACAACGTGATGCTTAGAAACTTATTGTTTAATCTGATGGGATCATGTTGGTCCCCTCTACAATAGCCTCTCTCAGTTTTTATTATCTCAGAGTGTTTTTCTTGTGGTGTCTAGTTTTTAGTTGATGAAAAAGGTGTCAAATGGAAGCAGTGGAAAGTTGCAAAGTGGTGCAACTTTTGTTCTGCAACTTGTGTGACCAAATAGACTATTCCAACACATTTAAATAGGAATTTTTACGCTAAAAATGGTCCTCTTTCGCACCCAAACACACAGAATCACTCTGAGCTACGTTCAACTGGATCGATCCCTTAAGGGTCCACAGGGAAAAATGGCTACAAACTTCAGTATGAGGTTACTCGGACACCGTGATGCTTAGAAACCTCTTGTTTGGTCCCATGGGATCATGTTGGTCTCCTCTACAATAACCTCTCTCAATTTTTGTTATCTCAGAGTGGTTTTCCTGTGGTGTCCAAATTTCAATTGATAGAAACATGTCAATTGGAAGTAGTGGAAAGTTGCAAAGTGGTGCAACTTTTGTTCTGCAACTCGTGTGACCAAATGGACTATTCCAGTGTGTCTGAATATGAATTTTCACACTAGGGATGGTCATCTTTCTCACCCAAACACATGGAATCGCTCTGAGCTACATCCAACCAGATCGATCCCTTAAGGGTTTGAGTGTAGTATGTTGAAATAGGCCATTCCACCTATTGTTCAAGCTATGTCTCGGTGATATGGGCCTAATGTAAGTAGGATAGGGAGTAGGAATAATAAAATAGAATTAGTAAGGGCATTGGAAGAGATTATTAACGTTGCCCCTATTGAAAATTCAAAATTGAGGCCCCTTAAAAGCAAGGGTAGAAGAGGTGAAAAGAAGAAATTGCTTGAAAATAAGTTAGAATAGGTTGGAAATAGGGTGAGATTGTGGAGTTTTATGTTTTCAAAAGTTCTGCAAGGACAAGGGAGGTCAAAAGTATGTTATGGCATGACATGCCCTAGTTGGGAAAATAGGGGTTTTGAATGAAAAAGAGAGGTTTGAGGGAGTAAACGTGGGTAAAGTCAAGGGGCAACATAATTTGGTTTTCAATTAAGTTTGTGTAGGAAAAATGAAGAGTGTTGGAATAGGTTTTGAGGTTCAGGTTCAGGGGTTCGGTTTTCCAATTTGGCCAAAATTGTTTGGAGCGGGGTTCAGTTCGTTTTGGGTTCATTGGTACAAAAAACATGTAAAAACAAAATATATATCTATGCAACCTAGAAGCATGAATTATGATTAGAATATCACATATCATCGTATAAACAAAAAAACCACCATAAACTTGAATGCCATTTAAAACAACAAATTGCCAAAAAAAATGTGTTTATAACCTGCAAAAAAAAGTGAATAAAATGACACTGATTTTTCGCGTGGAAAAAAACCATGAGACCATAGCTTGTTGCTTACTATTATGCTTTGATATATTTTTTCCAAGCATCCATAGCTTGTTCAAAATTAATTTTTTAGGCTTTTAGCCATAGCAGCAAGGCAATGAATTGTTTGATAAAATGCTTTGGTAGACATGTATGAAAAATGTGGTAGCATAGACAAGGTAGTGAACTGTTTGAAAAAATGCCTCAAAGAAATGTGGTTTCATGGTGATGGAATGGCATGATGAATGCCATGACAAGCAAATTTATATGGATTTTCATGGCATTCCATCACCATTGAAACCACATTTCTTTGAAGCTTTTTTTCAAACAATTCACTGCCTTGTCTATGCTATTGCTTATTATTATGCTTTGATAGATTTTTTCCAAGCATCCATAGCTTGTTTGGAAGCACCTATTTTAGGATTTTATCCATAGTAGCAAGGAGGTGAACTGTTTGATAAAATGATTTAGTAAACATTTCTGAAAAATGTGGTAGCATAGACAAGGCAGTGAACTATTTGAAAAAATGTCTCAAAGAAATGTGGTCTCATAGTGATGGAATGCCATGGAAATCCATAGCAATTTCCTTGTCATGGAATTCCATCACCATGAGACCACATTTATTTGAGGCATTTTTTTCAAACAATTCATTGCATTTTCTATGCTATTGCTTACTATTATGTTATGATATATTTTTTCCAAGCATCCATAGCTTGTTCAAAAACACTTGTTTTAGGCTTTTAGCCATAGCAGCAAGGCAATGAATTGTTTGATAAAATGCTTTGATAAACATGTATGAAAAATGTGTTAGCATAGACAAGGCAATGAACTCTTTGAAAAAATGCCTCAAAGAAATAAGGTCTCATGGTGATGGAATGAGATGAAAATCAAATGCTTTTGATTTTCATGGCATTCCATCACAATGAGACCTCATTTCTTTGAGGTATTTTTTCAAAGAGTTCACTGCCTTGTCTATGATATTGCTTACTATTATGCTTTTGATAGATTTTTTCCAAGCATCCATAGCTTGTTCGTAAGCACTTGTTTTAAGCTTTCAACCATAGCAACAAGGCAGCGAACTATTTGACAAAATGCTTTGGTAGACATGTATCAAAAATGTGGTATTATAGACAAGGCAGTGAACTGTTTGAAAAAATGCCTCAAAGAAATGTGGTCTCATAGAATGCCATTACAAGCAAATGCAATTGGCAGCTGCTCCTAGTTATTAGTTATGAAATGTGAAGTAATTGCATAACTACTTAGGTTGACTTTGTAAATACTATATTGTAATTGAAATTTTGTCATCTATCAGCATCTAGTTATTAGTTATGCAATGTGAAGCAATGCTTTGAGTTTGAAAGATGTGTAATGCAATGTAATCAACGATATGAATATAAACTACAAAAATCTATGTCTTGCAATTTATTAGTTAAACTCTTTATTTTATTTTCTCTCTATGTCTCTATGCTATGGAAATGCCTTTGAATTTTTTAAAACAATTTTTTTATCTCTTGTTCTACTTTTTTTTACCTTTTTTTTTAAATCTGATTTTTTTAAATTTTTTCTAGACTTTTTCCTGAGTTTTTCAAAAATCTTATACTTTTGGTTTGCCAATTTTTTCCCCAAAATATTTTTTCTGCTATGGTATAAACACATATGTTTTTGTAATATCAAGGATACTTTTTGAAACTTCCATGCATTTCTAATCTAAAAGGAAAAGTCTTTTGCCTAGTCTATATGCAGCCATGCTTTTGACATTGTCAAAAAGAGAAAAACTTCCTGAATGATGCAAAGGCATGGCCAAGCAGTTCTAACTCTTTGCATGAGAGAGGAGAGATGTTGGAGAGTACATCAAGTTAGTGAGAAAAAAAGTGTAATGTGTTTTAGTTTGTAATATTCCTCTATTTCTCTACAGATGTGTCATAAATTCTTAGTTCAAATATGGACACCAAATATCGATAAAATTTTTTTGTATTAACCAAATAGCCATGTATGCATAGATCAATATATGTCGATATAAGTATAAAATATAGTTACAAAATAGCCATATATGCTTACAAGAATTCCATATACGAATACAATGTAAAAATATATCCAATACAAAAAATGTACAAAATTGCCATGTCTACGCATACAACAAAGGGCGCTGGAATCAAAATTCATTTCTCTCCATGCTCTGGAAATAAATTCTTTCCCTTTGTTTAGTGATCTGATGGTGATAAGTCTATCACTCATTTCTGTTGTGCTCAAGGAGTGCTCCTGCTTCTCCTTCTATAGTTTAGCTCCTGGTGAAGTTTTAACTATTACAATAAGAGTAAAGACATTAATATATAGAAATTACATTATAAAAATGATATATTTAACAAAATAATCACTTACGGCCATCTCACGATCACTCTCCATGATGGAAATATTTGCACGCCGATGCTGAGGCATGCTCAAGCCCTGTACAAACCATCCAAATAGGGATCAAACTACAAATCAATAATGGTTTGATTTTCCACTAGAACTAACTGTTACCCAATTTTCACCTACGGGCTCAATAAGGGGAAATTATGTTTCAAATTCGGCACATGGATTAAATGTGGCTCCCACAAGGGTTGAGACTAGTGTGCAGGTCTTCAGATTTCATTGGGAAGGTTTTCATCTGATGTTATTTCACAAGGAAGTCTATTGGAAGCCTTACCTCGATTAGATTCGGCACAAAACTCCCCAAAGATAATGTCGCTGAGACCCTCCAGTTGTCTTTCCGACTGGCTATTGTGCTATATTCATTCAAAATCCTTAGGTCGGTGAGACATTTTTGGTCACCATGAGTTTCCTATCTCTCCCCAACTATTGAAAGTAACGCCGAAAGTTGTTCACAAGGGTGGCGTCGAGGAGAAGGGTTCACATTCACTGAGAGGTCTCAGCGAAAAGAAATGTCAATGGGAAGAAAGGAAGGGCCTCGCTATGACATCCTGATGACCATGTGGAGTCTCCCCGAAATGAAATCAGCTCACCGAGAAATGGAGGCCTCGGTGAGAAGTCTTGCCGACATGGAGTGGTGAGCTCAGCAAGGGATTTGAGTTCACCATGAGGTCTCACCAACCAAGCAAGGTCTCACCGATGGTGAAGGAGGTCTCGGAGGAGGGTTTTGATATCGATGTAATGTCTCACCAAAGGCCATGGGTCTCGCCGAAGAAATAGGAGCTCGGGGAGATGTCTCAGCGACTCACGAAGGTCTCAGCGAAAAGAGATGCCAATGGGGAGAAAGAGTGGGCCTCGCTGTAACATCTCGACGACTGAATGATGTCTCAACGATAGGATTGTGCCTTCAGTATAAGATGGACATCTCGGGGAGATGTCCTATCGACACGGGAAAGTCTCGATGAAAGTTGTGAGCTCAGCATAAGGTCTCACCGACCAAGCAATGTCTCTCCAAAATGAAGTGGGCTTTCGCCGAAACAAAAGGACCCTCAGTGTAATCTCTTGCCGACTAGGAAGCTCTTGCCGACAGTAGTTCACAAGTTTGGGATCATGGAGACTCCGAGCGGAAGTGTTGCGCTCGGTAGGATGTCCTACTGAGAAGCGATAGTCTTGCCAATGGTTTCAGGAATGTTGATATGACTTTTGCAGCTTGATATAACTCTCACTGATGGTTGTAAGCTATCCCGATGCTGCTGTAGAGTCTAATCGCATTGTGCAGACACGGTAAGTGTCTCACCAATATGTGATTCTATATGAGTGACCTTTGACCATCTGGCGATTTGATGAAGCATCTGTTTGACCAATCAGACGAAGCTACAGGTGAGCTGTGGCAGTTTGACCGATGAGAGGAAGATCAACAAAGAGAAAGTGATGTGGATTTGCTCTGAGCTCAAGAGCATTCAAAGCAGCTCGGCAAGGATGTTCGAAGGTGGACACAAAGACTAGGAAGTTAATGTTGTAGTTGCAAAAGATCAAGGGGGTCATTCCTGGAGCAACTCTTCACCAACATGGATAGCAGGGACCCACATTTAATGCAACATTAACTTCCTTCAAAAGATCTAAGGGAATATTTTCTTTTGAGGACTAATATTTTTGTAAGCCCTAGGGGCCGACATCACTTTTGTATATAGGGAATTTTTTCCTCTTTGTAAAGGAGTTTGGATTATGCATTCTCGAGAGTTAGTATTTTTAACAATCCTTTCTCAGTTGATGTATGTTTTGTAACTCATTTTGATTCTAGAATATAAAACACACAGTTTACCTTGGAAGCCAATGTTAGTGTTTAGACTACTCTCATTTCTGTATTTTTAGATTATGCAAGTTTTCAACTATGGTTTTCTAAGTCAGCATTCATACCTTCAAGTTTTGAAATTTATCTTTCCTTCTTAAAATATGTATGTAGATCAAGCCTTTTTTAAAAATGATGCATAAGTTCAAAGAGGTTATGTTGAGTAAATGAAATAGCTACCATTAGTTTTCTAGTGTATGTTCATCTTGTTTTCATTTCATGATTTCTTATCAATTCGGTGTATCACCATAGTATTTAGTTTTATTTTTATGCACTCCTTCTCCCTTTTCCTTACAAGATCAGTAGTTAGGTGACACCATAGGAAGCTAGCCTTCTTTGGAGGTTGACCTTTGTTTACAAGAAACCCACATCTTTAGGGGTCTTCCCATGTTACACTGAGGTGTTGAACATTAGAGCCATCGAGGATTGTATAGCGGATGAAACATCAATATCTATTGCCCTCACAAAATTTGGAGGTGTTTCCACAACCAACATCTGAAAATAAAACAACAAATTATTCAATCACAAAAAAGTTACAATAGCAATCTACATCACATGACTTATAATGTATGAGATCTAAAGAACAAAATTTTGAGTACAAGTATTAAACTATATATTTCTGATTATCATGCTTACTATTTTCCCTATCCATATATTTTTGGTTATCATGCTTACTATTTTTCCTAGCTAAAGAAAATTGAGTGGAAGGGTGCCTTGGCGAATGATGAAACAATGGATTGTTTAGTGACTCTAATTAGGTTTCTTGTGCATGGACCAGTCATTTTTGTTGATAAATAAGATGTTTGAAGATTGAGGATGATAAGAAGAAGTATTGAAATGAGTTAGCTTGTTGTTTCCTTGTGGTTTACAAATGAAACAATGTGATTTTTGATGAAAGATAAAGAAATTTTAGTTGCTTATTAAATTTGATCTTCTCCTGATTCAATTGGGTCAAATGTTGGTGCAGGAGCACCTAGGTCATCAAATACTTTTCAATTTTACAAAAGGAATGAGTGTTCAAATTTGTATTGAGTCAATCACAAAAGGTAATGGAAAAATGTTGTAAAGTGCATGTTCAAGGTCATATGAGGTCTTATTTGAATGTATTTAAGGTTATGGGTAAGTTCTAGGTGGTAAAAGTGGGAAAATGCAAATAATGCAATAATGTAATATTGTTAAAAGTTGTTAAATTGACAAAAACAAGGAAATCAGGCATATTAACGGTTAAAAAGGGTAGTTTCAACTGATGGAAAGATAGTTATGGAAAAGGAAATATCTTTAAAAAGCATGTAAAGGCGAGAAAAAGCAGAAGTTTGTGTTCTTGTAATTAGATTTTGAAATAAAAATTCCCTGTTTCTAAGTTTGCAACATTACTCCATCATTTTTTTTTCTTGTGTTGGTAATTTAGGAACACCCAAAGTTAAATCATAGTGTGAATACATGTAAAGAGGAGTTATTTTCCAATTTCAAGAGTTGGAAGGTTAGTTTTAGGAAACAAAAGAATAAAAGGCAGTTTTCAGTGCCCGATAGAGTCCTTTTAGAAGCAAGTTTGAGAGTCCAATAGGGTTTTTATTCACTACTCCACCAATGTAGGTCAAGTAAATTGGTGGAGTAGGTTAATGTTAGGATTTTTTGCATGTTTTGATGATTGTAAGTGTAGGGAAAAGCAAGAATACCATGGTGGAGTTGTTGCTACACTGGAAAATAAAGGATTTTCCTACACAAAGTGATGCTATAGTCATGGGTCATGAATAAATAAAGCTTGTAGAGGCTTGGAAATGATGTAGAAGGTCTTGTAAGACATAAAAAATCATGTTCCAAGTGGTGGCCAAAGAAATAGATGTTTGCAAGAGTATTTTTCACAAAACCCTACTTGATTTGTGCTTTTACACCCTATAAACGAGGGTTTATTGGATCATAACATTTTCATGGTTTTCAATCCCTATAAATGGTGAAATATTGAGTTATAAGACATGCTTGAAGACTGTTTTGAGGTTTTGAGTGGTTTGGAATGGTTTTGAAGGTGTGTCCTTTGTAAAACATGCCTAATCTATTAGCCTTTCTTCAGAGGGTAGTCTAAAATCTGATGATTTTCTTTATGTTAAACGTCTAAGAACTTTGATATGTTGTGATGTGCTAGAAAGTGTTTCTAAATGTGCATTGATTTTTTTAATTTTCTTTGAGATATGAATGTAACTAGCCGATTCAATGGTTGATAGACCTACTAGAGGAATATGATATTGTCTGATCAAAACAAAGATGTTTATTTAAATAGTGGAAAGGATGATATTGAGCGCTTGGTTACTATCAAACTAATGATATGATTGATGTTAATAAATTTGGTTAAGTTGTAAAAGACAAGTTTGGTAACTTTGATGGTTTGATGGGTGAGTATTATGAAGCCTTTTGAGCAAATTGGTGATTAACCACAAGATGACAATCAAGATTCTGTTGTAGCAAGAGTTTGTAACCTGTAAATAGACTACTACAGTCAAAATATGGTGAGTACAATGCTTGATAATGGGCTGATAACAGTGAGGTATGGTTTAGTTGATTTGTTGCCTTGGTGAATAAATGAAAGGATGAATTGTTCAAGTGTTAATAATCAAGTTTATGTTGTTTTTATGGTGGTTGAGAATTATGTGAATCTAATTGATTAAGTCAAAGTTTTATAATATGATTTTTGCATTGAATGAGTCAATTGGAATACTGATTAGTGGAATGATGAATGATGGCTTATGGAATGGCTAAGAGAATTTGAGTGGATTTTGGTTGAATGAAAAGTAGATTTCTGATGAAATTATATTTGATCTTCTCTTGATTCTATTTGGGATTAAAATCCCTTAA
The DNA here is from genome assembly GCA_007258455.2 of Sequoia sempervirens. Lineage (NCBI taxonomy): Eukaryota > Viridiplantae > Streptophyta > Pinopsida > Cupressales > Cupressaceae > Sequoia > Sequoia sempervirens. The sequence goes on along the minus strand of VDFB02075321.1, from coordinate 431,246,426 downwards.
AGAAATGATGTTGATGGTGTTTGTTGGATGCTCTGCATCAGATGTACCCTAATGATTGAGTGTTTTGATATGATGCTCTACATCACTAACTGCCTTATCTATGCTATTGCTTACTATTATGGTTTCATATAGATTTTTTCCAAGCATCCATAGTTTGTCGTGTTGGTGCACCTTTGCAAGCACATGCCTCCATGTGAAGTAATTGCATCGTGTTGCTTATGTTGAATTTCTAAACAACTATATTATATAGTTAAAATTTTGTCATCTATCAACATCTAGTTATTAGTTATGGAATTTGAAGTAATGCTTTGAGTTTGAATGATGTGTAATGTAACGTAACCAATAATATGAATATAAACTACATAAATATATTAAGTAAAATTCATTAGTTAAGTTCTCTTTATTCTATTACCTTCGTGTACGTTTGAGTAAATCCACTTGCACTAGGAGGTGCTTGCTTGAAACCTCCAATATTAGCCTGTTCAACATCCAAAATCACCTATTAAAATACCATTCGTAAAACAATGTTATTAACATGTAATAAATTTATAATTGTTTACTAGTTACATACCCCACTGATAGGTGTATTGTAGAACTAAGTAGGTGGAGGACCGGTGTATCCAGTCTCAACACTGTGACCTTGCAATTTTATTAAAATAATAAAACTAAATTAGTTAATCTTGCATTTCAGAATTGAAATTTAATAAATTAAATTCAATGAACATGTTGAATTTTACTTGACTATCAATTCCATATGCATGATGCAAAATGTCAACCATCCTCTCCATCCCCGTAGTAGCATACAAATCCTACGTAGTAGCCTCCTGAGTGTTAGTGGGGTCATATGAACAAGTCACCCCACAAGATTGACACACATGGGTTCAAAGGCCACCACCTGAAGACTCCCTAGATGGCGTTGTACAATAGGGCTAGTATGATGGATGACACTCCAAGTCAAAGTGTTGATCACCTGCAATGTCTCTATGTTGGCACTCCTTCGCAATGATAGGCATAACAATGTGCTCATGAAGTGGCCTAGCGAGAGGTTGTCTCCCTTGTTGCGTAGGATCCGGCTATGCACCTGGCCTATCCTGAGCTGACCCCCCACCTGTCCCCTGGAACTCCCTCATATCAAAATAATTTGGTATTTGGTTCAATATGAACTCACTGTATAGTTTCCTAAAAAAATATTGGGGGACTTCACAATTGTTGCACGATGGGTAATCAAAGACCAAGTACCACCTATCATAAAAATGGTTCCTAATCTCTTGGCGGTGGAACCAATGAATAGGAAACCTCTTCACATTGAGGCTAAGATTTTGATTTGTTCTAGGGTCAGTGAATAAAGAGCACAAATCACCTTTAGTAATTTTTAAATCTTTTACTTGTTTATATGATAGTTTATCTGCATAATATGCCCTAGCTGCCTACCTTCTATCTTGCCAGCTCATTATTTGTTGGGTTATTGAATCTACATTTTTTAACATCTCTTTCATTGAATTTTCTAGGGTCATTCTTTCTATGGTTGAAGCATTTGGATCACTCAACCTACTGATAAGATCCACAATTTTTCTTTTGTTGTTCTCAATTTCACTCCTCAAATTTTGTTAAGTGCTAGGAGGGTGTTGAGTGATTGGTGTGGGAGGTTGATTTTGTTGAGGATTTTGTTGTTGAATATTTTCCTATTCTTCTTGTTGAGTATTTTCAATATTTTCAGGATTTTTAGGATCTCCTACAATTAAAAAAATAAAAAATCAAATCTAACCTAAAACAAACAAAATCAGCTTGAAACTAAGAAATTCAAAATAAATATCAAACAATACTTACCTCGTGCACCTCTTTGTTGTCATGGCACCATCTTTGCAAAGAAAAAGCAACTGTTGTTGATTAATTTTATAGAATGGCTCCTAGAACGCGAGCACGAAAATGAGGGTTTTTGGCCGCGGGCAAAGCAGAAAAACAAACAACAAAAAATGAATAACTTTCACTTTTTTTTCTTTTAAAATGACATAATGTGAGCACATTATAACATTCTTGCGTTATGTCATTTTCCAAAAAAAAATTGGAGTTTGCCACAAAAGTGTAACCCAACCTCATACACCCACCCTAACGAGGACCATCAAGAAGCTTTTTAAGTATATCATGAGAAGAAAAGTTATTATCAAGAGATTTGTTGGTTGGGCCCTTACGAGGGACGTCTATCATACCCACAAGTTCATCCATAGGATTGAATTGGGTAACATTTGGAGTAATATCATGCTGCCCAGTATTTGTATCAATGTTCATCACATGAGTGTTTGAAGGTTCACTAGCCTTGACAATGAAACATTGTGTTTAGGCATAGGGTTGGTAAAAAATTGTAAATTTTTATTAGGGGGTACAACATACTTATTACCTTGATCATTAACACCTGTAATGGACAAACGACCAGAATCAATGAGGTCTTGAACTAAGTGTTTGAGATGCTTACATTGTTCGGTGTCATGTCCATTTTGGTGATGAAAATGACAATAAGCATTTGGTTTAAGGGTGGGTCATAAAGGCTTGGTGGTATTCAGTGGTTTAATAGTAGGAAAAGTGATAATTTTTTGTTGGAGCAATTGATTGATTGTGTTATGGAGAGTATCGGGTAAGGGGGTAATTTGTCTCTTTGGGTACCTATAGGTAAAGGGCACTGCTGCTTTAACAACTGCCACTTGACTCTGAATAGGTTGGGTTGGTTGTGGAGGAGGCGGATTGAACTATAAGCAGCCTCTGTTTGGTTTTCTAAAGTTTTGTGCATTGTTTTGGTTTCTTTGTTCAGACTTCTCAACTTGGTTAGAAGTGGACTTTGAATCATGACTAGTAACCAAGTTGTGATAGTCACAAAGGTTTGTGCATAAATGCAAGATTGAAGGAAATTTCATCATAGTTAACTTATCCTAAAGGTGAGTGTGCAAGTTTTTGATAAAAATATTTTGCAAATGTGAGTCATGAATCTTGACATCAATTTGAGCATACAATGACTGATAATGTGAAATGAAATAAATTACTTTTTCATCTGCATTTTTTTTACATCGCATTAAATCAACCATTGTCTTTTTGGGAGTCATATGGACTTGGAAATGAATTATAAAGGCATCCAAAAGTTCATTAAATGATTGGATTGAATGATTAGGTAGGTTTGAAAACCACTCTAATGCAGTGTCCTTTAAGGTCCTAGGAAAAAGTTTGGCTAATAGTCTATCATCGAGGAAAAAATCACTACATAGTGTTGTATAGGAATTAACATGATTAGTAGGGTCTCCTTTACCTTCGTACTTCTCAAACCTAGGCATCTCAATTCCCTGTGGCACCTATGTTCTCAAGATCTCTAGAGATAATGGGCTACTATGGACATGATATGTGGGTGGAGCATTTTGACTTTGGCTAATGGTGGATATTTGTTGTTGCATGGATGAAACAGTGTTAAAGAGTTGTGTAATGATGGGGTCAATGTAAGTGGTATGCGATGGAAGAAAGAATGATGATGGAGTGTATGTAATGTTAGGAGAAGTGAAAGGAACACTAAGAGGGGTGAAGGTAGAAGATGAAACATTCAATGCCACAAAAGAACTAGGAATGCTAGTTGGAATAGCGAAAGGAGTCACATGAATAACTTGTTGCATGGTTGTTGTAACTTGACGAGTCGTATAGGTGGGTATGGATGCTATGGTGGGTATAGCAATGGTGTAAATGTTTTCAAGATTTAAATCTTTTTGCAAATGTGCAAAATCCTCATGAATACTAATGACTTTTTCTTGCGGGATGGAATTTTTTTGTGTGTCAACATGCATTGGATGTGAAGGTAAAGGAATAATAGTGGTAGCATCCATGCTTAATGCACCATTGTCCATACTAGGAGTAGGAGCTCTTGAGATCCCAAGGTCCACAACAAAAGTGCTATCGTAGGAAGCCATGAGTCTACAACTTTGTCTCACTAAAGTATTATCAATAGGGCACCAAACACTCACACAAGTACCAAAAAATATGGGGTGAATGAAAATGAAAACTAGGAACAAAAAAATGCTAATGACATAAATTCTATAAACGGAAACAAGAAGATAGTAACAAGAAACAAAAATGTAGCAAAAAAAACTATGAACGTACCAAAAATTTCAATGCATAAAATGCAAATGGACTAATTCACCTAGGGCGGCGAATGAGTCCACGTATGATATTTTTTTGTGTTTTTCAGAAAAGTTAAAGTGAATTCAATGCTTTTCAAATACAGAATGAGAATGTAAATGCTAATTTTTAGTTTTTGAATGATATGATATGCAAAAATAAAGTCTATATGAGTCTTTCACTAATGCAATTTGAGAAACCGTAGGATGCAAAACAAAACAAAACCTAATTGAATGTTGATGCAAAGGATACCTAGGATGCAAGATGCAATAGAAATTAGAAAGATAAAGTGTTCAATATGCAGGTTCACCAAAATGAACCAAAATTTTGGGTGTGGTCTCTATGTAATTCTCTTACACTCTTATGATCTTTCACCTAAAAAGAGAGAGATAGAACCCCAAAATTGAAGTAGTTCATTCAAATAGAGGATTGTATGATGTGATTAAGACTAAATGAAATGTTTTAAATACAACTAAATGATGTAATTTGATTGATTATTAATGCAAAACCAATGAAATGTGCAATGTTTGAAAACACAGTGAGGTATGCAGAAAATGCAATAGAAAGGAAAACTAATGCAAACATAATTGAACAGGGTCAAATAGAGTGCACCTAGGAATTGGATGATGAATCTAGAATGTTTTGAAATTTGGCAGAGATCAATGTAAATCACCAATGGGACTCATTTGACATTGATGGCGAATTAGTCCTGCTTCTGACAAAAACACCTTAAAACTACTTTCTGACTATTGGGAACTAGAATATGTCAAAATCACCTTTTTTCAGCCTTAAGGTGGGACTCATTCACCACTGATGGTGAATCAATTCTCCTCCAAAATTATTTTATATCAAAGGGCAATTATGTAGCTCCAGATTTGCACTTGTCTTCTTGTCAGGTTGACAGAGTCAAATCTTCAGAAAACAAACTATAGGTTGTTTCCAAGCTTGAAATAAGGTTTAGTTGACTTGAAACACTTTGTTGACTTGTTCACCACTTTTCAACACCTAATTCTTGTTAGTGTAATTAATGTTTAATTACACTTGCATAACTTTACTTAGGTAATATTTAATTCCTAGGTTAATTAATTCTCATCTTTATCTTGTTGAACTATCTTTTTTCTCAAGATAAGATTAGGGTTATGCATCTTTTCTTTTATAAAGAAAATCATATCTTGTAATTAAGAATTCCTGAACAATAGTATGTTGCACATATTTTTGCAATAGCTTCTGCTTTTTCTAATTTTCTCTTCTGTGTAGGCTTTTCTAGTTTTCATTTCAGATCTTGGTTTCTAACATGGTATCAAAGCCTTGATTTGCAGCCCCTTCTCAAATTTTCAGAGAGATTCATTGCAGAGTTCGTTCGGGATTCCTCAAGTGTTTCATACCTTATTTTGTCTCTCTATGTGGGTGCTCTTGCATGGTTAGTTTCGGCACATGTTAGAGGAAATATGAGCTCATTTTCAAGTCCAAGGTTGTCAAAAAATTCAAGATCGACTTTTGTTTCACCTGAATCTGACATTTTATGCCAAAGTTATGAGGGTTTGAAGATTTGCCAGATTTGGCAGTTGTGAAGCTTCTGGTGCATTTTCAGGCAAATCGGACCTCACCATTAGATCCAGAGCATCTGAGAGATGAAAAATGACATATTACATGCCCTATTTCGGCGTCGGGAGCTTCTGAGGCAATTTTTTTTTGTTTTAGAGGCCGTACGGTCTGTGTACAGCCCCCTGTGCACGATTCTAAAAAAAATCAAGGTTTTTTTTATTCTGCAATAAAAAATTACATTAGCTTTTTTGAAAATTAAAAATAAAAAAAATAAAAGGAAATATTTTTTATGAAAACAATTATCAAAAAAATTATGCAAAAGTTTTTTTGAAAAGGGTTTACAGGCATTAATGCCTGCAGTAGAGGGTACCCCATACCCTGTCGTGGAAGGGTTGTACGCCACCGCTGACAAGGCGAGGCCCTTCCCACTGCCCCCACTCTGCCGACTAGCGGCAACTTTCCCAATGGCTCCATTGAAGCAATTGACAATTGCAACCAACCGGCGGAAAAATCTAGCGATGAAATCTATAAGATTCTTTTGGAATATTCTGATCCTGCATTTTCTGGAACTCGGCAAAATGCTTTTAGGAAATGGAGATTTTCTGGCAGGGGGCATTTTTTTGCCCTGACAGCCAGATGGCTGTCAAATTTTTTTCAGTGAAATGATAACATCAGCATGAGGTCATCGACCGTACGGCCCCTCTTTGCCCCCTCCTAGTCCTGATTTGCCCTAAAGGAGCACTTTTTTACTTTTGGTCATAACTTGAGCATACGGTAACAAAATCAGGCAAACGAGATATCACTGGAAAGCTGGTTCCAAGAACTTTCTAGTGGTGTTATTTATTTTTTAGTATTTTCCTATTTATCTACTATTTTTCTATTTGAAGTTAGATATTCATTTTGGGCTTCCAAGCTCATAACATTTTGCCATGATCTCTGATTTTCGTCTTCTTTGAGGCGTTGGAAAGGTATTGAGGAGCTCTATTTTACTATCCATGCAATTTTTTCTCTATTTTTCCCTAGTTTATCATTATTCCATATTTGTCTCAATGGGTGTTTTGGAGATTACTTGAATGTTTTGGCAGTTGGAAAGGTGAAACTTGAACATTTGCACTTCATTTCAGTACCACATCACGTTATTTTCTGTTTATGCATATTTAGGATTCTCTCCTTTCACAATCATTGGGTTATTGTAATAAACGAACTGAGATAAAGTTCCATCAAGGGGGTTTCTTGCATAATAAATCTGATTAGAGTGTAGTTTTCACTATGATCTCCATATCCATCTTATTTTTTGGCAACTCGTATGGGTTATCTGGTTTCCTAGTTTCTTTTGGCCACATTTTTGCTATAGATTGAAACATATCAGATTCATCGGTTCACACTTCAGTTGAAAGATTATGTTTCTTGATCCGCATTGGTTCAGATCCTTCTCAGTTTGAGGGCCATGTTTTTATGGTTAATGTTCCAGAGTCTTTTTCGGTACTCCTTCCCATGGAATATTTTTAGTCACAGTTTGGTATCAGCATCGAGATACATGACTTCTAGATTCTATCATCATTTCATCTACTGTTGCTTCATAGATTCCAGGGTTGTTCCAATTTGTGAGTTTTCCATTGTTCTGTGGTATTGGGTCTTCTATCACATTATCATGATACTAATTTTTGTCTTAGTTGTAAACAAAAGTGTCTTTCCTTGCTTGTCAGATTGCGGTTCCAGTGTTACTCTACAATGTTCTTCCAGTGCTTCTCTACAGCAGTCATCTCATTGTAGGGGGGTTTTGTCCCACTAGGTTTTCCTTCTCTACCTCATATTGCATTTGTACTTGGGTACCTAATCAGGCCTTGTTTTCGGGACCCATTCATTCTTTCTTGCATTCATCTTAGTTTTAGGTGCATGCTTTTTTAGTCTCCCTAAGTTGCACTTATGGGGGGGTGTTAATGTAATTAATATTTAATTACGCTTGCATAACTTTACTTAGGTAATATTTAATTCCTAGGTTAATTAATTCTCATCTATATCTTGTTGAGATATCTTGTTGCTCAAGATAAGATTAGGATTATGCATCTTTTCTTTTATAAAGAAAATCATATCTTGTAATTAATAATTCCTAAACAATATTATCTTGCACATCTTTTTACAATAGCTTCTGCTTTTTCTGATTTTCTCTTCTATGGAATGCTTTTTTGGTTTGCATTTCAGATCTTGGTTTCTAACAATTCCGTGATAAATATGCATACAAAAGTCTACATTTACACACATGAAAAAGGGGGGAAATGGTTAAGGGTTAGAGTATAGGGATTTTCCTTGGTCAAATCCCACTTTGGTAATCAAACCCTTAATGAAGAAATGAGTAAGGAATGATGACTAAACAACATGCAAATGTCCTAAACTCACCACAACCTTGTTGAAGAAATCTGAAGATATGTCAATGGCTGCTCGAAGATGCTTGATGAATCCTTGATTGAATGATGCAAAGTGCTTGTATGCTAATTGATGTTGAATGAGAGAATGCAAGTGAATTAGCAGTAAAATGGGTAGAAAAACACTTATTTATACACACTTATGCCCTAATAACCCAATAATACCTCATCACAGGTTGACATAAGGTCTTTTTGAATAAAAACCCAAAAAGAATTTTGAAATATTTTGAATTTGGAGCCAAGAGGGACTCATTCACCACCCATGGCGAATGGGTCCCACCTTGGGCTTATAAGTGGGTGTCAGGAATTAAGTCACATTTAATGTTATTTGTCAGGTTTACATTAAAAAATACAGTTAATTAAGTCTTATGAGTGCATAAAGGGGTCAAAGAAAGCATAAAAAAGGTGTAAATAGTGAAATCAAGCCTAGAAAAGTGTGAAATCTTGTTACAACACTTTAAAATAGGAAAATTACAATGATGGAGAGGAGCGGGAAGAGGAGTGGAGCCAATAATTTAAAATATTCAGACGATGATGGAGAGGGAGGGGCAGACTCAGATGATGAGGATGCAATTTTTTTTCCCGGACTTGGGCTATCTTCTATCCATCTTTGCTGGGTCGGCTTTGCTATGAGGGTCACAGAGTTTTCTGGGTTGCATCTAGAGGCAACTGTCTCTATTGATGTGTGCCAGTTGGGGGAGATTGTAGAGGCCTAGGTTTTTGTCCTTTCCAGCACCTGCTCTTGGTGTGGATTGGCTTTTTATGTTGGTAAGATCACTTCCTTGGACCTCTCTACCTTTTCTTGCGTTGCAAAGGTGATCTTGCTAGTTCGTTTCTTTGGCTGCTCATTTTCTAGTGGCGACTTGTGGTGTTTGGGGGTCTTTCAACTCTCTTTTGGTCTTGAACAGTTTATGTTGCTCTTGGTTGTTGTGGGGTTGGTGGGCCTCAAGAAGTTGGGCTTCAAAGATTTATTGTTTATGGAGGTTGTGGTGGAGTGGTCTTTTTCCCTCCACTCTTCTGTTGGAAATGTTTTCCTGGAGTGCAGAAGTTGTCCCTTAAAAGATTGGGTGGTTTTGTGCCCCTCTTGCTTCTTAATGTCTCATTTGTGGAAGGGGTTTGTTGTTCTGGCATAGGACTTTCTTTTGTTCTCTATGATGGTTCTTTTGAGAGGGTTGTTGCTTTTCTAGAGCTTGGCTTGGTGGGTGTTCTTCGGTGGACAAGGGTCTCCTCTGCTCTTGCTCTTTCTTCCCTTGTTCCTTTTAGGAGCTATTTTGCTTCACTATTTTTTGGTCTAGTTGTGGGCTTGTCTAGTGTGGCAGTGGTCCCCTATGGGATGTTTAGGGCTATGGCCTTTTGGGTGCTTGGACTAGTGTGTTGAGGATGAATGTGTGCTTTCTTGTTTGGCTTCCTCCTTGTTATTTATTTGCTTGGTGTCCCCTTGCCTTGGTGGACTTGTGTCGCTTCTCTCTAACCTGGTGAAGCCTTCTGGTTTCTCTCTTTTTGGGCATGTGTTGGCCTTTTGTGGGGTTTTCATTGTTGATTCTCTTGTCTCAAAGGATGTTTTTTCCTGGTTTCTTTGCTTAGTTCCTTCTAAGGGGCTTGGTATTTCTCTTTGGCACTATGGTTTGTGCTGGTGGAATCCTTAGCTAGTTCCTTGGTTTTTAACTCTCAATTTTTGTAGAGGGTTACTTTCCCCTTTGGTACTCTTAGGTTCATTTTGAAGGTTGGTGGTGTGTTATTCCTAGTAGCTAGGCTCCTCCAAATGGCAAGGCTTAAGGCCCAAAAGTTTCTTCACTCTTGATATTGGCTATGGTGTGCTCTTTTCCTTTTTTCAAGCTCTAGTTTGTTGCTAGGCCAAATGATGTCTTGATTATCCTTGTTGTGGGTGTAGTTACTTTCTATTTGGATCTTCAACTAATTTCTTCTATGGAGGTGGAGGTTGATCTTGTTGAGGTGGAGCTCTTTCATATTCAGGTGGAAAGGGGTGTTGTGGATCAGGTGGAAAGCTCTATGTCTTGTCGTAAAGGATCTATCTTCATCATCTCCTATAGAGGGGTGCCCTCTCCTATTGAGGTGGAGGTTGGGTTGGTGTTTCTAGATTATTCATGCTATGAGTTGGCTTGTTGCAACCTAGTTGTTTTGTTGCCTGAATGCTTTAGGTGGTTTCTTCCGGTTTGTTTGTGTTTAAGGTCCCTGCCAAAGCCTGATTGTAAAAGGTTGACAGTCCCTTCAAAACCTGTTATAGGTTCAAGGTCCCTGAAAAACTTGGTTAAGGGTTTAAGGTCCCTTAAAAAACCTTTGGGTGTTAGGCCCTAGCTTTAGCTTATTTGTGGGTTCAAGGTCCCTGTTTAACCTTTGTGCAGTAGGAGCTTTCTAGTTTTATTCTTAGTGTTGTAGTTGATGGGTTGCTGATGGTATTAGGTTTATCTTGGGTGCAACATGTTTCACTTGGATAGGGTTTCTAGTCCCTTCAAAACTGGTCTATAAGGGGTTTCGGGTCTCGCCAAAACCTATTTTTCCTCTTCAAAAACACTTTAGAATAGTACTTGAAAAGTGATGAAAAGGTAATTTTTAGGTGAATTGTAATGAGAAGAGTCTAGAAAAGTGTAGAAATGTGTTACAACACTTCACAAAAAATTCACAAGACATCATAATTTGAATATGTAGGACCTAATGTGAATGCATAAGTTACATTGCAACATTAAATCAAAGCAAGACAAGTCAAACATCACAAGAGAAAGACCTAAAGACCATGAAAATTTCAATGATCCATTTTTCTATGGTACACCATCACTCTCAGGTCTCTCACTCCCTCTCAAGTTTTTCTCTCTCTCCCCCTCTCTCTCAAGTCCCTCCCACTCCCTCTCTCTCTCTCACAATTTTCTCTCTTGTGAATTGGTTGCACATCAATAAATATATAATTATCAGATAGGCTATATATTGTGGGCATAGCCCATCAAGATTGTCTCATGTCAAAATTCTCATGCTAAAAAATCTCATCACTGGTAAATCTAGCATATTTTGTGCTAGAAAATCTCCATGATCAGTGTCTAACCAATAAATCCAATGACAATATTTTGTGCTAGAAAATCTCCCTAATTTGTGCCTAAGTTATCACATCATGGAAACCCTATATTTCTTTGTGTTGTTTCAGCAATGTGGCAATGAAGGATAATCATAAAGGTTTTTTTTTTATTAAACTTTTCATTTCCCCTATTCTTCCCTAAAAATGTTGTGCTCTACTTACATACTCCATTTTATTTTTCTTTTTTTGCATTTGACAGAATAGAGGAGTGAAAGAGAGCAAGGAAATGAGGCATGGAGGATTTTTACTACTACAAAGTGGGATGCTTCAGAAATCACAATTTCCATACCTTGGAAAATCCCATGATTAATATGTAAGAAGCCTCAACAAATGGGTGTGAAGGCCAATTACAGCGGTCTGGCCGCAAGAATTTCCTCTTCTAGAAAGGATGATGAATATAGAGAGCTTGTGAGGGCCACATCATAGAGGAGGAGTTTGAGCTCAAGTTTAGGGTTATACAAATCATATTTTCTAGAGCAGGCTACTACATATGTACTTGCACAGACTGGGACAACTGTTGTTGAAACCGAGCCAGTTGAGGCCAAGCCAAGCAAGGAGAGAAGGTCAAGCCTGTGAAGGAAAAGAAAAATTGGGCTCCCAAGGCCACACTGGTTCATCCCCCTTATTTCCATGTACCTAGGGTGCACAATTTTAGAAGATTGGTTCTTAGTCTGTACAATTCAATGAACAAGGATTAGCAGTTCTCAGTTTTAAAATTTAATGAATTAAGATTTGTGGTTTTGAAGGTTAAAGATTTTTTTTGTGTTTGTGTTATAGATAATCAAGGACGCAATTTCTACTCTCAAGGAGAATGGTGGTTCAAGACCTCAATCTATTGCAAAATTCATGTAGGAGAAGAACAAGGTTGTGCTTCCCTCGAATTACAAGGAAATGCTAGCCATCTAGATTAAGAAGTCGACTACCAAGAGGCTGGTTCTAGCTAAAAAAACCTATTGCAGAAAAGCCAATAAAGGCGAAGAATCCTAAATCTATAGTTTGTGAATAATGAAATCACTAATTCTTAATGCTAGCACAACACATTGAGGAAGACACTTAGTTGCTCCACTACCCAGTTTTGCTTCACGGTTATTATATTAGTTGTCGAAATTTCTAATGTTTGTTGAGCAATGTAAATACATTAGGTTTACAAATTTTGACATTTGTATATTTTGTCAAGCCATTTTCTAATAGTTTTTTCCCTAAAGCTCCACACAGCAATAGGTAAATAGGGGATTTATTTTTATAGAAAAACATTCCATTTTGGAGAGTACGTTGTTCTACATCTTGCAGGTTTTATGTGCAAATGCTCCTATAGGATACAAAAAGGGTAGATGCTTCCAGCATCAAGTTTTCTCTACAAGAATGTATTGGTTAGATATTATAAACACTCTATATGGGCTAATTTCTATTTAAATTAATGTTTAGCTTTCATGGAAGTTTATTGTGAAATTGTGTTGTGCAAACTATGAGAACAGTGAAATGTTTGTCTTTAAATCTTTCTAACAAATAAATAATTTGTCATTGATGTAGCAATATGTTGCCCTATTTTGTTTGTTGTTTTGTATAAATTCCATTATTCTTCATGAAGTGTTTTGTTGAAATCTTTTATATTTGGAAGTGGATTCTCCTCCTAAATCCAATAGTGGTATCAAAGCATCAAGAAATTAGAATTTTGTATGTGCTTTGAGAGCAGTCAAAAGTTAGGTAGGTTTATTCTTAGCAGAGAAGTGAAAATTTTGTGAGGGGTTTGTGAGAATTGCAATTTTTAAGAATGGAAACAAATGGTTCAAGTTTAACCTAGCCTCAAATACCTGTGTTTAAAGGATAAAATTATGTTTTTTGCAGTATAAAAATGAAAAATTTATTCATATCTCAAGATTTGTGGGAGTTTGTAGAACAAGGGTTTACAAAGCCTGTAGATGGTCAAGCTCTTGCAGCCTTAACTCAAGCACAAAGAGATCAATTAAAGGAAAACAAAAAAACTCTCAAAACCCTTGTTTATTATTCAAAAGGCTATACATGAGTCAATTTTTCCTAGAATTGCAGTAACTACTAAATCCAAAAAAGCCTGGGATTTGCTACAGAATGTTTATCAAGGAATAGATAAAGTGAAAACAATTAAACTTCAGGTTCTCAGAAGAGACTTTAATTTTATTTTTTATGAAAGATTCAAAATATTTGCAATATTTTTTTACTCGGTTTATGGGTCTGGTCAGTCAAATTAGATCCTATGGAGAAATTCTCGTAGATCAAAATATTATGGAAAAAATCCAAAGATGTCTCCCTCCCAAATTTGATCTTGTAGTGGTTGCTATTGAAGAGTCAAAACAATTAGCTCTTCTCTCTGTAAATGAGCTTATGGGGTCTCTTCAAACCCATGAACAAAGATTCAATAGGTCTGCTAAAAAACCAGTTGAACAGACCTTTCAAACCAAGATAAGTATCTCAAAGAAAAAGGAAAAAGGATCATAAAAGACATCTCATAGGAATGCAGGGCAGTTTAGAGGAAGATGAAGAACAAATTATTTCAATAGAGGCACTAGTACTGGGAAAAGTAGAAATTATTTTGGAGGAAGGAACTCTAGTGATGGACAAAAAGGGAATTAAAGTTATGATAAATCACATGTACAATGCCATTATTCTAAAAAAATTGGGCATTACGAAAGAGATTTCTGAAAAAAGAACAAACAACGTGCACATTTTTTTCATGAAAAAGGACAATGAGATACTAGCTTGTTCCTTGCATGCAATGCCATAAAGGAAGGCTCAGAAAAAGTATGGCTTTTGGATAGTGGCTATAGTAGCCACATAATAGGAAATAAAAATATTTTTGTAACTATGGATGAGTCCTTTAAAACACATGTGAGACTTGGTGACGATAAAGAAGTTGAAGTTGCAAGTAAGGGAACTATTGCAGTCAAAGAAAAGCAGGGTCAGGAAAGGTATATTAGTGATGCTTTGTATTTTCCTGGGCTAGCACATAACTTGTTGAGCATAGGAAAACTTGTTGAAAAGGGATATTTAGCAACATTTGAAAACAATGAATGTTTCATTTATGATGAAAGGAAAAATAATCAAACAGTGCCAAAAGTTGGTATGTTGCATAATAGGACATTTCCTTTGACACTTAGATATAGTGAAACTCCAGTCCTTAGAATTAATTACAAGGACCAATCTTGGTTATGGCACACTAGATATGGGCATTTGAATTTTAGAGAACTTAAATTAGTCTCTCAAAATAATATGGTGAATGGCCTACCACTCATTTCTCACAATGATCAAGTATGTGAGGGTTGCATTATTCAAAAACATCGACATTCCTTCCCAGTAGGAAGAGCTTGGAGAGAAAAATTACCTCTTGGATTGGTGCATACTAATATTTGTGGTCTAATGCAGACATTGTCTCTTAGTAAGAATAAATATTTTTTTAATCTTTCTGGATGATTTTAGCAAAAGGACTTGGGTTTACTTTATTAAAAAGAAATTAGAAGCTCTTAGCAAGTTTCAATAGTTAAAGGCTAGTGTGGAAAAACAAATTGGTTGTCCTATTAAAATGTTGCATTTAGACAGATGGGGATAATTCACCTCTAATGAGTTTCAAGATTTCTACAAAACTAATGGAATTCAAAGGAAATTGACTGCAAGTTATAATCCTCAACAAAATGGAGTTATTGAACATAAAAACTGCAGCATTGTGGAAATGGCTAGAAGCATGTTGAAAGACAAGGATCTACCAAATACTTTTTGGGCTGAAGCTATTGCTACATCAGTTTATTTGTTGAATAGGTGTCCAACTAAAATTGTAAAAAATATGACACCTTATGAGGCATGGTAGGGGAGAAAACCTAGGGTTGCACACTTGAGAGTTTTTGGATGTATTGCTTATGCTCACATACCTAAACAAAAAAGGAAAATGTTTGATGACAAGAGTGAGAAATGAATCTTCATTGGGTATTGTGAGGAGACAAAGGGTCATTTTATGTATAATCTGGTAAGTGAAAAGTTGATTGTTAGTAGAGATGTTATCTTTGTTGAAAGTGAAGCTTGGAAATGGACTAAAAAGTTGAATGAGGAAAGGAAAAATATCATTGATTTAGAACTTTATGTCCCATCTTCTCATGGTTCGAGCAACAACTTAATTCCTACAGTACCATCCACTCTGAGCACACCACCTTCTCCACCTAACCCAAGCTCTAGTCCTCCAACAAAGGTAAAAAGTCTTAAATAAATTTGTGAAGGCACTACTAGTCTTGATGCAACTATAAATTTTGCTTTAATATCTCATATTCAAGTTGATCCAAGATAATTTGAGGACGCTATAAAACACGAGGTATGGATTAAAGCCATGAACGAAGAAATTGCTTTAATTGAAAAAAATGAAACATGGGAATTAGCTTATCTTCCACCTGAAAAAGATGTTATTGGGTTAAAATGGATTTACAAAACTAAATATAAAGATGATGGATCTATTGAAAGGCATAAAGCAAGATTGGTGGCAAAGGGTTTTTCTTAGCATCCAGGTATTGATTACATTGCAACCTACTCTCCAGTTGCTAGATTAGACACCATCAAAACAACTTTATCATTAGCAGCTCCACATAGGTGGAACACTTATCAATTTGATGATAAATAAGATTTTTTGAATGGTTATCTAAATCAAGAAGTGTTTGTAGAACAACCACTTGGTTATGGAGTTCCAGGACAGGAACAAAAGGTCTATAGGCTAAAAAAGGCACTTTATGGGCTCAAGCAGGCGCCTAAGGCCTAGTATACTAGGATAGATAATTATTTTTAGAAAAATGGTTTCAAAAAGAGTGAAAATGAACCCATATGATATGTGAAATATTAGAGTTTAGGTGATTTATTTATCATATGTATATATGTAGATGATCTAATATACATAGGGAATAGTGAAGAGTTAATGAATGAGTTTAAACAAGTAATGAAGTCTGAATTTAAAATGACGGATTTGGGGTTAAGCATTATTATCTTGGGATAGAGGTAGGACAACAAAATGATGGTATTTTCATCTCACAAGGTAAATATTTTAATTATTTACTTGATAAATTCAAGATGAAGAATTGCAAATCGATGAATACACCTTTGAACATGAGGGAAAAAATGGTTAAGGATGATGGGTCTGAAAATGTAGATGAAACATTGTACATGAGTCTAGTTGGTAGCCTTATGTATTTAACAACTACTAGACCAGATATCATTTTGTGTTATTAGTTTGCTTTCAAGGGTCATGCAAAGTCCAAGGAAGATACATTTTTGTGCAATGAAAAGAGTTTTGAGATATGTTTGGGGTACTAGCAATTTTAGCATTTGGTATGCTCCTCTAAATGATTTTGGTTTAATTGGATTTATAGATAATGATTGGGTTGGTTCTATTACTAACAGAAAAAACACTTCAAGTTATGTATTCTCCTTGGGTTTAGATGCCATTTCTTGGTCTTTAGTCTCTTTTTCTTCAACCAAATTTGAGTACATTGCTGCAACTTCAGCTTTATGCTAAGTAGTATGGTTGAGGAAAGTCTTAACAGATTTAAAAAAAAAAAATGCCAACTACGTTATACTGTGACAATAAATCAACAATTTCCATCACTAACAATTTCATCTTTCATAGTAGAAAAAAACACATAGATATCATATATCATTTTATTAGGAATCTAGTGGCTGAGGGATAGATTGAATTGAAGTTTTGCAAAACCAATGATTAGATTACTGACATACTTACCAATGCAGTTTCAAAAAAAAGTTTTGAAAGGTTGAGACAAATGATGGGTGTTTGCATATTAAGCATTAAGGGGGAGATTTAAAGCACTAATGATTAATACCAACACAACACATTGAGGAAGACACGTAGCAGCTTCTCCACCCAATTTTGTTTGATAGTTATTATATTAGTTGTCCAAATTTCTAATGTTCGCAACAATGTAAATACATTGAGTTTACAAATTTTGACATCTTTATATTTTTCCAGGCCACTTGTTAATAGTTCTTTCCCTAAATCTCCATGCAGTAGTAGGTAAACAAGGGATTTATTTCTATAGAAAAAACATTTCATTTTGGAGAGTGCGTTGTTGTTCTACTCCTACAAGTTTTATGTGCAGAAGCTCCTATAGGATACAAAAAGGGTAGATGTTGCCAACATCAAGTTTTCTCTATCAAGAATGTACTAGTCAGATATTATAAACAATGTATATGGGATAATTTATATTTAAATTAATGTTTAGCTTTCATGGAAGTTTATTGTGAAATTATGTTGTGTAAACTATGAGAACAGTGAAATGTTTGTCTTTAAAGATTTCTAACAAATAGATAATTTTCCACTACTATAGCAATGTGTTGCCCTATTTTGTTTGTTGTTTTGTATAAATTCCATTCTTCTTCATGAAGTGTTTTGTTGAAATCTGTTATATCTAGAAGTGGATTCTCCTCCTAAATCCAATAGTGGTATTAGAGCATCAGTAAATTAGAATTTTATATGTTCTTTGAGAGCAATCAAATGTTAGATGG
The DNA here is from genome assembly GCA_007258455.2 of Sequoia sempervirens. Classification (NCBI taxonomy): domain Eukaryota; kingdom Viridiplantae; phylum Streptophyta; class Pinopsida; order Cupressales; family Cupressaceae; genus Sequoia; species Sequoia sempervirens. The sequence goes on along the minus strand of VDFB02075321.1, from coordinate 431,228,705 downwards.
GTTTATTCTCAGCAGAGAATTGAAAATTTTGTGAGGAGTTTGTGAGAATTGTATTTTTTAAGAATGGAAACTAATGGTTCAAGTTTAACCTAGCCTCAAATCCATGTGTTTAAAGGAGAAAATTATGATTTTTGGAGTATAAAAATGAAAACTTTATTCATATCTCAAGATTTGTGGGAGTTGGTAGAACAAGGGTTTACAGAGCCTGTAGATGGTCAAGCTCTTGTAGCCTTAACTCAGGCATAGAGAGATCAATTGAAGGAAAACAAAAAAAACTCTCAAAACCCTTGTTTATTATTCAACAAGTTGTACATGACTCAAATTTTTCTAGAATTGCTGCAACTACTAAATCCAAACAAGCCTAGGATTTGTTGCATAATGTTTATCAAGGAATAGATAAAGTGAAAGAATTAAACTTTAGATTCTTAGAAGAGACTTTGAAAATTTATTTATGAAAGAGTCAAAATATTTGCAAGAGTTTTTTACTCGGGTTATGGGTTTGGTCAATCAGATTAGATCCTATGGAGAAATTCTGGTAGATAAAAATATTGTGGAAAAAATATTAAGATGTCTCCCTCCCAATTTGATCCTGTAGTGGTTGCTATTGAAGAGTCAAAAGATTTAGCTCTTCTCTCTATAAATGAGCTTATGGGGTCTCTTCAAACCCATGAACAAAGATTAAATAGGTATGCTGAAAAACTAGTTGAACATGCCTTCCAAACCAAGATAAGTATCTCAAAGAAAAAGGAAAAAGGATCAGAAGAGACATCGCATAGGAAGACAGGGAAGTTTAGAGGAAGAGGAAGAACCAATTATTTCAAAATAGGCACTAGTACTAGGAAAAGTAGAAATTATTTTGGAGGAAGGAACTCTAGTGATGGAAAAAAAGGCAATTCAATTTATGATAAATCACATGTATAGTTCCATTATTGTAAAAATCTTGGGCATTTTGAAAGATATTGCTAGAAAAAGAACAAACAACGTGCACATTTTTCTGAAGGAAAAGGACAGTCAAATACTAGCTTGTTCCTTGCTTGCAATGCCTTAAAGGAAGGCTCGGAAAAATATGGATTTTGGATAGTGGCTATAGTAGCCACATCACAAGAAATAAAAATATTTTTGTAACTATGGATGAGTCCTTTAAAACACATGTGAGACTTGGTGATGATAAAGAAGTTGAAGTTGCAAGTAAAGGAGCTATTGTAGTGAAAGAAATGCAGGGTCGGGAAAGGTATATTAGTGATGTTTTGTATGTTCTTGGGCTAGCACATAACTTGTTGATCATAGGACAACTTTTTGAAAAGGGCTATTCAACAACATTTGAAAACAATGAATGTGTCATTTATGACAAAAGGAAAAATAATCAAATAGTGGCAAAAGTTGGTATGTTGCATAATAGGATATTTCCTTTGACACTTGCATATAGTGAAACTCCAGTCCTTAGAATTAATTTCAAGGATCAATCTTGGTTATGGAACGCTAGATATGGGCATTTAAGTTTTGGAGGACTTAAATTAGTCTCTCAAAAGAATATGGTGAAGAGCCTACCAATCATTTCTCATAATGATCAAGTATGTGAGGGTTGCATTATTGGAAAACAACATCGAGATTCCTTCCCAGTAGGAAAGGCTTGGAGAGAAAAAGTGCCTCTTGAATTGGTGCATACTAATATTTGTGGTCCAATGCAGAAATTGTCTATTAGTAAGAATAAATATTTTTTAATCTTTGTGGATGATTTCAGCAGAAGGACTTGGGTTTACTTTATTAAACAAAAATCAGAAGCTCTTAGCAAGTTCCAGTTGTTCAAGGCTAGTGTGGAAAATCAAATTGGTTGTCCTATTAAAATGTTGCGTTTAGATAGAGGGGGAGAATTCACCTCTAATGATTTTCAATATTTCTACAAAACTAATGGAATTCAAAGGCAATTGACTACAAAATATACTCCTAAAAAAAATGGAGTTATTGAACGTAAAAAATTGGACCATTGTGGAAATGGTTAGAAGTGTACTGAAAGCCAAGGATCTACCAAATATTTTTTGGGATGAAGTTGTTGCTACATCAATTTATATGGTGAATAGGTGTCCAACCAAAAGTGTAAAAAATATGACACCTTATGAGGCATGGTGGGGGAGAAAACCTAGGGTTGCACACTTGAGAGTGTTTGGATGTATTGCTTATGCTCACATACCTGAACAAAAAGGAAAAAGTTTGATGACAAGAGAGAGAAATGCATCTTCATTGGGTATTGTGAGGAGACAAAGGGTTATCGTCTGTATAATCCATTAAGTGAAAAGTTGATTGTTAGTAGAGATGTTATCTTTGTTGAAAGTGAAGCTTGGAAATGGACTAGAAAGTTGAATGAGGAAAAGCAAAAGATCATTGATTTAGAACTTGATGTCCCATCTTCTCATGGCTCGAGCAATAGCTTAATTCCTACAACACCATCCACTCTGAGCACACCACCTTCTCCACCTAGTCCAACCTCTAGTGCTCCAAGAAAGGTAAAAAGTCTTAAAGAAATTTATGAAGGCACTACTAGTCTTGATGCAACTGTAAATTTTTCTTTATTATCTCATATTCAAGTTGAGCCAAGACAATTTGAGGAGGCTATAAAAAATGAAGTGTGGATTACAGCCATGAATGAATAAATTGCTTCAATTGAAAAAAATAAAAATTGGAACTAGTTGATCTTCCACCTAAAAAAGATGCTATTGGGTTAAAATGGATTTACAAAACTAAATATAAAGATGATGGATCTATTGAAATGCATAAAGCAAGATTGGTGGAAAAGGGTTTTTCTCAACAGCTAGGTATTGATTACATTGAAACCTACTCTCTAGTTGTTAGATTAGACCCCATCAGAACAATTTTATCATTAGCAGCTCAACATAGGTGGAAAGTTTATCAATTTGATCTTAAATCAGCTTTTTTGAATGATTATCTAAATGAAGAAGTGTTTGTAGAACAACCACTTGGTTATGGAATTGTAGGACAAGAACAAAAGGTTTATAGGATAAAAAAGGCACTTTATGGGCTCAAGTAGGCGCCTAGGCCCTGGTATAGTAGGATAGATAATTATTTTCAGAAAAATAGTTTCTAAAAGAGTGAAAATGAGCCCACATTATATGTGAAATATCAGAGTTCAAGTGATTTAATTATCATATGTATATATGTAGATGATCTAATATACATAGGGAATAGCGAAGAGTTAATGAATGAATTTAGACAAGTAATGAAGTCTAAATTTGAAATGAAAGATTTGTGTTTAATGTATTATTTCCTTGGGATAGAGGTGAGATAGAAAAATGATGACATTTTCATCTCACAAGGTAAATATGTCAATGATTTACTTGATAAATTCAAGATGAAGATTTGCAAATTGATGAACACACCTTTGAACATGAGTGAAAAATTGGTTAAGGATGATGGGTCTAAAAAAGTAGATGAAACATTGTACATGAGTCTAGTTGGTAACCTTATGTGTTTAACAACTACTAGAATAGATATCATGTGTGCTATTAGTTTGCTTTCAAGGTTTATGAAAAATCCAAGAAAGATGCATTTTTGTGCAATGAAAAGAGTTCTGATATATGTTCGGGGTACTAGCAATTTTGGCATTTGGTATGCTCCTTTAAAGGATTTTGGTTTAAATGGATTTATAGATAGTGATTGGGCTGGTTCTATTACTGATAGAAAAAGCACTTCATGTTTGTATTTTCCTTGGGTTTAGGTGCCATTTCTTGGTCTTCAAAAAAATAGTCTTTAGTCTCTTTGTCTTCAACTAAAGCTGAGTACATTGCTACAACTTCAACTTCATGCCAAGTAGTATGGTTGAGGAGAGTCTTAACAGATATTTAAAACAAAAAAAAAATATGCCAATTGTGTTATACTATGACAATAACTCAACAATTGCCATCACTAAAAAATCTTGTCTTTCACAATAGAACAAAACACATAAATATTAGATATCATTTTATTAGGAATCTAGTGGCTGGGGGATAGATTGAATTGAAGTTTTGTAAAACCAATTATCAGATTGTTGACATACTTACCAACACAGTTTTAAAATAAAGTTTTGAAAGGTTGAGACAAATGATGGGTGTTTGCACATTAAGAATTAAGGGGGAGATTGAAATAACTAATGCTTAATGCTAGCACAACACATTGAGGAAGACACGTAGCAGCTCCACCCCCCAATTTTGTTTGACAGTTGTTATGTTAGTTGTCCAAATTTCTAATGTTTGCTAAGTGATGTAAATACACTGGGTTTACAAATTTTGACATCTGTATATTTTGTCAGTCCATTTGTTAATAGTTTTTCCCTAAAGCTCCATGCAACAATAGGTAAACAAGGGATTTATTTTTATAGGAAAACATTCTATTTTGGGGAGTACGTTGTTGTTCTACTCCGTTCGGGTTTTATGTGTAGAAGCTCCTATAGGATACAAAAAGAAAGTTTTCTCTATCAAGAATGTACTGGTCAGATATTATAAACACTATATATGGGCTAATTTCTATTTAATTTAATGTTCAACTTTCATGGAAATTTATTATGAAATTGAATTGTGCAAACTATGAAAACAATGAAATGTTTGTCTTTAAAGCTTTCTAACGATTAGATAATTTTTCATTGTTGTAGCAATGTGTTTCCTTGTTTTGTTTGTTGTTTTGTATAAATTTCATTCTTCTTCATGAAATGTTTTGTTGAAATATTTTATATATGGAAGTGGATTCTCCTCCTAAATCAAACAAGTAAGACTCCTGCAAAGCTTGTTGGCAAGGCTTCTCCTACTAAGAAGGCAAAGAAGGCAGCTAAATGAGAGATCTAATTCTCTCATTTTTTGTTTAAATTTGTAGGAAGTTTAGAAAATGAATGTTCTTTTAACACCACCCTTTTGGTAGAGGATAATGGCTTCCCTTTTGTCTACATGGGAATTACTTTTAATGTTGAACTTTTCCTTATAATTTAGGGGATCAATAACGTAGATGTAGAATTTTTTTGACTGTAATTAGTTTCTCTTATAACTTTGAAATGCTACTTGGAACATTTCTGAATTGCATTGTTGGAGGCTTTTTTTTTTTTTTAGTGCAATGGAACTGTGAATTGCTACATATTCCTCCATGAAATGGTACCTTCTAACAGCTATTGGGAATTGGTTAGGGAATTAAGGTTTAATCTTGATTGCTTTATCTGAATTAAATTATTTTATCAATTTTCCTCAAAAGATTGGCTTGAAATGAAAATACTTATCTTTAACAAACAACGAAATGTCCTACTCGAATGGTGCAAGTGTTTGTTTGGTTTTTTTTTTTGTCACATTTACCCTTTATAGGGAGTGTTGGTTTGTTTGAATTCCCCTTTACTGTAGATGCCACAGAAATAGATTTTTAATGGTTTTGTAAGAAATTTTTTCCCTATGAGGGATTTAAGGTGAGATGCAGAATGCATGGATGTTGTGGGAAATTTGAGGAGTTTAAAATTAATTTTGAGTTGATTGCATTAAAATATCATTTGAATAAACTTCTTATTTGAATTAACATAATCAACACATAAAAATATAGGAAAAGTTAGGCACATTGTTACAATAAATAAATTTAAGATCTTCCCATAACATAATCATAATTTAGTATCATAACACTTTATTAAAACTTTATTACTAATAAAGGGAGGGCTTGTCTTTTGAGTTATTTTAAGAAAAGCACAAATTCAATTGAAATTTTTGTATAGCTTATTGAAAGGCAACTTTTGGATAGGGGTTTTTAAACTAATTCAATTATTATGGATATTTTTGTGGTTATTAAGTTGAGCTAATCATTTAATGAAGTATGGGATGAATTATATTTAGATGTTATTTATATATAATTTCTTTTGTTAATGGGATAATAGTTAAATAAAAAGTAGTTTATGTGAAGTTTTAATATTTGTATTTACACACAAGATTGTAGCGTATATAAAAAGAAGATTGATTGTATATAGTAAAAAGAATCAAATTCAAAAGGTATGTCTAATTTTTATAGAGTAATAAAATTAAAATTAAAATTGATTCAAATATGATAAGTAAAATTTGTAATTATTGACTCATAACCATTTAAATAAAAATAATGTCATTATAAAATTGGAGAAAAATGAAAAAAGTTAAAATATTTCTTAGAATGATAGATAAATTAATTTTGCTAATTTAAAAAAAAATTGAAAAAAAATATACATTAGGGTATGTGATCAAACAATTTTAATTCTAGCCTCATTGTTTTTTTACCAACTAATAAAACCTACATGATGGGTTAATATTCCTTCCCCATGGTTTTTATCTATCAACTAATAAAACCTAAAAGAGACATTAGTATTAGTGGATGTTGCTGAAATTTTTTAAGAATATTTTAAAGTTGGTGGTCCCACGAATTTAATAGTGCAATTCAGCTTAAAAGTTTAAGCTCCAAAATTTAAGAAATGAATTGTAGTACTTTTATAAAAAATAATTAATAAATAAAAATTCTCTCATAAAATTTAAAATTTTAGATAATAGACAAGTGGAAAATGTAAGAGCAATTTCTTATACCACCTCAATTTCATAGCTCAAATATGCAGTCTTGATAGGTAGGGCTTGCTATTTTATAGGAAAAGATTCCAATTAATCTTATAACATAATTTTTTTAATTCATGGGCCCCTTGCTCCATGAAAATATATCTTGAAGTCCTCCATGGGATCATACTCTTAAGTATATTAATAATAATATAATACGATAAGTATGTAAACTATCTTTTATTTTATGTCTACATGAAATTAAAAATCTATATAGAAGATGGTTTCTAGATGCTTAAAAATATTCTATTTCTATTATTATTATATTATTATACTATGATAATTAGTATTATAATGTTAAACTCTAGGCTAATATAGTGTGAGATTTGAGCCTGAAACAACTCTCATGTTTGTAAACAACTATTGCTCTTTTGGAAAACAAGTTTGAGCCACTATTAAATGGTAAAATCAGTTGTCGTTTGATAGTAAAAGTTTCAAAATATTAGGTGAAAACCTCCAAAATCTCACTCATCATGTAAAAATAGATTTGTGTAAGTGAAAAAAACTAGATTTTTCTAAGCTTATTTCATTCCATTATTTAACACTTTTTATTAATTATTTAATCCAACCACATGCAACTTGAACTTGCAACACATTACATCTATATGCACTCATGCACAAAAAAATACTTGACATATTAACATACATATAATTACATATACTTTTCAATCGGCGTAATCCTTGAACCTCCTTTAGGTGCAAGTGCTAGTATATACTATGTATTAAATATATTATATAATGTATAATATATATTACATAATATTAATATAATATTTAATATTTAATATATACTACATATAGTATATAATATATAATATAATAATATAATAATTTATATAATACAATAATGTATAATATAATATATAGTATAATACATATTATATAATACATAATATATATAATATATTAGTATATATTAGTATATATTAAAATATTAAATATTATGTATTATAAATAATATAGGTAACAAATATCCATTTCTAAACATATATCTATTTCAAAACGAATATTCGTTTCTAAATGGATATTCGTCTTGAACGGATATCCATTTTTTCTAACAAAATCAGTAGGCTCGAGATTTGGTTCAAGATTGCCTAACTTGGAAAGTCAACCCAAAAAACATGTTTACAGAATTTGCTTAGTTTTCCGAAGTTCACACTTGTGGCTGGCGATTTTTTTTTAATCCAAATTTCATGAAACAAAAAGGGTTTATAGAAAAACATGTCAGCTTTCCACCAATATAAGATATGTTTTATTTTGAATTTAATAAATAATTATTATTGATTTTTCACATACATTATGACTAATGTCCTTATTGATAGGCTGATTGAAAAACTTCTATAACTTTCAAACTACTTCACATTTTTTGAACCTAAAAGATGTGTCACATTCTATGCCTTGCACACTATAGGATAAAAAAATGAATTTCATAAAAATTTTACCAAGTCATGGTGGTCAGACATAGATGTTTTAATAATTCTAAAATGTTCTAATAAAAAAAACATAACTAATTATTTACATAGAAAAAAATTCCAAAAAAATCTAGCACATCCGAGCATGTGTCCTCTACATATATTGAAATTTTCAAAAAAAAAATCTTGTATTTAGAGTGGTTAGACATAAACCTAATTCTTATCTTTTTTCTAAAAATTTAGTACCATTGCATTGAAATTTCAATCTTTTGAATAATAGATTAGCCTTTTTCCAAAAAAAGACTAGTAGCCTAGAAACTACATTCAATTCGCTACAAGTTTTTTTTTTTTACATATTTTTAAAATTATGTTAATAACCTATTCATTTTTTTATGTGAAGTTTCCTAACTCTATTTTTCTAAATTTTCATTGCCACTTAGAGGCCTAGTTTGGACCCCCATGAGGGTAAAAGCACAAAGTTGTCTCACACTTTATAAAGGAAACAACCAACCGTTGATCCAACTTTTAAACTTGAATCACTAAAGAGTGGCATATATGTATTGAATTTTGAAATGATGTAAACTAGTAAAATATGTATATTTTACTATATTTTATGTTTGTATTTTTTTTTTTAAATTAAAAAATTATTTTAAACTAGTTTTTAATAAATTAACACTATAATTTATTTGCTGATAAAATGCTGAAAAATGAAGTTGCACGGGATGTCAAAATTTTTATAGTAAATTTAATTTTTTTTCTTTCAAATTTTTCGTGTGTATTTATAAATCTAAACTTTAGTGCATGAATATTTTTCTTTCTAATTTTGATAAATTATATATATTTTTAAATAAATATTAAAATGTGTGTGAATCAAAAAATAACTATTTACATCGGATGTCAATCTTCATACTAAATATTATCTAAAATGGAAAACAAATTATACCATCTTGAAATAGATTCTTTTATCTAGTGCATCATATTTTTTTGAAATTTTTTTAATAAGTTTTACTATTTTTCCTTGGCATGGTAATTGACCTAATATTTTGTGCTGAAAACCTACTTTTAGTAAAAACAAAAAATAAAATATAAATAATAATTAAACTATTAAAATAAATATATTTTTGAAAACTACACTTATGGATCTAAAAAAAGGGTATTTTTATATTTAAAAAGAAAATTATTTACATTAGCAGGAGTTATTGAAACATCAAGTTTTTTCAAATAATTTCATTTTATTGAAACATCAATTTTTTCAGAGTGGTGCTCCATTAATTTTTAGCAAACAATTTTAGTTGAATTTTTTTTGGAAGTATCTAACTTAGCTAGAATGAGTATTACTAGATCATATGTTTGACCAAAATTGATTTTTAGTTAGAAATATTTAAATTCAGTTGTGCTGATAAGTTGGTTGAAAGTGTGACACAACTTTGTGCTTTTACCCATGATCTTGCACTGACCCAACACTCTAATTGATACATTGGGATGATAATCCATGGAGCTGATTGCAATTAGGGAAGACAATGTTGATCTGGTTCCACAATTTGAATTGGATGGGGACATTGGATCCACAAAAATAATGAATTCACATTCAAATCTAGGCTCCCAACACCAACTTCCAAAACCAGTGGAAAAATTGGCTTTTGAAGTGCAGGGGAAGAAAACATCAAAAATAAGAAATGATTTGGATGCTAAGCTGATGGAATTTATTGATCTATATGGAAATAATATGAGGATGGATGATCTAAACTCCCTAATTGAGGTAGGTAAAGAATTTGTGGAGTTGGCTCATGAAGCCAAAGGAGTGTCATTGGAGGAGAATGGGGAGGCACCAAATCCAGAGGTGGACTAGGAAGTAAGCCCTAATGTGGAGGAGGAAGGTCTAGAGTTAGAAGAGAGGGAGATCACCCCTAGAGAAAACAAAAAAGGTGGAACCATGTCTGAACTACAACCGACAAAGAGAAATCTAGGGATTCATCAGAAAGAAACAACAAAGACGTCACTAGATTATGAGAAAGTAAAAGATGGGGAAGGATTCCTAATTAGGAAAATCTCAAATTGGATGGAGAATCTAGTAGGAAAAAAAAGATATGTGAATTGTTGAAAGTAGGGAAGGGTGATGCCCTTCTTGAAGAAAGATGAAAATATTGACCTAGAATGTTAGGGGCCTAAATGCCCCTAATAAAAAATTCTTGATTAGGCATCATCTAGAGATGTCTCAGGATAACATTTGTCTCATCCAGGAAACAAAACTACCAAGAAGAGGTGGAATGCTTTGATAGAAGAATGATATTTTGGAAGATGCTCATAGTGAATTCTGGTGGCCAGTTAGGTGAGCTCATCACATTATGGAGGTCTCAAAGAGTGTTAATAGAAAATTTTGTTGCAAACAAAACATGGGTAGCATGCAAGGTTAAGAAGCCTAACTTCAGATTTTAGTTTTCTTTTAGCTAATTTCTAGAGACAAAATACCTATATTTAGAATGAGGTATGGAAAGAACTAGATCTAGTATGCTACAATCTAGCTTTTGAAATTACTCTAATTGGTGGGGATTTTAATGCACTTTACTATGTTCGTAGGATAATCCAGGTGGTTTAGGGAGGAAATTACAATCACAAATAGACTATGAAAATGTTTAGAACGAAACATGTTGATCAATATTCCTATGGACAATGGGAAATTCACCTAGGAAAATAGACACAAAGGATTTTGTTGTATAGCTGAAAAATTGGATAGGTACTTATTCAAATGGGATCTAAGTACTTTCCCTTTCACCTTGAAAGGTAATATTTTTCTCGTCTCTGGTTCTGATCATTTTCCTATTACTCTAGAAATTCTTGGTGAAAAGAGACCATTTAGATGTCTATTTAAATTTGAATGTATGTGTTTTAAATATCCTAACTTCAATGGTCTTATAAGGAAATGGTGGAATGAGACATATTTGAATGGTTCAAAAATGTTTAATCTTGTAACCAAGCTGAAATTGATCAAGCAACACTTAAAATCTTGGAACAAATATTTTTTCAAAAACATTTTCAAAGAAAAAAGGAAAATAGAGGTGGAATTGAGGACCCTAAATGAAGAAGTATGTTGCATGGGGATGGAAAATAGTAGGTATTTGAAGGAGAAATAACTTCTAAAACATATGGGATACATTCTAGCAAAATAAGAAACTTTTTGGAGACAAAAATTGAGAGAGTTGTGGTTAAGCATCAGTGATAAGAACACTAATTTTTTTTACAATTCCAACAAAGCAAGAAGAGAATGGAATATGATAATGATGGAAGAACCCTAGAGAAGATAGAAGACATCTGATCAGATACTATAGATTTTTTTCAAATTTTTTTAAATGATTGGAAGGGATCCAGTTTGTAGGAACAACAACAAATTCTAGGGAGCAGTCCAAAATTGTCACGGAGGCCCAAAAAAATATGTTGAGATGAAAATTATTAGAGGTAGAAATCAAAGAGGTGCTCTTTCAATTGCATTTGGATAAGGTCCTAAGTCCAAATGGGTTTCCAACTACTTTCTTTTAACATTTTTGGGAGAAAGTTGGGAGAGATGTGGTGGAGGCAATTGAATATTCAAGGAGTATAGGTAAGGTGCTTAAAGAAATGAACAATACCTTCATTTCCTTAATCCCAAAGAAAGAGAAACATACAAAATTAGAGGAGTTTCATCTTATTGCTCTTTGTAATACCATATACAAGATCCTTGCAAAAGTAGTGGAAAATCATGTAAAGAAGATCCTCCCTAATAAAATATCTTATGAACAAATAGTCGTTTGTCCCTAGAAAATCAATTTTAGATGGGGTGATCATTGTATAGGAAGCAATTAAATCAATTTCAAAAACAAGAAAGAAGATAATGTTGATAAAATTAGACATCAAGAAAGCATATGATAAAGTAAATTGGAGGTTTCTATGTTTAAGTTATTAGAGGCATTTGGCTTTCATACTTGTTGGATAGACTAGATTTTCAAATGGATTGCTTACCCTAGATACTCAGTGTTGATAAAAAAAACTCTAGAATCTTTGGTGCTTCGAGGGGACTCACACAAGGGAACCCTTTGTCTCCCTTTCTATTTATCATCATGGTTGAGGCTTTTGGAAGATCAATTTCCAAAGTGGTGGAAGAAGGTAGGATTAATGTGATTCAAATTGCAAGGAGTATGCCTTCAATTACTCACCAACAATTTGTTAACTACACCATGTTATTTGGATCTATAAGAGTGAGAGAAGTAAAAAAAAATTGAACAAAGAGATCTTACACAAATATTTTGTGCCTTTAGGGTAAGAGGTAAGCGTCAAGAAGTCTAAAATTTTCTTTTTCTTTACAAAACCAACAAGTGAAAATTAGATGTTGATAATGTAGTGACAAAAAATGTATCCCTCTACATTTTCACACTTGTTTGGGCTCTCCCTATTAAATCGAGCTTAATGCTACCTTGATTTAGTGTTACAATGTGTTTAACACATTCACATTAGGTGTTGGGACCTTTTAAACTAAATGGACCTAATTGTGCTTTATTTAGGCTGCTATAAAGTGTTGTACTACACTTTCACACTAATCTAGGGTTTCATTAATTAATTGGGCTTCTTTATGCTTTAATTGGCCTTATTTTGCATCCACAAGTCTTAATTAATGTATCTATCTAAGATTAATCCTAACATAAACCAACATCTAATCATAATTTATGTGTTTTTGGATTGTACGACCTATATTTAGTGATTTGGGACTCATACGCCACCTTGGGCATATGGGTCCCACCTAAGTTTTGGCCTCGATATGGATTTCACAATAATCTAATCATTTCTTTAAATATGTGTCCCAAGCTTAGCCTAATGGGACTCATATGCCACAACTGGCATATGCATCCCGCTTAGCTTAGAAATAATTTAAATTCAAATTCTTGACAGGATTTTATTCTCCTAGATCTGATGTCAGCTTGTAGTGTTGTAATTTCAAGAAATTTGGCATAAACAAGTATAACTACAAGGTTATTTCACATAATTTCACCTAACAAGAGCTTACAAGTCATCAAGTTGTCATAATAGCACTTACAATATTTTACAAGAGCATTCAAGAGTGATTATCAAGCATTTTGGAGCATCATTCAAGTATCAAGCATCATGTTTGTTTTTGAGCTAACATTTGTGATGTAGGGTTTCATGATCCAAGCAAGCATTCAAGTTAGGATCCATATCATTCAAGCAAGAGTCAAGATCTACATTCATGCTACCCATTTCATACATGTTTGCAACATCTTATTCAATGGTTTTGTGAGTTTTCACATTGCATTTTTTTCATTCATCATTCCTCCATTTCATTTCATTTTATTACAAGGTTTGATTACCAAAATGGGGTTTGACCAAGGAAAACACCTATCCACTAAAAAAATAACATTTTCCCCTCTCATTAGTGTGTGCTTTGTAGATCTAGGTTGAATATGCATTAAAGAGAACTATTGGAAGAAGTTGTCAAGGTTGCAAAGTTGTGAAAGTTGTCACCTTGTTTACAAGATCACTAGAAGACACCTATAGAGCCGAATTTAGCAGTTCAGGTCCAGAAATCAAGATTGGAAGAAAGAGTAGAGATTTAAGAGTAGATTCAAATATTGACCCTCCAAGAAAGCTAAGAGGGATTGATACATCACTTCTAGTATATGAGTCCCAGACGTGATTTTCCAAATTTTAAGAGCTCCAAACTTGTTACTGCCAAATTTTTGTTCCTGCCTAGAAACCCTAGTCTGGGACTAAATTGTTTAGCCTAGTGTATGATTCCTAGTGTGCATTAAATTAAAAATTTCCAACATTTCAAGTCTTCATTCAAGCTTCTACAGGTTTCTAGTGTGCTATGTTTTGCATTCATTTCTAGGTCATTTGTTTAAGCTTTGCATATCATTAGGTTTTGTCACTAGGTTTTGCATGTTACATATCTTTCTAAGCCCTAGCTTGGTGGTGAACACCTATTTAGTGATTAATCATACCCTAGGATAACCCTCAACAAATCTCCTTCTCTCATTCTATCATTAGATTGATATCTCTAGGGTATCGTTGAGTGAAATAGGAGGTCCTCCTCTTGTTCCAACTTCCAAAAGGTGAAATCCTATTTCCGTCATTTCATTTTGGTGAACCTACATTTAAAACACATTATTTCTGATTTGGAGTGCATCATAATCCTAGATCTAGTTTGCATTAACTTTACATTAGGGTTTACATTAGTTAATTAATATCCAGGGTTTGAAAATCTTGCATTAGTGAAAGTGCATATGGGTTGCATTTTACCTTGCATCATTGAAATTCACTTAAAATTTGCATTTACACTTAGTCTAGACATCATTCAAAATAGAAAACATAACATTTACACAAAATTTACTGAATATGATGTAAAACCCCTAATCTAGGACTCATACACCCCTCTAGGCGATTTAGTCCCAATACAGGTGGTTTTGCCTAATTTTTGGGTATTTTGTGGTGACTGTTATTCAACTTCCAAACCTTTGAAAAACCTTGATTGGGACTCATATGTCCCTCTGGGCGATTTAGTCCCATTTCTAGTTTTACATTGCATTTTTCAACATTAAAAACTCTATTTATGTGTTTTTAGTTTTCTATTATTACATTTTTGTTTTAGTTTACAGAGTTTTTGTTTCATTCATTTCATTGCGTCCAACTTAATTCAGTTCATTACTACATTCACACATTTTCAGTCTACACTATTACACTACATTTTATCATGGATATGTGCTTTGGTAAGTTGTGGTTGTCCTTAAATTCCTTAGTGGACATGTCTAGTTGTGTTTTTGGAAATGACCCTAACGAAATTGAACTTACTCATGCTCACTCAACTCCTAATGCATGTTCTCCTCATGATGTTGACATCATTAGAGAAGATGATGACAACATGAAAAAAAATTTAAACAATTCCCTTAACAACTAATGCAAAGTAGGGTGGAAGGTGTAAAAACAATCTCAATTAAACAAAACTTTCCAATTCAAGAGCCTTAACACATCAAACAAAGCAATTTTCCTCACAAATTCCCACTAGCCCTTGTAGGGCAGCAAACAAGGTTTTTCCATCATAAGTTTCAAACCAAAATTCATACCCACAATCTAAAAGTAGTTTTGGATACCCATTGGAAGTTCTAAAACATACTCAAAATTTAGGGATGGTTTTTTTGGAATAACAAAGCCAAAGATTTGCTACTACGCTTGAAACTAGGCCTAATTAGGCTTGTTCCACTAGGTCAAAATAGGGTTTTCACACTCTAGGCCTAAAAATTTCATGCAAATGGCTTAGAAATTTCCTAAATGGTCTTTTCAAACATTTCCAACCATTACAGATCATTTCCCAAGAGATTTTCTACAAAACCTAACTCCTATGCATCTTATTTGCCTAAAATAAGAGGTCTTATGGGCTAGGGCATCACCCAACTTGCACAAAACGCCATCCCCTACTCCTGAAACATTATGAACACTAAAACTACCCTACTCCCATCCATTCCACTTACTTTAAGTTCTATTCATTGGTGGAATGGAGAGAAATCCATTATTTCCTGTCAAGGCACACCCTAGTGAGGGTTCCAAATAGTTTTGAGTAAATCTTCTCTAACTTTCACCAAACTTGATGAAATAAAATGAAACCAATAGGAAAAGAATAAGGATTTAGAGCATCATCAAATCCAACCAATATGAGAGCACTCCTATGTCATACACAGTCATACTATGTTGTGTAGCAGCAAATTATGCCTTTAAAACACATAAAATAGTGTTTCTTTATTACTCAATCTTCAAAATGTACACCAAAACCTTGCCTTTGAATCCACAAGGCTTATTTAAGACATTAAAAACCAAAAATAATCATTTACAACTGCATTTTGAGAATATAACCATTCAACTTCCCTAAAAATCCAAAAATGCAAAAAATGCAAAAGTTGTTTGACAACTTTTTGCAACTTTTACAAATTTTACCCTATTGAATAAAAAATGACTCCTAACCACTTACAAAAATGAGAAATGGTCTTAAAGACCTTATTACAAACAAAAAATTGGATCAAAAACTCAAAATTAACAATTAACCTCTTTTATGCATCATGAAGGCCTATGGTACCCCTCACCAACAACCTTGAGACTAATGCATCATTTTACCCATCCATGAAACAACCAACACATCTCACCATCCCACCACTTGATATGTTTGGTTATTTACATCCTAAAGTTGAAACACAAGTTGATCCTAAGTTCCCTACAATAGGTGAACCTAGTTCCTCTAATCAAACAAACATTCAACCATTCTACATTAACAAAGTGACCAACACACCAATCAATTTAGAAGAAACATATGGAAAAAGATTCATGATCTTAAGTAAACAAGGATGTGATACAACAAGTGAACATGAAATTCATCAACTCTTAGAAAAAATACCAACTGACAATACAAAGCGGTTAGGATATGAAGATCCTCTTCCTGGCATAAGTATCCTTCCTAAAGAACAACCAATGCTTTGTAATAATGATAGGATTGTATTAGGTCCTCCTCCTTATTCAACTCAAGAAATTGGTGAGTCTAGTAAGTGACGAAGACCTTACAAACTAAAAAAACTACAATTCCCTCATCCACCAACTACAATTGAAAATAATTTATAGATACTTCTACACCAAGGATTGATTACATTACCACCCATAAGAGAAGATCAAAAACCAAATCCTAAGAAGGGTAAGTGCACCAAGATGGTTCCCAAAAAGGGGGCTTAAGTGGCCACTTTTTTCCTTCTAAAATTAGGAAATATTGACATTGGACATGAAATTGAGGATACTTAAGCTGAAAATTTTGAGATGGAACAAAAAGAAGGATTCAAGTGCTCTGAGTCTACTTTCTAAACTACTAATTTATTTTGAAAATGGTTGAGATTAAGGGGTTCAAATGAGGGACATACACAAATTGGTGTTGTTTTTGTCAGAAAAACATAACATAGCAACTCTTGTACGACCCTCGTATGATGAATTTTTTTTAGTATTTTTAAAATCGCTATGG